>VYZX01015774.1:0-74687 GCA_013401335.1 Brachypteracias leptosomus
GAGAGACTTTGTCCCCCTGGTCCTTCAACTTGAGAGGCTGCCTGTGAAGACTGAGGCAAAAAAGTTGTTGAGAACCTCAGCTTTCTCCTCGTTTGTTGCTACTAGCTTGCCATTCTTGCTCATTGGCGTGGTACACTTTCTTTAACCTTCCTTTTCTAGTTGACATACCTGTAGAAGCCCTTCTTGTTATTCTTTGCCTCCCTTGATAAGTGCAGCTCCTGTCATGCCCTGGCCTTCCTGACCTCATCCCTACACAACTGGGTAGTGCCCCTACGCTCTCTCCAGTGTACCTGTCCCTGCTTGAACTACCTGTGCAGTTCCTTCTTGCCTTTTAGCTTGATTAACAGGTCTCTACTCAGCCATGCTGGTTTCTTCTCTTCTGTACTTGATTTCTTACACCTGGGGATCGAGAATTCTTGCACTCTATGGAAAGCATCCTTAACTGTCTGCCAACTCTGTTCTTTTCCCTTGGCCCTGAGGACCATTTTCCCAGGGGTTCTACTGACTAACTCCTTGAAGATCTAGAAGTTTGCTTTCCTAAAACTCAGGGTCCTGACCATGCTCCTTGCCTGACTTGTATCCCTTAGAACTGTGAACTCCACCAGTGTGTGATCACTGCAGCCCAGGCTGCCTCCAATCTTGACATCCTTGATGACCTCGCTTGCATTGGTGACCATCAGATCCAGTATCACATCCTCTTGGGTAGGGCTGTTGATTTCCTGTCTTAAGAAGTTAATTGTTGAGGCACTCCAGGAGTCTCCTGGATTGTCTACAGCTTGTTGTGTTATTTTTCCAGCAGATGTTGGGGTGGCTGAAATCCATCAGCAGGACAAGAGCCTGTGAGTGCAATGCCTCCTGTAGCTGGAGTAAGAAGGCTTCATCAGTAGGCTCCCCTTGATCGGGTGGCCTGTAGTAGATACCCACCACAAGGTTCCCCTTTTTGCCTTGGTCTCTAATTCCTACCTATAAGCTTTTGACTCCCTCTTGGCTATTCTTTAGGGACATCTCTATACACTCTATCCATTTCTTAACATAGAGGGAAACAGCTCCACACCTCCTTCCTCTCCTGTCCTTTCTGAACAGCTTGTAGCCATCGATAGCCACACTCCAGTCATAGGATTTGTCCCAAGTTTCAGTAATGGCCACTATGTTGTAGCTTTCCAGCAGCATAGTAGCTTCCAACTCCTCCTGTCTGTTGCCCATGCTGTGTGCATTCATGAAGAGGCAGTTCAGCTGGACTGTTGGCTGTGTTACCTTCTTACAGGAACACCCCTTAATTCCTTTAGGGTGTTTCACAGATGTTTCCCTGTTGGCTCCTATTACCTCAGGAGCCCCTGGCTTGTCTCTGTAAGAGTTTTACTATGCTGCAGTGTTCCCAGCATGCCTCAAGGCAACAGGTTGAAGGCCCTTACTAGCAGCCCATCCCTCTAACCCTGGTGTGTCATCCCACAGCCTGTCACAGACAAGCCTGATATTATTTTCTTCCTCCCCCTCTCTTCCTTTAAAGCTCTGTCCATCAGCCCCACAATCTCTTGATCAAAGACCCTCTTCCTCAGTTGAGAAAGGCATCTCCCACTTGATGCCAGCAAGCCCGGTGTCATGTAGGCCATGCCATTGTCAAAAAAAGCAAAATTGTGGTGGTGACACCAGCCACAGAACCATGCATTAATAGACCGGATCCATCTGTTCCTTCCAGTGTTACTGCTCCCAGCTGGAATGAGAGAGGAAAAAAATAACCTGTGCCCCAAGTTTCCTCACCAACCATCCCAAGGCCCTGAAGCCTCTTTTGATTGCTCCTGGACTACAAGTTGCAGCTTTCTCTCCACCTACATGGAAGATCACTGATGGGTAATAGTCTGAGGAGTGTATGGCTAGGAAGTTACCTACTGATGTCCTTAACCTGGGCTCCAGGGAGACAGCAGACTTTCCTATGAGGAGGGTCTACCCAGCGTATTAGACCCTCTGTCCCCCTCATAAGGGAGTCGCCTTCAACTATAACTCTTCTTTCCTTCCTTGTGGATGTGGTCAAGACACAGGCAGTAGGCCTTTCTGACTGTGGAGACACCTCTGGTGTAGATCGCTCATCATCCACATCCTCATTTGACAGGTCTTTCTCAACCAGAACCTCAAACCTGTTGTTCAGAGGCAGAGGGGAGGGGGGGGGGATGGGCAAGAAGAGAGTTCACCTGCTGTCCTAACCAGGAACCTGCCTCCATTCACTCTTGGTTTTTAAGGCTACTGCCTTGGGCCTGACAGGAGGAGGATACAGGGGTCCTTGATCCTGGATACTTTCTGGTGGGTGCTCCCATTTCTGTTTCAAGGAGGGCAGAGCTTTACTTCACCAGTCTCTCTCTTGCTCAGTCTCTCTGATGCTTCTTAACCTTTCAACTTTGCCTCGCACGCAGCCCTGCCACCAGGCTGAGCAGATCATCCACCTGTTCAGAGCACACAACACTCCTCATAACTGCAGCCATGACCAGTAAGAGGCTCTGGAACTCCCGGCAGCCCATGGCCTGGGTGGCTGAGTGTTCCCCAGGGAGTTCCGTCTGGATTCCCACATCCATCCCAGCAAGTGCAGAAAGCATGACCTCCTGCTGAGTGGGGACCACACCTGAACTGCTTCCATCAAGGTGATGGCCACCAAGAGGACTCACCAGTCGTGCCAGCAGAACTTCTGCTCCATCCTGCAGCACCACAGGCTGCCCGAGGCCTGGCACTGCTCCCCAGCACTGAGCCCTGGCTGCGGCACCGCCGGGAACCTGGGCCGCCATCAGGGGCCCCGCCACATGCTCACTGCTTGCGCTACTGGTGCTACCGGCACGCACTGTGCTCGCCGGTGGCCCCTGCGGCTCTGCCCGTGGCAGAGGAAGGCAGCTTCCAGTCCCCTGGCGGTTAAACCACCCACGGGGACCCAGGAAACGCCTCCAGCAACGTCAGCTGGGAATGGGAGTGACACTGGCTCCAGGAGGGTCCCTCCACTCACATCAGGAATGCGTGGACCCAGGGAATCCCTGCCGGCAACACCACAGTGACCAACCACAAAACGTGTCGAGCTGCTCCACCACTCAGGCTGAAGATGGAAAAAAGGTTCTTGCAGTGCTGTGCTCCCCTTGGCCTGCCTTCTGCAATCCTAGTGTCCCTGAAGCTGTAGGCTTTGTGGTTCTCTGAACTCCAATCCTAACCCTAACTCTAATAGTATTGGGAGCCTTGATCGTCGTCTGAGGTGCTCATCGCCATGGGTGTCCCAGGGGAGAAAGGAATATGTAGGGAGCAAAGTTGTTGCAATGCCATGCTCCTGTTGGCCTGCCTTCTTCAGTCATAGTGTCCAAGGAGGTGTAGGCTTTGTGGTTCTCTGAACCCTAACCCTAATAGTAGTATCAGCCTTGATTATCGTCGTAGGTGCCCATCACCATAGGTATGCCAAGAGAGAAAGGAAGGTGTGGAAGGAGCACTATTATTGCAGTGCCACGCTCCCCTTGGCCTGCCTTCTCCAATCCTAGTGTCCGTGGAGGTGTAGGCTTTGTGGTTCTCTGAACCCTAACCCTAACCCTAATCCTAATAGTAGTGGCAGCCTAGGTCATCTTTTGAGATCCCCATCACCTCGGGTGTCCCAGGGCAGAAAGGAAGTTGTGGAGGGAGCAATGTTGTTGCAGTGACATGCTGCCCTTGATCTGCTTTATGCAATCCTACTGTCCATGGAGAGTCACAAGCCCATGCTGTCCAGTTGTGAGATTCATCCATACGTCAACTTTAATGCAGGGCCCATTGCTTAGGCCCCAGGACTTCAGAAAGGAAGTTGTGGAGGGAGCAATGTTATTGCAGTGCCCTGCTCCCCTTGTCATGTCTTCTGCAGCCTCAGTGTTCCTGGAGCTGTAGGCTTTGTTACTCTCTGATCTGTAACCCTAACCTTTCATTGGGGCTGCAAAGCCATTGCAAAGAGGAGCTTGGCACTGCAGGAGCATTTCTCCTTCCACACCTTCCTTTCTCCTCCTCACCACCCATGGTGCTTCCACCTCGGCACTTTGGCATTTATTACTGGAATGCCCTTAATATGAGAGTTGGATTAGATCTAAGCACCCTTCATGTACATTGTTGACCAGTGACCTGCTGTACCACATAGATGTACACAAGCGTATGCTCCGAAGATTTCTGAGAGAGCTAGTGGAGTTGCTCACCAAGCCACTTGCCATTATTTATCTGACTGGGCAGGTTCAAGCAAATTGGAACTTAGTCAATGTGATACCCATCTACAAGAAGTGCCGGAAGGAGTATCTGGGAAAGTACAGACCTGACAGTTTGACCTTGGTGCTGGGGAAGCTGATGGAGCAGGTCTTCCAGAGTACCCTTACATCATACGTACACGACAACCAGATGATCAGTCTCAGTCAGAATGGTTTTATGAAAGGCAGGTCCTGCTTGGCTAACCTGATCTCCTTCATGATCAGATGCCTAGTCGATTGAGGAGAGGCTGTAGATGTTGTCTATCTGGACCTTTCTAAAGCCTTTAACACAGTTTCCCACATAGTTCTTCTGGAGAAACTGGCTGCTCATGGCTTGGATGGGCATACACTTTGCTGGGTAAAAAACTAACTGGACAGCTGGGCCCAGAGAGTGGTGGTGATTGGAGTTAATTCCAGCTGGCATCCAGTCATGAGTGGTGTTCCCCAGGGCTCAGTACTGGGGCCAGTCCTGTTTGACATCTCCATCAATGATCTGGATGAGGGGATTGAATGCACCCTTAGTATGTTTGCAGGCAACACTAAGCAAGGTGGAAATGTTGATCTGCTTGGGGGTACGAAGGCTCCGCAGAGGGATCTAGACAGACTAGATTGATGGGCCAAGACTAATTATTTGAGTTTCCATAAGGCCAAGTGCTGGGTTCTGCACTTTGGCCACAACAACCCCTGGCAACACTACAGTCTTGGCGAGGAGAGCCTGGAAAGCTGCCCAGCAGAGAGGGAGCTGGGTGTGTTGATGGATAGCCAGCTGAACATGAGCCAGCAGTGCCCCAAGTGGCCAAGAAGACCAATGGCATCCTGGCTTGTATCAGGAATAGTGTGGCCAGCAGGATCAGGGTAGTGGTTTTNTGACTGGGCAGGTTCAAGCAAATTGGAACTTAGTCAATGTGATACCCATCTACAAGAAGTGCCGGAAGGAGTATCTGGGAAAGTACAGACCTGACAGTTTGACCTTGGTGCTGGGGAAGCTGATGGAGCAGGTCTTCCAGAGTACCCTTACATCATACGTACACGACAACCAGATGATCAGTCTCAGTCAGAATGGTTTTATGAAAGGCAGGTCCTGCTTGGCTAACCTGATCTCCTTCATGATCAGATGCCTAGTCGATTGAGGAGAGGCTGTAGATGTTGTCTATCTGGACCTTTCTAAAGCCTTTAACACAGTTTCCCACATAGTTCTTCTGGAGAAACTGGCTGCTCATGGCTTGGATGGGCATACACTTTGCTGGGTAAAAAACTGACTGGACAGCTGGGCCCAGAGAGTGGTGGTGATTGGAGTTAATTCCAGCTGGCATCCAGTCATGAGTGGTGTTCCCCAGGGCTCAGTACTGGGGCCAGTCCTGTTTGACATCTCCATCAATGATCTGGATGAGGGGATTGAATGCACCCTTAGTATGTTTGCAGGCAACACTAAGCAAGGTGGAAATGTTGATCTGCTTGGGGGTACGAAGGCTCCGCAGAGGGATCTAGACAGACTAGATTGATGGGCCAAGACTAATTATTTGAGTTTCCATAAGGCCAAGTGCTGGGTTCTGCACTTTGGCCACAACAACCCCTGGCAACACTACAGTCTTGGCGAGGAGAGCCTGGAAAGCTGCCCAGCAGAGAGGGAGCTGGGTGTGTTGATGGATAGCCAGCTGAACATGAGCCAGCAGTGCCCCAAGTGGCCAAGAAGACCAATGGCATCCTGGCTTGTATCAGGAATAGTGTGGCCAGCAGGATCAGGGTAGTGGTTTTATCTCTGTACTTGGCACTGGTGAGGCCACATCTCAAGTACTGTGTTCAGTTTTGGGCCCCTCACCACAAGAAGGACACTGAGTTACTAGAGCATGTCCAAAGAAGGGCAGCGAAGCTGGTGAAGGGTCTAGAGCACATGTCTTATGAGGAGCGACTGAGGGCCCTGGGGTTGTTCAGTCTTGAGAAAAAGAGGCTCAGGGGAGACTTTATCATTCCCCACAAGTATATGAAAGGAGGTTGTAGAGGGTTGGGGTCGGTCTGTTCAAGCAAGTAAAAAGTGGTAGGACAAGAGGAAATGGCCACAAGTTGCACTGAGGGAAATTTAGATTGGATATTAGGGAGAATTTCTTTACTGAAAGGGTTATCAGGCATTGGAACGGGTTGCCCAGGGCAGTGGTGGAGTCCCCACCCCTGGAGGGATTTAAGAGTTGTATGGACATAGTGCTTAGGGATATGGTTTAGTTGAAGACTTGTCATTGTTAGGTTAATGATTAGACTCAAACATCTTAAAGATCTTTTCCAATCTGGGCAGTTCTGTGATTCTGTGACAGGTTGAATTGGAGTTGGAAGAGAAGGGTTAGTATAATTTGGATATTGCTTGTCCATGACAGATACAGAAGAAATAAGAATGAAGTTGCAGTTGGACTAGATGATTATTATAGGTCCCTTCCAACTGAACTNTGTTTGCAGGCAACACTAAGCAAGGTGGAAATGTTGATCTGCTTGGGGGTACGAAGGCTCCGCAGAGGGATCTAGACAGACTAGATTGATGGGCCAAGACTAATTATTTGAGTTTCCATAAGGCCAAGTGCTGGGTTCTGCACTTTGGCCACAACAACCCCTGGCAACACTACAGTCTTGGCGAGGAGAGCCTGGAAAGCTGCCCAGCAGAGAGGGAGCTGGGTGTGTTGATGGATAGCCAGCTGAACATGAGCCAGCAGTGCCCCAAGTGGCCAAGAAGACCAATGGCATCCTGGCTTGTATCAGGAATAGTGTGGCCAGCAGGATCAGGGTAGTGGTTTTATCTCTGTACTTGGCACTGGTGAGGCCACATCTCAAGTACTGTGTTCAGTTTTGGGCCCCTCACCACAAGAAGGACACTGAGTTACTAGAGCATGTCCAAAGAAGGGCAGCGAAGCTGGTGAAGGGTCTAGAGCACATGTCTTATGAGGAGCGACTGAGGGCCCTGGGGTTGTTCAGTCTTGAGAAAAAGAGGCTCAGGGGAGACTTTATCATTCCCCACAAGTATATGAAAGGAGGTTGTAGAGGGTTGGGGTCGGTCTGTTCAAGCAAGTAAAAAGTGGTAGGACAAGAGGAAATGGCCACAAGTTGCACTGAGGGAAATTTAGATTGGATATTAGGGAGAATTTCTTTACTGAAAGGGTTATCAGGCATTGGAACGGGTTGCCCAGGGCAGTGGTGGAGTCCCCACCCCTGGAGGTATTTAAGAGTTGTATGGACATAGTGCTTAGGGATATGGTTTAGTTGAAGACTTGTCATTGTTAGGTTAATGATTAGACTCAAACATCTTAAAGATCTTTTCCAATCTGGGCAGTTCTGTGATTCTGTGACAGGTTGAATTGGAGTTGGAAGAGAAGGGTTAGTATAATTTGGATATTGCTTGTCCATGACAGATACAGAAGAAATAAGAATGAAGTTGCAGTTGGACTAGATGATTATTATAGGTCCCTTCCAACTGAACTGTTCCATTCGATTCTAAAGGTCAAAGTCTTATCAGGGAGAGGGAACTGGGGAAGAGGAAATGTACAGGAAAGATGCACAACCTGCAGGTTAGAGTGATAAGTGTCAGCTATTAGCAAGTATCCATGGAAAACTGTAAAAGAGAGGAGCTGAAGGGCAAAAGAGGGAACTGGATACAAAAGTGAGCTGTGCCTCAGCAGCACAAAGTGACCAGAGCAATATGTGTGAAGGAATGAAATAACTAGTGGAAATCAGTGGTCCAGGGACACAAGCTCTAGGGCCCCCAGTGTAAGAAAGACATGGAAGCTCAAGCTTGTCCAGAGGAGGGCCATGAAGATAATCAGAGGGCTGGTGTACCTCCCTTATGAGGAAAGGCTGAGAGAGTTGGGGTTGCTCAGCCTAGAGAAGAGAAGGCTCCAGGGAGACCTTATAGCGACCTTCCACTACTTAAAGAGGGTCTACAAGAAATATGGGGAAGGGCTCTTTATCAGGGAGTGTAGCGACAAGACTAGGGGTAATGGTTTTAAGCTGAAAGAAGGTAGATTTAGGTTGGACATAAGAAATTTTTTACTGTGTGGGTGGTGAGGCACTGGAACAGATTGCCCAGAGAAGTTGTGGATGCCCCATCATTGGAAGTGTTCAAGGCCAGGTTGGATGGGGCTTTGAGCAACCTGGACTAGTGGAAGGTGTCCCTGTCCAAAGCAGGGAGGTTGGAATGATATTTAAGGTCCCTTCCAACTCTTCTATGACTTTCTGATTCGGACTACTGTCAACAGAATTGGGTTAATATACTAACACACGTCTACAAGGGTTAAAGCACAGGTTTTGCAGAGTGTCTTTACATCGTTTTGGTGGGGGTCAGTCCAAACATGGATTGGATTTGCTTTGCTTTTGAAATTGTGGGCCTTACCATTAGTTAAGAGTCTTTTTTATTAAAAGGGCATAAGATACTAACCTACTCCTTTTTTGTCCCCACACATACACCAAAATCCACGGTTGTGAATCACTTCCTCAGTATTTTTGTCCCTTAATGATAAAGGCTTGAATGTTCATTTTTTATGAAAACATGTTTATGATTTCTATCATGTCTGCTCATCATATTTTCAGTGCCTTAGTATGCATAACTTTTTGTGGTATTATTTCTTCCATGTAGTGCAAATACACTTAATCCTCAAAAGAATTTGATTAGCTAGATAATTTACTTTGTTCCTGAAGAAGCAAAATGATGTTTGTATAAAAGTTCATGAACAGAAACACAGAAAACGGGTATTTCATAAGCATTTCAGCAAATATTTTCACCTCAGTTCTTTCAGGTGCACAGTGATCCTTGTGTTGCATAAATGATGGAATTATTGGCTTCCCTGCCATGTCTTAGCTGGTATCCTGTGGTTCATCTGGTTTGATTCATGCTAGGAATCTCCAAATATAATCACAGTACCCAAGTTTAGAGCAAAACAGGTAATTTATTTTTTTCCAGTTAGAGCACTTAGCTTGGCTATTACAGAATGAAAAATATATATTTAAAAACAAAACACTTTTGTGTACACTGCTGGGTTAGGTGCACTGTGAGTCTATTGCTGTCTGGGACAAAAACTTCCAAATGAGAAGGCACCTTCTTTTACTCAGGCATGGAGATTTGTTAAATAAAACATGTTGAATATTAAAATATCTTTGAAATCCATGTTAATGATACCCTTCGTCTCACTGTGAACTCTCTGGAATAGCAGAAACTACAGATAGGATTTCTTTCCACTTTTCCCAATTCCTGCAGTAAAACCTGAAGTGTCAGGGGGAACTACTTACAGCTTTGTCCTCCTCTTATTCTAGCTCTTCTTGAAAAATCTAAAAAAAATCCAATCTCTTTGGGTGTTACCTAGGAGAATTGAAAATTGAAGAATTATGGAAACCAAAGAGATGTTTCTCACTCCTACATTTGAATCTTCCCTTTGCAAACTGCTCTAATATGTTTCTATCACATCACTCCTTCCTTATCTCACTTACTAGCTGAAGGATCTTTATTTTGTTTAAAATGTTCTCTTATGAAAGACTTCCCATATGGTAATCTTTCTTTTGCCCTACATTCTTCTTTTACAGGATCCATCTTATCTTTCATGGGATGGCTACCACTGGGTCCAGTGATCAAAATGTGGGCATGCCACACATCAGCACAGTGACTTTGTGGTGTTTCCTGTTTTTCTTGCTACACCTTCCCAATTAATTTCCTTTTTTTAATTGCAACTTCTTCATTTGATGACTTCTGTCTACTGAACTGTCATTTTCAGAGAACTACCCTCATTTCTTCTCATAAAATGTAGTATTTCACTAAGGAACTTGTTACTGTAGCATAGTACAGATACCACACATTTACCTGGATTAAAAAATAATTAAAGAAACTAATGAAAGAAAAATTCATCAATGGCTGTTAAATAATGCAGAGGGAATGTTGCTGGTTCAGGAGATTCGTGCATCACAGATTGTCAGGAGCTGGGAAAGTGTGCTCAGAAAGCACCATTAACTGCTTTTTCATACTTCTCTTAAACCTTTTGCTATTGGCAGTCAGGCAGAATATTAGGCTAGATGGACCTGACTCAGAAAGGCCATTCTTATGCCATGTCTTAGGCAGCAGTAGTTAATATATAGACCATCGATATACTAGTGCTTTTTTTCTCATGCAGATGATTTTGCATTTGTCAGTGTTGCAGTTCAGCTGACAGCCCACTTGCTGAAGACTTGAGACCTTTTGAAAGCCTCCACTGTAAGGTTAGCATCATCATCCTAAACCTTTGTCAGTATCAAGGAATGGTCTTTTACAGGCTGTTTACACATATATTGAGCAGCACAACCTTTTTCATGTCTTCCTGGGAGACTACCTTAGTAAAATTCCTACAATATGTGACTGGTCCTTTATTCCTCATCATTTTTCTCCATCATTTAAAAAATAATTTCTGTACGCAAGGACTTTCCCTTGTAATGTGTGGCAGTTTAGTTTCTTTGAGTCTCTGCAAATGGGTGTCTTCAGATCCTTTTGTATCATCTTGCTTTACCTGTTTGTTGCTCCTTCAAAGAACTTTAATCAATTTGTGAGACGCGACTTCTAGTACAAAAGTCAATTAGACACTTACCTGTTGTATTGTATTTGAACATGTGTAGTAGTTCTGTGCTTTCTTCTTGGTGTAAACACTTTACCTAGCATGAAAATTTGTATGTACAGTTGCCAGTTTCTCTGAGCTCTCTAAAAAAAGTAGCATCCTGTTTCAGTGCCAAAGTTAATGTAAATATTAAGTTATAACACACAATACCCAGATTTTTTAAGAAGGTGTGAATGATTGCTGGGCTGGGCTGTTCTGGGACTCTCTCTGCTGACCCTCAGCCTTGAAGCAGTTCTTTAGCATATACCCCCTGCAGAGAAGGGCTGCAAAATGGAAACCTTTTATATAATGAACAGTAATACAAACCATTCTTTTAACTAGTCTGTTATGGTCTTGTCTTCTGGCTGACCATTGGCAAACTTTCTACTTCTATGTTGGTAAAGAGATGTATTTTCATAGTCTTTGTGCCTTTAACATGTTGCATCCTTATTCTTTTTGGCTTTCCTTGTGGCTGTTCTGTAGAACACTTACATTTCTGTTTTAGTCTATTTCCTACTTTTTTTATTCAGACAAAGCTTCTCTTTTCAACAGGCTGTCTTCTCACCACCCTTCTGTGATAATGTACATGTGTGGGGCTGTGGGAAAAAGACTTCTAAAATCTTTTTGCTGTGTAATGTGCTTTCACTGCGATGTCTCGAAACAGTCTCCTTTGCTGCTTACAAGCATTTTATTCTTTAGCTGCTTATTTTTGCCTTTGGTGAACTTCTTTATTTCTATACAATTCTCTGTTTTTAATCTCAGTGCTGTTAGTCTGAGGGTGGTTCATTTTTTCTTTTTTACTCTTACAAGGTTTCTCAAGTTCACCCTGGTATTATAGAACAATTATTTGGCAGTGACTTCCTAAACTGAGTTGCATGCCTTGTCCAGGATGACAACAAGGTGTGTGCCTTTCTAGTAGCAAGTAGTGGCCAGGATTTCAATGTCATGTTTGGTTAGGTGACTGGTGCAAAGTCTGCTTCAGAGAGAAAGGAGAGTAAATGACCTCTGGACTGGTTTGTTGCCTAACAGTGGCTAAAGAAGGAATGACTTTTGTGATGTACAGTCAGCCTGGTCATCTAAAAATGAGTTGGAGGATGGACCATTGATAGTTGTCATAACAGCTGCAACTGACTTATTTCCTCCTGCAGCTGTAGACTGATGTTCTTCAGCACTCCCTGTGCCAGCCCTGCATGTGATGTAGCACATGAACATGGGGCATATGATGAATATTGAAACTACATTTACAAGCTGTGTGTAGTTCAAGAGCTACAAGCTCTTGCTGTACCCTTGCTGTAGAGGTAAGCCTTTTTGTCCTTGGAGTCTGCAAACTTGATGCTTCTGTCTGTGGCCATTGAGAAATGTAGTTCCTTATGACTGCAGAGCAGTAGCAGTTTTTAACCCTTCGAAATGTATTGTAACTCTTTTACTCACAAATCTGTTCTTGGATTGTCTCCTGGCATGGGTTATTCCCTGGTACACAAAAAGTAGGACTTTTTTGAGACTGCGAGTTTCCTGGATCAGGGAACATCTTTTATGGGTAGTTGGACATCACTTAATAAGCATCATTACAAATACATTAATATCATAACACCCTCTACTCCATCCTTTTGACCTTACCTACATCATGCATATTTATTATTTCTGCTAATACAAACATTAACCTCCTAACTTGTATTAGATTCACATATTCATTCACTACTTGAGAAAACAGAGAGGGAGTAAGAGAGGGATGCAAGGAATGAGTGGTGGAGGAAGAGAGGGGCTTTCAGCATTCTGTAGCTGAGCAGTCTGATGTAATATGTTAGAGGATATAGGTGCCAGTAATGTGCAAAGAGCTTGAAAAATGACCAGACAGTGCCAAGCCCACAGTGAATGTTGTCAGGAGGGCTAACAGTATAATAAATCAACCTGTCTGGTGTCAAGGGTCAGGTAGTTTAATGTTCAAAGCTGTTTGGCCAGCCTGATCCAGCCAGGCATGTGCTATTCATTTCCAAGCTGTTAGCACTATTACAATACTAGAATCACCCCTAAGGAAGTGCCTGCCCTATGGTGCTTTGGGCTTTAAATCAAGATCCAAAGTGGGAAAAGGATCTGGGAGAAGGGAGCGAAGTGATGCTTAGTTTCAGACCCTATGCTTCTTCAGTAATTATTTTTACTAAGCAGTACTGGGAACAGTATGGAAAACTGCTTGTCAGATGGGTTTTTCCTGTGCCCTTTGTGTAGGACAGTGATGCTTAACTTGTTCCAGCTGGATAAGCCATACATGCCTGTAGTGGCAGGTGGAGACAACAACCTCTGCCCTCTTCTGTTCACATGACCATATACATACATACATAGAGAAAACGTGTCCCATTTTGGGTAAGTGGAGGACATCAAGCAAAACACAACTAAATGATCCACTCCAATCACAGCTACTGTACATTTCGACAGTAGGGTCACTTCCTTATAGGTCTAATTCCTGCTGTGCTTTTTACCTCCATTCTGTGATGTTTAGATGGACCAGAGGGAGGACAACCAGCTGCCGGCCCTGGCAAGCTAGGAGAAGGATCTTCCCATATGTGTCTTTTCTTACCCCAGTGTTTGTAGGGTTTGATGGGTACAGGGAACTGCAGTAGGCACTGCAGGACAGTCCAAAACGTCCAATGTTCAGGAGCTTTAATTAGCCTCCCTGGTTGGGAATATTCAGGGAGAAAGGTTAAGGCAGGAAATCAGGCTAATTACAGGCTGGAGGTCCCAGGAGTTCAGATCAAATGATCTTCCCTAGCCCTAATCTCTGAGAAAGAAGCTGTTAACACTCTGTGTTGTCTCTGCCAGTGCTGCAGGGCTGCTGGTTTTCAAGCCAGGCACACGATAGCTTCCCAAAGGGCCGTTCTGCCCTGCGTACCTATGAAGCAGGTCAAGCTGCAAACCTGAGTGAGCTGGATCACATATTGGAATTTCCCCTCAGTTCTTTTGGGTGGTGATAGTGGTAGGTCCTAGGTCTCTTTCAGAGCACTCACAGATCTACAGTCTATAAATCCATATAGCTACATTGGGGGCTTGCTGGGCTCCTATACTGTACCCCAACTTCTCTCTAAGCAACTTCATATTGTAATTGCCTCTTCGCCACCATCTCCCATTGCTATGAAAGTTCTCCCTTACCTTTCCCCTCTCCCAGCTGCTGTTTGTGGTAGGCTATCCTGTCAGCATACTGATGTTTCTGGTGTTCTATAAACTAGTGCCCAAAATATTGGAATTAAAATGTCATGGGAAAAGTGCTAAAACAGGCAGCTGTGGTACCAAAACACCAAACTGTCTGAAGCAAATTGGAGTGGGTAGAAAGAACACAGAGCAAAAAGGCTGGCACACATTTAACATAGCAATTCTTCAACCTGAAACAAATTTTAGAAGACCAGTTGGGTGAGAGGTTTAAGGAATCTCATCAGATACAGTGTGGAGGCCATTTCATTGGGAATCTACCTTGGTCCAAATAGAAAAAATCCTGCACAACAACCCCAAACAAAAACCCAAAAGTAAAACAAAACTCCAACTTCAAACCCAAAGACCACTCCCCCAAACCTATAAAACAATTACATTTAAATTGTATGAAGAGGGAAGATTCAGCAGGAGAGACTTGACTTGTAGTAGAGCTGGGATTTAATCGTAAACTTATTTTTATTTTATATATTATATTATATTTAATTATAATTTGCTTCCAGGTTTGTTCAGAGATTTGTAAACTCCCACATTTGAGAGTTTGTTTTGTCCAGTGGAACAGCTATGGTTATAATGTCAGTCCTAATTGTATGTGTTTTTTTAATCATTTCATATATCTTATGTGGACTTCATTTCCACTGGCCTTTTCATTGATCATTTTTCCAGAAAATTACTCTACTCACCTAGCCCCACAAATACACTGGTTGTGTTCTTCTCAAACTGGAGAAAGTCTCATTGATTTCTGTTTTTCTTGACATACCCAAATCCTGGGAAGGACTTCAACAAATTAAGATCCATGTTGTTAAAGTACTGGCCTGGCAATAGCACGGGAGTCTCCTACTCAGGCACTGTGCATCAAAATCAACTCTTACCAGTTCCTTTCCATGTCTACAGAGACCATGATAATGCTTGATGCCTTTTTAAATGGCTTTGAGAAATGTATAAGAAGTCATTTGTATAAATAAGCAAATCAAGTCATTATCAGCAGAGTGCTTAACTGGAGCATCAAAATGCAAGACAAAAGACAAAACACAGATTTGATCAATTCCTGCCGATAAGTACATAGCTAGGATTTAAAATATAAAAAATATTTTTTAAAATGATGGTGCCAAAGATACTGTCAATGTTAAATGCTTCTGAAAAAACTCACCTATGTATTTCAATAGGAAACTTTGTAAAGATGAGGCATTAGAACAGGGAACATTGCTCTTTCTGCAGTAGTTTTAGGCAATGCAATAATAAAAATAGAACAATAGAGTGTAAAACCAGAGCAAGGTAACAAACAGCAAAGACAGAAAGCAGAAAGGATCAGTTGATGTAAAAATAAAATATATTTGTCTGTAGCAGCTAAATCAGTACTCTTGAAAGCAGTGTTGGACTACATGTTACCAAGCTAGACTGCCAATAAGCAAGAGTATCGTCTCAGGGAATGAAGGGGAAAACTATGAGTTATAATTGGGGGAGCAAATATGAGGAAAGAAAATATCCAAAGGGTGACATACTGTTTCTGCCAGTGAGCTAACCAAGGAGACATTTTGTAAGGTTTTCACTCTTGTAATGCTTATTATAGAATAAAAGAAACACAGAATTCTTTGGGTTGGAGGGGACTTTAAAGATCATCTAGTTGCAACCTCCCTGTCATGGGCAGGGACACGTCCCACTAGACCAGGTTGCTCAAAGCCCCATCCAATCTGGTCTTGAATACTTCCAATGATAGGGCATTGACAACTTCTCTGGGCAACTTGTTCCAGTGTCTCACTGCCCTTGGTTTGATATGTGAGAGTGTCACTATGTGGTATATTGTCTTTGGCAGCAAAGCTGGCTTGAAAGTTCCCAAGATCCATGACCAATTTACTACCCCCTCAGATGCGTTAGCAAATGCTTATGCACCAGACTGGGTAACACAGATGGTCTGGAGTCAGTCATTCAGAACTACCCAGTACTAAAAATAAAACCGTTTGGGAAGATGGGGTAATATAGGGTACAAGATGTGAGACTTACTGCTGAAACACAATATAGCATCTAGCAACAAGAGAGTTGTACTATCTTCCACTTGAATAATTCCACTTGTGCAACTGAGTTCTCAGTCTTTGGCAGGACTAAACCTGTGCATCCTGATAGTAATGGACTATGTATTATGTTCTATTCCCATCATGCAGTAAGAGTAAGGTTTGTATATAGGAAAATATATCTACTATAACCAAATTGTACTTGGTGGGTAAGGAAGTATCTCCAATAAAAGGGTTTATTCCTGTTGATTCATCTCATGTCAGGTCACTGTTAGTTTCATAGACTCAAAATGATTTGTTGTTTATTTCTACATACATGTAGAAAAAAAAAAAAAAAAAAAATCAATCCAGTAGAAGCTTGCTGTTTCACTAACTCACGTTTTAATTTTTTTGGTTTTTTTACAAGAAAGTGAATGTTCAGCCTTGTACAGAATGATATTTAAATGCTGCGGGAGAAAGGACGTTTAATTTCCAAAATATTCCTATTACTATAGCTAGTCTAGTAATCTAGTATTTAGAATAAGCCTAATACAGCTCCCTTATAAAGTTTGAGTTTGTTTAAGCTATGCTTTCTTAAATTATTGTAAAGTAGAATATGAATGCTTGTTAATTAATTGTAGTGCATTACTATTGGCACTTGTTATGTGTCATAGTGTAGTAGGTGTGGGTAGTGTTTTCTGGATCTACAAGAATGAAGTGACCAACAGCAAGCAACCTAAAACTAAGCAGCCACACCAAGAGTGGACTCTGCAGCACCTTGTATACAAACAAGAAGAAAAACATGAGCATCTTCAGAACCACAACAGATGAGATAAAGAATAAAGCCACTACAAGAATTTTTAAAAATGCATTAGATGTATTTCCCCTGCAATATTTTAATGGTATTATGAATTTATTGATCATTTTACTTAAACATTTTATTGCAATGTTTGTTGTTTGTTTTTCGTGTTCCTCATCCTTTCAAGATCAGGTGCTGAGCATTAGAGATTACTGGAGATCCGTGGCAGACTTCTAGTGTTAATGCACTGAGTTATAATAGGGCATCTGCAGTGTAACAACCAGTTGACTCTGTAGGCTCTGACTAATGCAAAGCAGAACTGTGCATTTGGTGGCCATCAGCAACTATGTGGGGGTGGAATGTATGTAAAGATAAAATATTTTTTCCATTCCTCTGCAATCTTTGGTCTCTTGCCACTCCAAATGGCAATTATTTACATGATTTAATCTGATATACAGATATTTGTGTTACTGAACAGTTTACAACAAAGCACATCACCCACATGCTTCCTACCCAGCGTGAGGAAGGAGCAGGATGAGGATTAAAGGATTTTCCTGCCCTTCTCCCAACTCTTTGCCTTTGTGTACCTCGAGGAAAGCACCTCAGTTTCCCACAGGGAACTGACCCAGCATGAGGGGAAAAGGGACGTCTGTATGTCCATGCCTCAAGAGTGTGCACTGGTCAGGAGAAGCAATGAGCTCTGCCATTCAAACTGCAATTGCATCCACCCTTGCCTGCTGCACAGATCTCTTGCTCACTGGCTGATCTTGAAGCGGCCTTGCTAAAAGCACTCTCTGACATTTCTAAAGAGATAAATCTGCACTGGGAAGCAGACGTGCTCTTCTGCTTGAAGGTGAGTGCTTGACCTGAAGATCTCAGAGGTCTATTGAAACAGATGGTGCTACGTTTTCAGACACGGAGCTGCAGCTCTTGAAGCACTGCAGGGCTGCACAGTCCTGACATCCTGTGGTGCCTGGCCCCAGCACACAGATTCAAAAGGTCCATGTTTGGGGCTGCAGGACCCGAGGAGGGCAGTGTGCCTCATGGGATGATCAACAGGCTCACCAGGCTGGGCTCCATGAAGAGCAGCAGAAAAAGACATGTGTCTGAAGATTCTCATTTGTCCAGAGCTTGGGAAAATGAGTCATGACTAAACTCCTCTCCTGGAGACAAGTGTCTGTTACTTCTCTTTGACAGAATTCAGCTGAGCTTATCCTTGAGATTAGAAAATAGAAAAAACTATAAGAATGAATGCTAAAGGATGGCAAATTGTAAAGGCTGATACAAATTTAGAGATATTAAGCTTTTCTATATGCTAATTTCTTTCACAAAGGTTTGTAACAACAAGTTTTAAAACTCTAATAGAGCAGTAAAAACAGCCTAGAATCTCAAAAACATTTAAAATTTGTAGGTAATGGTGCATGGTGATTGACCACATAATTTTCCTTCAGATCTTAATTTCTGGAAAATATTAGATTATTTAGATATTTTTTTCTGTTCTCTGTTTATAAATTATTTTTCATGGATGAGAAGTGTTTTTCCCTGAATCTCTCATCAAAAAAGCAGGTGTTCCTGTTGGTCGCAATTTCCCAGGCAGTGAAAGACCAGTAGCAAGCTGCCAATTGCCATGTCAGAGCCCCACACTACTCCAGCCCTCTAGCTTCCAAACTTACCATAACTTATACATGGTGGTCTGTGGAGGAGGACTGCATAGCTGATGTGATGATGCAGGTACAGCTTTTCTGAGGATCATAATTCTGTTCTATGGAAGTTTTTGTGGTGTCAACATTTTTAGGTGGCATAGGAACAAAACCGGAACCTCTTGAATGTTTTTCTGAAATGAGTGGTTTGAGATGCAAAATCTTGGATTTTCAAACTGGACTGCATGCTTTCTCTGTCTCTGCCATTAGAAGCGACCAATAACCTTGACTCTTGAATGCCTCCCTGATTAAACCTTCACCTAAACAGACATGTTTTCTGAAAATGTTTTGGCTTTGATAAAGCAGCATATTTTGATGAGCTTCCATTTAATGGAAATGTTCTGACCAGCTCCAGATGCATACTTTAGATATGCATAGATAGTTTCGATTGCCTAGAAAAAATCACCTAGTAGACAGAGAGGATTTGCCAAAATCCATTATGTTTTATCTCAGTTCAGTTTCAAACCATCTGTGACCATCCAAGATCACACCTTGGTAAGATAAAAAGATGTGGTCCAAACTACAGCAAGAAGCTGAACTGTAAAAGAAAAATATACCTATATGTTGTTTGTATTGCTGTGAAAAATAATTATTATGCTGCTAGAGAATTCTGTCCACATCTGTAGCAAATAAAAAAGAGAGACTTATAGGATATTATATTCTGAGGAACAATGTGACCAGCCAGGTAGAACTTGATCCATAATTGCCAAGTTGCAACCTGATAATGTACCATCAATTCTGAATTATGCCGATCCAGGATGGTGCTTCATAATCTAAGCAATTGTTTCAAATGATTCAGTGAAGTTCCAAGATCTACTGTATTGAAAGCAGCAGAAAGATCCATCGGCAGGAGTACTGTAATTTAACTTGAATCAGCAGGTGGTGATAAATCATTTGTGACCTTAAGTAAAGCAATCCCAGAACTGTGGTACTCCCTGAAGCCAGACTGAAACCTTTCATATAATCCATTCCCAGATAAAATTGCTGGTAGTAAAAGGGCAAGCACTTGCTTCATCTTTCCCTTCCTTACACCCCCAAAAAGAGTGCTAGTTCAGTTATTGCTAGATAGAACAGAAACCTGCAATATAAGAGATGGAAAGCTTTCACCACTAACAAAGAACAGCTGCAAATTTCAGCAGATCAGGAGACTTGCAGAAAGCAAATATTCATTAACCATGTTAGCTATAAATGAAGCAAAGAAGTAAAAGACTGTCCGCAAGCAGCCATATGGGCCAAGAGTCAAAACCAGGAGTAATGGAGCATGATTGCTTTCCCAACTGTGTGATCTCAGCAAGAAGCAAATACAAATGTATAACACTTGCAGATACAGGCACTGGTAGCATAATCACCAGCCGTAGCACTGAATGGTCGCAGCTGATTAGAAATTCACTCTGTAATCGCTGAATCCTTCACAGGAGGCAGCTGAAGGATTGTGCACAAGGAGTGATTTGTGGTGCAAAATGTGATCAATAGCACAAAATAAGGCTTCGGGTCTGGTTTTCCTCATTAGTAACAGGACAAGAAAAGGTAGATCTGGCTGGATCAAAAGCAATGTGCTAAGATTCTACCACAGCTTGGTGCTTCAGGAGACTAAATTTCTGGACTAAGCTGTCTTTGAAATAATTCCACATCACGAGCTGCCATCTTCAGCTTAGCCAAGTCCTGAGATCACCAAGGCAGATAAAGCACAGAAAACTGAGGGCAAATCAGGAGCTTCACAAACTGATTTGTTTTTTAAATGCGATGAAACAACAAGAGAAAAAAAATTACAATTTATACAAGATGAAGTGGACAAATTTTATGAGATTAATCAAACAAATGCTGGTTCTCTCATTTAGTCTAGTTGTCTTGGAAGACTTTGTTGGGATGATTAGAACACTGCATAATACTAGTGAGGTAAAGTTGAGACATACAAGACAAATTATACATTTTGATCCCTATCAATCAATTACAGATATCAACACAGGACTAACTTGACTCTGCCTTTAATGCAGGTCATCTTCTAGAAGACTCCTTATAGTATACTTTTCCTAGTTGGTTGCCCAAATAGTTTCAGTAATTCACTGTCACACTTAGACTACTGTTGAAGAAAAAAACTACCCACTTCTCATGTTAAATATAGTGGAAACACAGCAAAGAAAGAGAGAAAAAGAAAATACCACACTCCTAAAGAATTGTCAATTTTATACTGATTGCATCTTGACTGTAACTTTTAATGATCTGGGTCTGGGACTCCATTAGTGTTTAATAAATAATGATGATGATACCCTACCTGCACAATGCACGCAAAGCTCCCATTGATGTCGATGTGAGCTCTCAACGCAGACTGATGGCAGGATGCTCCTGTGACAGAGATGAATTTTCCATTAGAACAAAATGACTAAGACCTGTCTCAGTCAGCAGAATTCACAGCAACAATAGACATTCCTCGGGGGCTCAGTGAAAGATGCCCATCCTGGGTGGTTGAAAGAAAATTGGGTGGGAATTGGACAGCCGCAACACCAATTTGGGTTGAGGTAAAATTACCCTGATATAAAAAACCCCACACAATTATATCCATATTTAATTAGTATCATCTGGAAATTCTCACTTTCTTTCTCATCACACCATAGGAGAAATTGCTATATTTGCTTTTTTTTTTTCCCCTATGGAGGTGGAGGATGAAATTAATACTGGGGGAGGAGGAGAGAGGATGTGGATGCACTGAAGTACCTTTTAAAAAATACCTTTTATTTAGGCTAGGTAAAGGAAGTATGAAATGCTGTTTTGGTAAACAACAGAAAACCATTACCCACACAGAAATTTGGACAATAAGCCAGACCATTCAGTCGGATGTTTTTCTTCAAGGATTTTGTAAAAAACATAGAGACAAGGAACTGATGTGAAGCCAGCTTTGTGTGAGACAGAGAAGCAGCTAGGAACAACAGGGGTGCAGAGACAAAGCTCTTATAGTGTGGTCTTAAGAAAAAAAAAATGAAAAAGGAAAGCTTTTGGCAAGGGGCTGGCTGAAAAGACCTGAATCTGTAAGCCAAGAAAAAATCTCTCTGCTATTTTCAATTTTGCTGTGGAAAAGGGATGTATTTTCTGTAAATATAGTGCCTGATTTTGATATCAGCTTCTTCTCCTGGAAGACTGAATATTTTGCTTGACTTTTTGAGTCAAAAAAAGTAACAGTTTCTACCATTTTTTAAGGTGATCAGTGAAGAAAAAAGGAAAAAGGGAAAAGAGAAGAAAACAAGTAACTCAATGACCTTTTTAATAGATGTTTAATAATAACAAACTGTTGCTAAGTGAACAAGCATATTTTTAGGAGCAAAACCATAACTATTAGAACACATGACTTAGTAAGACAGGTGGAAAGGATGAATTTGGTAAGGGGAAGACCTTTACTCCAGTCTTTACATTATATTAATGAACACAGCCAAAAATCACTTAGAATAGGTGATTAAAAGGCTGCATGAAACCATCGTCTACCCAAGTGAAAAATCAAAGCCAGAATTAGTTATAAGCAAGAGGGATGACAAATGCCAGCAATCAGTGAAATAAAATATGCCAGAAAACATTTTCGGGGGGTTGTTTTTTTCCACATTAGAGTACTATGTACAGGTAATGCACAGTATAGAGTCAGGATTATTGGCAGATCCAAATGTTTTATAATATCTTTGGATTTGCAGAGCTGAGGTATCTCTCTAGTAAGTGTGTATTTCCAAAATGGAAGAGTGAGAGCTCATGTTTCTTTACAGTTGTGCAAATTGAGCTCCCAAAACCCAGAGTGGTGTTTCCAAATTTTGGCCTGGATTTCTGTAAGCACTACTAGAAGATTTTATTTTTTATTTAATAATATTGTCAGCTTTTATTGCTCTAAAGAGTGATCCCAACAATTTGTTTTACTCTCAGTATACCTTTTACATGGCACAGTGCAAAGAACGTAAGTATTTCTTGAGCTACTTATTGGTGCAAATGCAAATGTGAAAAAAAAATGTTGTTGAAATAAAAGTACAATCTATATTGCTTAATTATGATAATCTAGTAAAGTTATTCTTGCATAATACTTGCCTCAAATAGGTTCAGGTGAAACATTTGCAAACTTGTAATTTCATGTTGAATTTCTTCTTTGAGCTATATATGGAAAACGTATGGTACTTTGCAATCACTATTGCTTGTGCTGGGAGAGGCACTGCTGATGTTCTGGGTGAAGTTACAGATTTCAGTGTAATGTCATTTAAGATAATCTCTGAAACTGTAGGGATTTTTATTTGTATATTTGTACTTTGCAACCCTTTTTAACTTTAGGTCATAAAGCTGTTTTCTAGAGGTTAGAAAGTTTTGAACAGAAACGAAGTTATTTGTAGTCCTTCTGGCTGTGCAGATATCTTCTTAATATAAATAATTACTGCAAAGTATATAGAGTATGTAACCCTTGGGACAGTGCAACTTATTACATTTTGTGTAAATACATATAGATTAGGCTTCCCTAATGTGAAATTGTGACATGAGTGCATTTAATGTCAATTCCAGCTTTGGAACAACAAACTGGAGAAAATAAATTATTATGGCTTACAGAATTTGCAAGGTGTTTCATCAGGCTTGCATAGCAGGGAGGATTGCCAGCTTTAAGGTTTCAAAGAGCTTTCTGAGGAAAACCCCCTTACTTTAGCAATAACAAAAAATATGCAGTGTAGTTTTCTGTGGTTCGTTTTTGCTTTATTGGATAGCTAATAGGAGAGACAAGCGAAAAGCTTTCCTCTGACTGGAGCATTCCTAAGAGCTTTGTCTCTTTGGCTGCTTCTGTGCCAGAATGACAACTGAGCTCCTGCCAGTCCCTGTTGTGGGCACTTAGATTTGAGTCTCTCTCCTCCACCTCACTGTGTGCTTCTGTGATGCTTGGAGAACCTTAATATCCTTGATACTTCTAACACTGTGTCAGAAGTAGTTTATGCAGGCAAAATGATTCACAAGTTAATGAGGTGCATTGGAAGTCAGCCATATAAAGGTAAACTCTGTTTCCTTAGAAGACTGGTTGAAACCAAGTGCTTTTTCAGTCCCAGATGGAAAGTGGTGATGCTTCCTAAGGCTGAGCATGAGCTCCCTAAGGAAAACAGACATCTCTTTTCAGCTTAAAGTCTGTCCTGATGCTGTCTCACAGTCACTTCAAGCTGAGTTGAAACCAAGCTACTCCAGAGAGACCTTTCTTTCCCCTGATGCTTTCCATGCATAGGGGCTACAGATGTTTCTTTTGGTATGTGTTCTCAGTGAGAGCTGCCAACCACCCCACTACAGAGTGAGAATGAGCTGATGATGGCTTCCTGCACTGCAAATTATTTTGCTTTGTTTTATGAAATATTTAGGTGTAGAGATTATTTTGAAGACAGCTCTTTTGTGGGGCTATTTTTTTTTTCTGTCAGTTTTCAGATCTTTAGTTTGGCATTAGAAAGAAGTCAGCTGAGTTACTTTTCTGTGGCTTCAGAAAGGTCTACAGACCTTATTTAGCTTCCTCTGAACAGTGTGGAAGTGCTGTATTGTATGTGTAAGACTGCTGTATTGGAAGACCATTGACTTCAGTGGAAGTTGGATTGTACCCTAAACTATCATAATTGGCAAAGTTTGGGCAAAATTCTGATCTCTGTTGTATAGCCATAAATTTGAGAACATCTCCTTTTATTTCAGCAGTTACTCTGGTGGTGGAAGTGAGAGATATGATGGATAAAGACAAACCAGTCTCCAGCGCTGGATATTCTACAGCACAAGTCCTGTGAGGAGCGGCTGAGGGAACTGGGGTTGTTTATCCTGGAGAAAAGGATTCTCAGGGGAGACCTTATTGCTCTCTACAACTACCTGAAAGGAAGTTGCAGCAGGGTGAGGTTTGGTCTCTTCTCCCATGTAACAGGTAAAAAGACAAGAGGAAATGGCCTCAGGTTGTGCCAGGGGAGATTTAGGTTGGACATTAGGAAAAATTTCTCCACAGAAAACATTGTAAAGCACTGTAACAGGCTGCCCAGGGAAATGATGGATTCACCATCCCTGGAGGTATTTAAAAGATGTGTAGATGTGGTGCTCAGTTTTAGTGCTGACCTGGCAGTGCTGGATTAATGGCAAGACTTGATGATCTTAAAGGTTGCTTCCAACCAAAATGATTCTATGATTCAGTGGAGTCCTCATCCCTGGAAGTATTGAAAAGATGCATGGGTGTGACACTTAAGGACATGGTTTAGTGGTGACCTGCTAGTGCTGGGTTAATCCTTGGACTTGAAGGTCTCTTCCAACCAGAATGATTTTACGATACTATGATTCTTTGATTCTATATCTCACTGAACACTGAAATCACTGGCTGCTGACATCTGATGATACCTCTCCCCAGGTCCTTGTTCTGGTTTCTCTAGCATCAGCAGGTGTCCTCAGTATGAGTTTTGGTGCATTTGACACAGAATACAGCCTAAATACAGCCCTTCTTTAATTCCTCAAGTCCTGTGATAGATGTGCAGCTTCAAGGCAATGTTGTCTAAGGAAGATCTCAGGGTCCATTTACCACATCTTGTGTGTTTGTGATTTGGGCAGTTTGTGTTTAAAACTCCAGTACTGTATCATTGTTACATATTTACCTCAGAACAGCCAGTGTGCATTCATTAAATGTGATAAAATACCAGTGATTTTTCAGTGAAGATGTGTCCAGAGCTGTGTGACCTTTCATGTATTGTTTGCCCAGAGAGTTAGTGTCATCCCAGCATAGTCATATTTTCCAGCTGATTTTCTGCCTGTGACTGCTGGACAGAAGAGAAAGGTGATTCAGCTTTACTCTTGTTCTTTTATGATAAATAAAAGGCTAAGCTCTGTTTCCTGTCCTTTTCTTGTATTTTACTGTCTGTCCTCTCACACCTGCCCTGTTATCCCATCCTTTCCTTTCTTATTTCCCTCCTTCTTTCCAGACAATCTCTCTGTTCCTCCAGTGACAGTTCCCTGGTGCAGGAGACAGGCAGCCACAGCTCTTCTGTAAAGCTCTGTCTGCAGTCCCGGGCTCAGATGTGTGCCAGGAGCAGCGGAGGGACAGTGGGAACATTTTGGGAGGTGTCACAGCTGCAGAGCTGCAGGTGGTTTTCCTGCCTTTGGGCTGGAGCTCGCAGCCACTTCATCCTGCCTCTCCCTGGGCTTCACCCAGCTCCCGAGGGATCAGTGAGCAGAGGCCTCACCCGAAATCCTGAGATAAATGACATTTCTCTGAAAGGAAACACAATCACCATCTTTCATTTGGAACCATTTGATTTCAGTCATGTGGCTTGCAATGAAACATGGTGAAAGCCAGGGCATTTACAATTTCTTTTTCTTCATTTGTTTTTAAGAAACATGTTTATCACATAAACTCTTGCTACTTTCTAGCAGTAATTCTACAGCTATGTTTGCAGCAGCAGCTCCCCTGTTACATTACTGCAATTATAATAAATTATTGAAGCATAAGCCTAAATATATACCTAATCCACTCTTTCAATTTTAATTCCAATTTAAATATTTTATATAGTTTTCCTATAGATTCTTCATTGATGGTTAGTAATTGCACCATCACAGAAAATAGAGTTTTGTTTTGAAAGATGCTTTTGGAAATTGTACCAGGGCTGTTAATTATTCAAGGCAAAGAAACAAGTTAGGATTGTCTGCCTTCAACATGTCAATGGGATAAAAGAGAAACAGTGTTTGCATCAAGAAGAGTCAGTCATAAATCTGATATTGTAAAGAGGGAAAAACTAGAAGCATGCCTGAGACATGTTATGAACATCTGGTCTTCAATGTAGAGATGAACTTCTGTGGTTAGAGATAATTTACTGACTGACTGAATTCTAAGTTGGAATGCCAATAGAAAAATAGTTGGTGTCACATATGTTCCCAGCCCTACCCCCTACCTTTCCCAGTTTTCTGATGAAACCATATTTCTTGTTTCCTTTGATATGTCTTCTCCTTTGCTGTACTTTTTAACAACATGGGTCATAGTCATAACTTACTAATAGTATAGTGAAGGGCGGCAATTGTGAAGTGCTAGCAGATTATGTAAATCAAAGAGAAGTTATTATTGTGCCAATATGATGTTTGTTTTATTTTTTGATTTTTATTTCATTTTTTCTAAGAACCTGTACCTACTGAGTAATATATTTCATTAGCAGTTATCCAGCATGAGGAGTCAATTTCCATTGTAGGCTTCAGATGGTTAATGGCAGGCCTGCTTGTCTCTTCTTACCCAGCTTCTTTTGTTCTACTAACTGTAAACTCCCAGTAAACTTGAAAGAGAAAACTAATCTGGTTGTTTGGGGGTTTTTTATTGCCTTGTACAGAACTATAGAACTAAGCTTTATATGAAAATAATAATTAAAACTTGTAATAGGAAACACAATTTCTATGAAGACATGAATTTTGAAAGTCGTCATGGATTTTCTAGACATAACCTAATGGAGAAAAAGAATAATTTTGCTTAAATTCTTGTATCTGTCACAGGAATAATACATCTTAATAATATGAGTTTTCTTTTCACTTAGCTAATGTTCGGTGTCTGAAATAATGTTGAGCAACGAACAAACACAAGAATTATAATACCTGTCTTCATGGAAAACTGGGTACAACGTCTATTGAAAGTGCACCGCTATGATACAACATTATTTAATGACTAAATTGGTATTTTGATAAGTGGTTACTTAGTTTCATACACAAAACTATTTTTAATTGAACTCCTTTTTTTGTCTTGGCACTCTTCATTTTATACAGCTTTCTTTACAAAATGATAAGGAAGTGATGGGATAGTGTGGGAAACAGCTTTGCAGTTTGGTGAAACTTCAAAACTTTTCTTATTCCACAAGATAAAACCATAACTTTCTGAAGATGAGAGAGAGAATAAAGGATTACAGTGCTCCAGTGGGGAACCTGGACTGCAAGAGAACCAGACTTCTGACTTGGGTCTTTTCGAGGGACTTGGATTTCTGTGGCTGTTATAACCACTAGGCTGTTCTTTTTCCTGTCTCTCTCTTTCTCATTTTGATCAGAAATTCTGTCCTGGAGCAAAGAACCTTTCTCAATGAAATTTTCTTCTGAACTAGTACACTTCTGTGAAAAGCTGGAATTTCAATACATTGGCATTTTTGGCTCAGTTGACTGGTGCTACCCATGATTGCATATATATAAAATCAAATATCCAGTGCAGTAAGTAGCTGAGTAATCACATTGTTGTTAGCTAAGACTTTATTTGATTATATTTTGATGTATTGCTTCTTAATAAATTGGAACTTATAACTGATGTATTGCTTAATAAAACTCAAACTTGAAATTCAACACATTTATGGGAAACAGGCTATGGGTAATTCTCAAGCTAAAGCTACTTAAATATGTGCTGTACTGGATCTACCTTATTTTCCCACACAAAGTTGCTCCCTTTGCTCAAGTTGTATTAGGGGTAAGTTATAGAAGAAAAATATCTACCACAAATGCAGCTGGCAACTCTGTGATGGCAGTGCAAGCTTTGTTCCTTTTCTGTTCACACTCTGTATACAGTGTTCCTTTAATGGTGAGTTCCAAAATTGGATAATACATTTCCTGGGAGGATTTTTATACTCATTAATCATAATGTTGACCTTAACTGAAGGTGTCCAGTCATTTGTTTACAGACAAACTAACAAAGGTATTATAATGCTTGACTGTGAAGGCTAAGTCTCAACTAGTGCAATACAAAAACCCCAAGATAAAGTGGTTAATATGACACTAAGAAAAGGCTTTGATGGAATCAAAGGGAAGAGTTTTCACCACATTTGGGTGCATACCTTTGTTGAAATGATGATGGCAGAATCAAACTGTATCTTTTGCTCATTAATACTGTTATTTTCAATAAACCCTTTAATCCTGGAAAACAGCTTTTTAAATTATTTTGATGAGGGATGATATGAAAACTAAGCAAATGTTGCTTCTTCTCTACATGTTGTACATACCCTAGTTCAGAGGATGCTCAGGCCAATACTGCAGGAGGCTTTTTGAAAAATGGATGCTCAGAGACTCAATCTGGCTGCAGTCTTATGCCAAGAAGGAATGTAATACACTATGGTTTTGGTTTAAACCTTCTCTTTTTCTTTTCTTTTCCCTATAAAGTATCAATCCTGCACAAACAAATTACATAGAAAAATCCTGAATCAACACCATCTGCTTAAAGACATACTGCATATTACTTTAAAAGGTACATGCAAATGGAGACAACTTTTTGAAAGAAAGAGCATTCCTTCTCATTGCACATTTCTTTCAGCATTACTGTGATTTCTACGCAAGGACTGGACCTACAAGAGAACTGCACCTTTATATAAATGGAATTTTTTAGTTCAGCATCAAGAGGAACTGAGATAACTGTAAAAATAAATTAATGCTTAAGGAGGCTTACATTTCTGCATTCATGGATCCTAAAAGTCACCACCAGTGCAATGACCTTTGCCCAATAATTGTATAGCTATACAGTTTGCTTAATCTTTTAAGTGCATTATGATAAATAGGTACATATACTGCAGTCACAAGCATAGTAAGCATCAACAGCAAAACCACATTTCTCACAGCTTTCCCTAAAGTACCATTCACCTTTTTCCCTCAGACCCAAAAAAAGCACTCATCCATCTCCACTAATTCCCTCAAACACTGAAGGTGTCAACTGGAAGCCCTGGCTGCCAACTCTGCTAAGTTTCCTGGTGATCCAGTTGCAGTGGGTGATAGCCCTCCACAGGCTTCCAAAGGAAATGTGATCATTTCTTGCCCATCTTTGTGTTCTCAGCACCATCCAATTAACAGTGGACCCCGACCAGCAAGGATATCCAGCAGTGAATATTATTGCTAACCCAACTGAGCACCTGCTGGTAAGGCCTCCCTGTTTCCCTCTACACTCTAAATGCTCTCATTGTTTATTCATAGAGTCAAAGATTAAAGCCTGAAAGGACAACTGTGATCATCTAACCTCTAATCAGAAACTTTTCCAATTTTTCAACCTTCTCATTCACTTGCCAACATTAGATTTAGATGCAGAATGCAGTTTACAGTGATACATTTAATTTTTCACTCTACTTGACTCTTCTGAGCTTGTTCAGGTAACCTGGTTTGTTGTTCAGCTGTCTCTGTAGCAGATTTTGCAGGCCTGGGCTCTGCCATCCAGTCCAGTTTTTGAGCTGTGTCTCAGAGTGCTACCTCAGCTCTATCTCAGAGGTCACAATGTGACAACTCAGCTGTTTAAGAGACATAGAGATCCTGGTACCAGGACTCAGAATCAACCAACTACACTGACACTTGTGTAAATTTTTCAGGCTTACATCTGAAAACCCACAAAAACTGGCATCGTGAGTTTTTCAGACAGCTTTTGTCCTCTCTCTCCTCCTCTCTTTTTTGGCTGTGTTTTTTACCAATAGAAAAATTTCAGTGTCAAAAGTGAAGTGTATTTCAGAGGAGTTTGAGTTTCCCTAGTGGTAGGTGTCCAGATGTGGAGAGGTATCTCCATAAGAATGGGCATGTGAGCAAACCCAGACTTGGCGGCGCCAGTAAGGATGGCTACAGGGAAGATGTAAACAAGGACACACGGGGACAGCCACGTGTGGCACGTGACACGGGAGTGAAGCAGCAAGAAAATGGAGGCAGAAGGTGGAACCAAGGGAGGTGCCTTGAGAACCGTACCTGGCCAATCAAGAGATGTTGCTTAGCACCTGGCAGAGTTGGTTACCAATTAGAGTGGTGCTTCCAGCGCGCGGTTAGCGCTGGTGGGTATATAATGAGTGAGCTTCGGGCAATAAACGGCAATGCTTGGATTATATTAGTCCGTGTATGCGTTGTCCATTGATCTCCTGCAGCATCCAGAGTGGTTCAAGAGTTAAAGCCTGAGGGCGAGATCAGTGAACAGCAATTACATGGGTTCAAAGCATTCTGAGAAACACAAGTACTCTGCAAACCCCAGACTGCAGTATCCCTGTTCTTAGCTTGCCTAATGAGGGCTGGAACAATGTTCTTTTAACACACATCTAGTTCCTTGATGTGAACTGGATTGTATCTGGATGATTCTGAAACTGGACAAAGTGGAAATCAGCTCCATGGAGAAAAACCTGGGAGCCCTGGTGGACAGCAAGTTCACCATGAGGCAGCAGTGTGCTCTTGAAGCCAAGAAGACCAATGGTAAAAGTGTGGCCAGCAGGTCGAAGGAGGTTCTCCCCCCTCTCTACTCTGTCCTAGTGAGGCCACATCTACAGTACTATGTCCTGTTCTGGGCTCCACAGTTCAAGAGAGACAAGGAACTACTGGAATGACTCCAACGGAGGGCTACAAAGATGGTTAGGGGATTGGAGCATCTCTTTTAGGAGGAAAGGCTGAAAGCCCTGGGTCCTGGTGAAGAGAAGACTAAGAGGGGATTTTATTAATGCTTGTAAATGTCTAAGGTGTGGATGCCAAGAGGATGAGGCCAGTCTCTTTTCAGTAGTGGCCAGTGATTGCTCAAGGGGCAATGGGCACAAACTAGAGCCCAGGAAGTTCCACCTAAATGTAAGGAAAAATTTATTTGCTGTGAGGGTGATGGAGCGCTGGAACAGGCTGCCCAGAGAGTTTGTGGAGTCCATTTCCCTGGAGACTTTCAAAAGTCACCTGGTCATGTTTCTGTGCAACCTGTGTTGTTGTGCAACCTTTGGTAGGGAGATTAGACTCAATGATCTCCAGAGGTCCCTTCCAACCCCTACAATTCTGTGATTCTGTGGAAATGTGACTATTGGCAGCCCTTTGTGTAGACATATCCTGAACTGTTTTATTGTATACTTAATTCTGGTATGTCAAAGCCTTTCTTGAGTAATTCTGTATATCTATATAGATAGACAAGTGTTGCTGATCTGATTATAGCATCATAAATAAAAAATACAGAATATCCTTCATATCTGATTTTTAATTGTGGTTCAATGTAACTGAATGGTAGAGAAATCTTAGCTGTTGATAGCATACTAGTATGTTTTACTGCCAATGACAAGATCATAGAATCATAGAATCATCGAATGTTTTAGAATCATAGAATCATTGAATGTTTTAGAATCATAGAATCATCAAATGTTTTAGGCTGGAAGGGACCTCTAGAGATCATCTTGTTCAACTTCCCTACACAAATAGGGACATCTCTACCTAAGTCAGGCTGCTCAAAGCCCCATAAAGCCTGACCTTGAATGACTCCAGGGATGGGGCCTCCACCACCTCTCTGGGCAGACCATTCCATCGATATTTATTCCACCCTCATATTAAAGAACTTTTTTCTAACATCCAATCTAAATCTATCCTTTCCTAGCTTAAAACCATTACTCCTGGTCCTATCATTACAAACGCTTTTGAATAGACCTTCCCCTACCTTTATATATGCCCCCTTCAGATACTGGAAAGTCACTTTAAGGTCCTTCCGGAACCTTCTCTTCTCCAGGCTGAACAACCCCAACTCCCTCAGCCTCTCTTCATACGAGAGATGCTCCATTCTCCTGATCAGTTTGGTGGCCCTCCTCTGGACACACTCCAATATGTCCACATCTTTCTTGTGCTGGGGGCTGCAGAACTGGACACANGTAAGGCAGGACCTGCCCCTAGTAAAGCCATGCTGACTGCCTAGGATTACCTCCCTGTCCTCCATGTGCCTCAGCATATCCTCCAGGAGGATCAGACAAGCACTGAGCTGAAACAAGTTCAGAACTCATTCATGAAAATGAATCATTACAGACACAGCCCATGGAGGTCCATTGTGGAAGAGATATCCACTCTGCAGTCTGTAGAGAATCCCACACCAGAGCAGACAGACATACCCTGAAGGAAGCTGCAGACTTCTGGCAGAAACTGAAGCCCATGGAGGGGAACCTACACAGGAGCAGGTTTTCTGGCAGGAACGGCTGCCAATGGGGACCCATGCTATAACAATCCATTCCTAAGGGAATGTATCCAATAGAAAGGATCCACACTGGAGCAGTTCTTGAACTGCAGCCCATGGGAAGGACCCACGTTGGAGAAGTTCATGAAGGACTGTCTCCCATGGGAGGGACCCCACACTGAAAAAGGGGAAGAGCACAAGAGGAAGGAACATCAGATGCAAGTGCTGTTAACTGACCACAGTCCCCATTCCCCATCCCTTTCTACTACTTAGTGGGAGGAGATAGAAGAGTTATGAGTGAAGACGAGCCTGTTGAGGAGGAGAGTGATAGAGTACCTCCGTGGGTACCTGGAGGCCAGCCAAGGTCAACCCAACACAACCAAAAAGATGTTTTCAATGTAAATAGAGCTACAATAGCAAAGTTATGTTTGGTACCAAAGTGGAAAAGCTATCTTCCTTTACCAAAACACACCAGTAGCCCAGTTTCACTGCTCTCTTTAAGGCTGCAGGTCCAGGTGATGTTGCTTTAGGGATGCAACTCTAACTGACAGAGCAATGCCACAGAAGTCAGGCCTTAGCAAACCACAGTGTCTGCTAAACTCTTGACTCTTGCTGATTCCCTCAACCTCCTGGCAGAAGCTTGCCTAGTGATTAGCATATATAACTGGGAGTCAGATTATATAGAGACTTTACTTCTAGCTAGGGCATTGGCTTTCTGGGTGGCCTTTAGTGAGACATCTCAGGTTGTTCTGTCTCATTTTCCTGCTGTACAATAGAAAAATGTATTTCAGTAGGGATGTGAAACTTAATTCATTAATATCTGTAAAGCATTTGCTGATTTGTAGAATAAAGGCATTCTACCTATGAATAATTCTTATGTTTGCCTTATGTTAAATGTGCCCTATTCTTGCCTTCATAACAAAAATGGAGATAAAACAAAATACTACAGCGAATGATAATAAAAAATACCTTCATTCTTGCCCAATGATATATATGCAATTTGTATGTATGTACTAAAACAATGAGAAACCTTAAGAGGAGAAGAATGCTACTTTTCTCCCTCTCTGATTCTTGAAACATGTTTTAAAGTTGTAGTATAAAGGGATTCTGTTTAGTATCCTATCATATCTTGCCACAGAAATAAACACACTAGAGCTAATTGAAGCATATTAGCAATCTATGAAAGTACCAAATATGAGGCTTCCCTGCATCAACTGCTCTCTTAGAGTATTCAAGAAGAATTTTCATTTCATCAGCTATCTAATAAGATAGTTTCTTTCTTTTCCACTGTATCCCAGTGTATGGATATTTTATTTGGTGCCTCGGTCGTTTCACCAAAATTATGTATTATGTTTCCGAATATTGTTAAAAATGAGGTCTGACCAGGAAGCAGGTAAGCATTCTAATGACACCATATTTTGACAGCAAGACATCTTTAAATCTTTTCTCACACTCAAATATTTTGGGCTTTTTATGAGCAGGTACTTGAGGTGTATAACCCAAAGTTGTTATCCTTTTGCCACCTGAGTCAGAGGTTGAATCCATCTGAGTCTGGGGTTGCTTCTTCCTTCAGCAAATCCTGAAGAGTGACTTTTCTGAAAAAATGTTTTCCCCCCACCATCATTTATTCTAGTTACATCACTATTTCTTTTCTCTCTGCAGATATCACCTTGCTTGGTACATCGTGAATTTTTTCATCAGCAGCAGATGGAGGGCAAACAAACTGAGAAAGATAGCTGCTGTGGATAGTATTTGCAGAATTAAGCAGATGAGGATCAAATACCTTTGATTAGCCTCAAAGAGAACTTGCAAGAGGTAAAGAGGTAAATGAAGACATTTATTTCCTACCTCTTGTTTCTGTTTCCTGGAACAATGAATAGAAAAATGAATGTATTAGCACTTGAACTATTTTCTGAGTCAGACATGTAAAAAAAGCTTATTCTTACATACTCATGGATAACCTGTGGGAAGTGTACAGTGGCATTACTGTGGAGAACTCAAGAAGGAGAATTTGGGAACTTGGACAAATGTTTGTAGCTTTTTTATATAAGATGGAAATTGACATGATTTATTTATAATTTTCGTAGTAAAATACGCAGGCACATCCATTAGGCTAAACCATCTGACTGCCAAGCAGCATCAGTATTTCATTTTGAACTGTCATTGTAACACTAGTAAAAGAAGTTTGTAAAAGCCAGTTTAAAGATGAGACTTCAGTAAATACACAGTCTTTCTCTGTGTGCTTTTCTAGACTGAGTTTCTTGTGGTTCATTTATATTCATGTATCTATCACATTGTTAATGAGTTTTCTTCTATAAATTGACCCAGACTGCTACTGTAAAATATAACTTAAATGAAGTGTGGCTTTGAGACCAGTCAGATTATTAAAATATTAAAGTATATACATTGAATCATATGAAGATGGGGGGGGGGGGGTTGNTGATATTTCAAGACTAAATACTTCTTTTGAAAGATGACCTTTAATGAACAAATTTATGGTCCAAGATGTCCTTATAGGAAGCTCCTTCTGGATCTTGTTTTTCACTGGCTTGCATCTTTTAGTCATTTACACATCTGCAAAATGGATTTAAAATAACACCATTTAACCAAGTAATTTTTGACACTTCACTTAAATACAGATGAGTGTTTAAGGTGCAAAACAGAAGAAAACTGCATCCATTGTATTCTCTGTGAAATATAAACATGAGATGGTGGCACAAGTTAGTATATTCTGAGTGTAACCAGTAAGCTCAATTCTTGGAGGGAAAAGTTTATAAAAGCAAAACAGACTCCTTATATAATCTCAGAAAGAATGTATCTGGTTAAATGTTAATGTACTCAAAAGAAACACACAAATAGTGCTGGAGATTCTTGCAAAACTATCAGTATGCCTGACTGTAGTTGGTCACAATACCTTAGGATTTTACCCTAGATCCTTTGGGGTTTTCCTACTGTTTGTCACCCCAATGCAAAAACTGTAAATTAATTCTTTAATTGCACATTAGTCTGCATAAGTCAACAGAAAATCAGTGCCTGTTGTATTTCTGTTGATGAGAGAAAATTCTTAATTATATTTAGATGCATACATGCTCACACATACATACACACATTCTGGTTTTTACTCTACAAGTCTCAGTAAACTACTTAGCTACTAAGTGCTATATAAGTTGCTTGAGATATTGTGACCAGATGGTTCACAGGGCTAGTAATGGATTATAGCGCTTTCTAGCTCCAGATTGCTAGTTCAAATCTGGGTCAGGTTGACACTGTCTGAAAATTATTACTGTTTGGTGGCTTATGTGAAATGAGTTGGAGACCTCAATATAGTTCCTAAAGGCTGGGTTAATATAACATAAATGTCACCAGATGATTGTCGGTTTCAGGGCTCAGGCTGAAGCACACAGAAGTCAGTGGAAAAACTTCCATTGATTTCAGTGGGTATTGAATTGGGTCTTAATTATGGAGAATGAATCCTTTGTGCTCTCCAAAGTGGTTATTTACAAGGGGGTGAAGGACGCCCATGAACTGCTCCTGGGAGATGTGTACTGCTGCCAGCTAGGATAAAGAAGAAGTAGATGCTTATCTGTCCTTGTACTTCATGGAGTATGTGGATATCAGAACCGGCCAAACTGTGACTAAAATGCACTAATCTTCCAGAATTTAGGTAAGGCTTATTCTGGCAAAGAGTGGTAGAGAGTCAAAATCTCTCTGAAATGTCACAAAAACGTTCTCTTATTAGGCTCAGTACTGGTAAACAGGTCAGATAAATGGCTTCTAAGTTTATCATGGATCACCTGCTCTCACCTAAGGATATTTTTGGTTTTGTTTGAACAGCAGACATTCTTTGAACTCTATAGATGATGACCTGGCTTTAGTCTGAGGCATGTTTTGTCACCATCCAGGCTCCACTAGTGCATCAATGAATGGGAAGTGACTCAATCCTTGCAATAAGTGTCATTATAGAGAAGAAATATTAGATATTAAAGACTCTTTAGTTTTACTGTCTGGAAATTTAAACCAGACATGTTAAAGTGGGAAATGAGGCACAGTATTATCACAGTAGTTGATTAACCAGTGGATCAAACCAGTAGGAAAAATGAAGGAATTGCCATTTCTACCTTCACATCAAGTTCAGATACATGTCTGGAAGATATGCATTAATCAGATGTGCCACTGGACTGTATCCAATAACACTGTTTGCATTGTGATAGTGGTGTAGTATTATTGCCAAGGGAGCCAAAAAAAGAGATAAAACTGAGCTGCTAGTATAGTGAACTACATGTATTTACCCCTGTCTTCTGTTCTCTTTCAAGCTTGGTTCCTAGTCCTACTACAGCAGTGCCCAAGCACAATTGTGACTGCATACATTAGATACCCCTTAAATTAAATGAATTCAAATTTCAAAACCAGCTCTTGGCTGTATACTTGAGAACTCAATGTCTAACTAATTTGATATCTTTCTATGACAAGGTCATCCACCTAGTGGATGAAAGGAAGGTGGTGGATGTAGTTTTTCTGGATTTTAGTAACGCTTTTGATAGTGTCCCTCACAGCATCCTTCTGCACATGTCATCCAGCTGTGAGATAAGCAGGTACATGGTGCAATGGGCAAAGAACTGGCTGAAAGGCAGGGCTCAAAGGGTTATAGTGAATGGGGTTACATCTGGCTGATGATTGGTCACCAGAGGTGTTCCTTGGGACTAAATTCTAGGGCCAGTTCTGTTCAATACTTTTATTGATGATCTCAGTACAGGAGTTGAATGCACCACTAACAAGTTTGCTGGTGATACCAAACTGGGAAATGCTGTTGACTCTCTCAAGGGATGGAAGGCCTTGTAGAGAGATCTAGAGAGATTGGAGCATTGGGCAACATCAGTGGCATGAAATTTAACAAGTCCAAGTGCCAGATTCTGCACCTGGGATGGAGTAATGCCAGGCACAAGTATAAAATGTGAGAAGAGTGGCTGGAGAGCAGCCCTGCAGAAAGGGATCTGATGGTGCTGGTTGGGAACAGGCTCAATAGGAAGCAGCTGTGTGTCCTGGTGTTGTGGTTTAAGGTTTGGGGAAGGGGAGGGACAGGTGGAGCAGCTATTCCACTCCCCTTCCTGCCACACTCTATAAAAGGACACAGGAAGTTCTGCTCACCCCATCCTTGCTGGAATTGCTGCTGGCTCTGGACATCTCTGTGGCTGCTACAACTCCACGTGGCTTGGGAGAAATCCAGCAACATCCGAGGATCGGTGTTATATATATTTGTATATATACCTTCCCTTGTTACCTCTGTATATTTCCCTTCCTTTGATATCCCTTTTGTTACTCCCTGTTAAAAGTTTTGATCTTGATTTCCAACTTTGTGTGAGGCCTTTCTTCCTCCCCCGGGGAGGGAAGAGGTGAGGGGGAAGAGGGGTGAAACTAATTCTGCTCCGTGGGGTGTTGCCCTGAGCCTTAAACAGAGACACCTGTCAGTCAAGAGGGCAAACTGCATCCTGAGGTGCATCAAACATGAAACACAGTATAACCATCCAGTCAAAAGAGGTGATTATCCCTCTGTGTTAAGAGTTAGTATGACCCCACATTGAGTGCTGTGTACAGATCTGGGCCCCACAATTTAAGAAGGATGTGAATGTCCTTTGATGCATTCAGAGGAGGACAATAAAGCTGGTGGGAGGGTTGAAAGGCACGTCTTATGAGGAGCAGCTGAGGTCTTTTCCCTTGTATCCAGTGACAGGATATGTGGGAATGGTTCAAAGCTACATCAGAGGAGGTTCAAACTTGACAGTAGGAAGCATTTCTTTATGGAGGGGATGTTCAAACACTGGAACAAACTTCTTAGGGAGATGGTTGATGGCCCAAGCCTGTCAGTGTTTAAGAGGTATTTAAACAATGCCCTTAGTAAAAATGCTTTAACTTTTGGTCAGCCCTGAAGTGATCAGCAGTTGGACTAGATGACTGTCGTAGATCCCTTCCAACCAGGACTATCCTATCCTATCCTATCCTATCCTATCCTATCCTATCCTATCCTAGTCAATAAAACTATTATTTGTTTTTAAAATCCCTTTTGCTTCTTCTTTATTAAGACATTCATGGCTTTATATTTAGTCAGATGCTGGTGACTTGATGATTTTACATTCTAGGTAAACAAAACCTAAACAAACCTAAAACAACTCTAAACAAAGTTGCAGGTTTGCTATTGAATTGCTGTGTTTTAGAATCACTCATTTGTTTACCTGTATACCATTTAGTTTAGAGGAAAGTAACTATCCTGACCACTTCTTGTTAATACACAGTAATAATTGATAATTTAAAGATGCTCTTCTCCAGTAGAAGAATAAAGAAACCAGATTTTGTTATTGAGATGTAAACAGAGACAAAGAGGAGAGACAAAATATTTTCATAGTAGAAGAAATGGTATGAGTGTTTTAGTCTTGAGATCAAGAGCAAGATAATCTACAAAAACAGTTTGTATGGAGGGAAAAACCTGAAATGAAACTTTAGTGAAAATGTGTTATTTTTGTCCAGACCTTTACTCTCTTAAATAGGAAATCCAAAGTATGTAAAATGCAGAACTTATTGTTACATTATGTCACATGTGCATGAAGAGATAAAATCACAGAAAGAAAAGTCACATCTTCATTGGGATGCTGTCAAGCAGGTGAAGTGGTGTGAGAGGCAGTTCCAATTTCAACACCTAACATTTGGATGAAGGATGATGCTCCTATTACCAGAAGACATATCAAACATCTGGTCTACACTTGAGCCGTGATATAAGCTTAGATATGCTTTAAAACCTGCTTGCCTTTTCAATTTTATTTATCAATGGTTTACTGCTGATGGTGCTTACTGGTAAGATTGTTATGTCTTTTTCTATTAAACATAACTAGGTTTTAATGAAAACATAATTCAGATCACTTCAGCTGCCTTCTTTGTGTGTTTATAAACATAGTGTTGCCCATCAAAAAGTTTAGGATGGCTGAAATGTTTATAAAAGGAATCTGTAAGACATGTTTAGATTTACACATGAGCTTAGAGAAGTGTGGTGTTCAGATTCCTAAGATGTTTCAGTGTCATGCACTTAACTTTAGATGCAAATCTATTATGTTTGTGGATATATATAAAAAATATTCAATATGAAGAGCCATTTTCTTTGGGAAACAGTTACCTCGTCATTTAGCCAAAAAAAAATCAAATAGATTTACATAACAAAATAATTTAAATGTGATATTGTTTTCTGAAATCTCACAAAAAACCTTCCCCTTTGCATTATTTTTCTTTTCTGTGCTACTTTCCCCCTTCCCCCCTTCAACTGTGTCAGTATCTTTTAAGTTCCTTTAATTGGCAGGTGTGAAGGGTGAGAACATAGAATCTGCATTGAAGAATCACAAATCCTGGATACTTCACTCGAAGATATACCTTTTTCCATATGCCTGTCTTGTTTGTGTTTACATGAAAAACAGTTGTGAGAGACCTAATTTCTCAGTGAGAGACACTAAAATTCTTGGTGACCGCACAGATTTATATTCTGTTTTTCAGAATATACCTGACTTGGAAAGGAGCAGAAGAGACTTCATAATGTCATCTTCTTGAAGGTGAACCAATGTACCAACCAGGAATGATTGCCAATACAAAGCTGTGTAATAGATCCTTTTGGGTTAGAAAAACACTATAGCTGGGCGTTAAGGATAATGTTATGCTGCAGTAAAAGTTTTTGCTTATATCATAAGAAGTACAGAATATCTGAATAATCTGCAGATATATATTTAGTGGAGGGGAGGTGTTCAAGGGGTTTTTTTGTGATTTACTGAAGTTTGTTTCCAATTATCATCTGTACATTTTTTTGGTGGGATTTTTTTCCATTGCTTTTTGTAGAATTTCTCTAAATAGGAAATTATGGTTAGACCTATGCTAAATAAGCATATGTGCATAATTCAAAACAGGAAGCTCATGTGAATCAAAGAATAACCTATAGTGGCTGTATATTTTAGCTATGTTCATGCATATTCGTGCATACAATTAAAATAAAGAATTCCATCAGAGTCAAAATTAAACCTTTTTGAGCATCAAGTAAGCACAAGTAAAAGAAGATAACCTGAGACAGTAGCAGTAGAACATGGGACCAGTACTCTGGATAACAATGAAGTGAGACCATGCTGTCTATTATATGTGGCAGCTATCGATCTTATTTATGAAAAATGTGCGTAGAACAGAAGAATTCTTTTTTTATCCTCATGGAAGGGCAAATAGAAAGTCAGTACCTCAGACATCTCCAGGAGGACAGTACAACTTCGCAAACATTGTTTCACCATCACTCTGTCTGGGCTTTCTGTTTCAATTTTAGACACCAGCTTATATTAGAAGTGAATTATATTTCATGTGATTCATTAAGCCTATATTTCACAATTTTGTGAATTTTAACTATTCAGATGTATTCAAAATTTCAAGTATTCTAAATTCAGGTAAAGAAAAATTGTTGGCAGAAATTCTTATTTGGTAGAATAGTGCCTCATCTAATATAACCTTATCCTGTAAACATTGATTCCCAGGATCCTTCACTGAATGAAAAAAAAATCCTTCTGAGTTTGGTTCCTGTTTAAGGAAGAACTGAAAGATAAATAGTCTCTAGAAGAATGAAAACAGAAATTTGTAAAGGGACATGTCAGCTCACCATTGCTGCTACCTAAACGGTCATGGGGAAATCGCATGATATATATATATACACAAAAATTTGCAGGTAAATATTTGCTTTTTCTGCCAATCCTGGAATATGGTTGAAAGCCATGTGAGTGCAGTCAGCCTGATGCTGAGTCCAAGATAATCGGCCCTGCCATTCCCTGCATTTGTGTTGTTTCTGGTTGGTTGGATACGGGCAGTGCCACATTGTGCCATACAGACAAACTCAAGCACTCTCAAGTTCTACCTCTAGAAGATGCATTTTGGCCACAGCCTCAGATTATGTGTCCAATTGCTCACTGAAATCACCTGTTTATTTAGAAGATCCAGGTCCTGGTTTTGATGGTGGAAGAGTCTGGGATAAACTGACCTTGAACTGAATAAATCAGAATTTATTTTGTGCAGTGATAAGAAATTTACTAATTCCTTCTGAAAGTACAGCATTCATTGCTCTGAAATTTGTGAAACATGTATTCCATGAGCAACTACTAGTTAAGATCTTCACAGAAATTAGGACTCATATGTGGATCGAAGACAGGGATAGCTTCTAGATATATCCTGCTATATTTATTTTTATTGACACGTCAGAGGAAGATACTTAAACAGATATGCAGGTGGCAGCCTGGTGATGACTATGAGAAAGGCTATCAGAAAGTATCATGGACCTTTCTCTTTGCAAGCTCCTGTTTTTCAGAAGACTTCTGGCATGTTGGAAGGATCAAAGATGATGCTTAGACCATAGTTATGTCGTGACTTTTTAATAAGATGACATTATTGTTTTCGTTCACATTTACTTGTGTACTCCCTCCCCCTGGTACCACATCAAACATAATCATTGAACAAATCCTTATCACCTTTGGTCTAAATAAATCTTTTTTCTTCTCTTGTAAACAAGGAGTCTCTGAAATGAGTGTGTATGAAATTAATTAGTCTGAGATATCTTAACTGTTCACCTGTGCAAGTAATCTCTTATGAATTTATACCCAGGACAAAATGGCTTAGGGCAACTCCACTAATTTTCATTTGTGCTTGAATATTTGCCTGTATTGTTAGGATAGGACTTGAAAGACAGTAGGAGGATGCCCTATTTTGCAGCAGAATCCCTGGGTTATTTTAGGCAAATATTTTCTTCTCAATATCTTCATTCCATCTCTGCAAAACAAGGATGGAAATGTCAATCTGACTCATGTAGGATTATGCAATGTCTCAGAGATGCTCCAATCCCAGGATAACAGAAAAGACAACATAAGTGGTCTTGGAAATGCCCATAAAAGAGAGAGTGGTTATAGTTTCTATATGAGCTCCATACTATCTAACTTCAGCAACCTTACTTAGATACCCAAGCTAGATGCTGGAGCCCCTAGATGCTCTATCTAGCCAATGGAGGAGAAAGCTGCCTCCAAAGGGCAATTCAGAACACGACGAGTGAAGATCACTACCTGAATTGCCAGCAGGAGAAGTTAATTATACATAAACACTACTAAAATAACCTCCTAAGTTGTGGGCACTTTGCATTACATACCTCAATCTGCTAGAATTTAACATCTACCACAAGATTTTCCTACTACACTGGTCTTCCCCCTCCCCCAAAGACTGCCTTATGTTTGACACTAATAAGAGATTTGTAAGGCTGTGCAATAAACAGGTACAAGTTTAACCACAGTTTTCCCAAGCCATTTGGATCAGTCATGAAAGTTCACTTTGCTTCAGTTGATAACATGAAAAATATTTAAACTAACCTAAACAAAATAAGTGTCAGGAAAATGCAAAGAAACAGATAATACGTTTTTAGCACAGAAGCATTTTGAGGCTCCCTGAGTTCTATTATGTATTTTCTGAAGTATAGTATCTAAACTTCTTGCACTCTTTCAGTGCTTTCAGGAGGCTCTTGGTGATATGTGAAGGATTTCTGTGGATAGCTAACATGAACACTGAAGGAAGAACAGAGCCCTTTAGTTCCCTCCTGTCTGTGTAAATCTTTGGATGTTCTGAGTCATCTTTTGATACTCTCCAGCACAGCTGGAGCATGGTTGAGAATTTAAGTGTGATAATCCCATGTTGCAAGTAATATTATAAGTAATATTAAATGTCAAAAGATAACCAAAAAAAGGCTATCTTTTTTTTTTTTTTTCCGTTTCCAGCCAAAGAAGTAGAGAGTTGTTCAAGTTACTCAAAACAGTAGCACATTTCACAGGTTGTGGTAGAAATCTGACTAACATCAGGGCTTTTTCTTTTTTTTTTTTTTTAAATGCAGTCAGACTTAGCTGATTTGTAGTTATTTTATACATATGTCGGGGCAACCAAAAGAAGTAAGTACTAATCAATCTCATAACATGTGCCTTGACAGAAAATATTATAGGTCACAGAATCCAAAGCTACTGACCACCTACTGTGTTGTATTTGTTATTAGGAAAACTCATAGGAAAGCTGCCACTCTCCCCAAGTCTGTGCACAGAGACCCAGTAGTAGCTGTCATTCTTGCAGAAGTCGATTCGTATTGAAATTACAGAAAAAACAAATAACAAGTAAGCTTCTGGACTGCCAAATAATAGCCCATTTAGGGTGCTTTATAAACTGTTCTTACCCACACTGAGTTTGAGTGAAATTCTGTGATGTGACAAAATGTTTATGAGCTATGTGGGGCTTTTATTTTTTTTAAAAAAATTAATTCAGTCTAATTTGCACTAGTAGTGAGTGAGAAGGTTGGAAGAGTAAATGCTAGCCAAAAAGGTATCAGCAAGGAGGCTGAACAATGATGGCTGGGGTCATGGCTGGATTGAGATTTGCACTTTTGGAAAGCATTCAATCTCCTTGTGAATGAAAAATTTAGCAAAATATAGCTAGAAGATAGACAAGGAGCTTGGTAAGAGATGAAGCTGATGAAATAAAGATCAGACCTTATTTATGTTGTGTCTAGAACTGAATTCTCAGTTCAGTGTCTTCTTATTTTCTGGTCTACTTTGATATGTAATAAAACCCACATCTTTTCAGAATGTTGCTAAAAGCATCCTGGCATGGCTTCCTGGTAGATGTTTTTTCAGGGCTCTGCAAGCCTTCAGCTTGGATACAAAGGCAGAAGGCCTGTCAAGCACTAGGATCCAAAGTAGAACCAAGCATCCCTCTTCCATCAAAAAGCTTATTGACCAGAAAATTATTTCAGGCTGACCAAAAATATTTATGAATTCTGTTGGATTTTGCAAACTGTTTTGGATAAACAAAACAACAACAACAACAAAGGAAAGTTTATCTTCAGAAAAATCTGGTTCATTTCAGTCTTTTCAAAGTAGAACATCTTAGTATTGCCAAATGACAGACTTGAAAAGTGTCCTTAGAAACAGATTTTTAGGAAGGATTTTGTAAAACCTCACAGTCTGACCCACAGTGATTCTTCCCCCTTCACCCCTTTGGTCTCTTGAGCAAATTGACAATGTTTATTTCAAGCAGATCTGATTTGTTTGGTTTACGACTTTTCAGTTTTGAGTAGTGTTAAATCAGCTTAGATATATGTAGCTCTGCACTAAGATATGTCATAAATGCTTCCTGCTCTCAGTGTTTTATAATGGCTTTCCTGTTTTAGTGCTGGATCTCTGACCCCTTGCAGTTTGCACTAACAGGGTTAATTTTTCAGTTCAGGGCCATAGGGAATTGTGTGACATGGCTCAAACTGTAATAACACCTACCAATGACGCCTCAGGTCTGCAACATCTCTTTTACCTAGGGCTGACTGGATGTAAACTGTAAGTATCTAGAGCACAATATACAGTTACTATTAAAACTCTAACCTAAATCCCAAGGTAGCGCACTTTTCTCTGCTAACACACTACTTGCTATTTAACTGCAATATTCTCTAAATGCTTATCTCCTGTTTTCAACTACTATATCTAGCCGCCTCAAGTGGCTGCAGAGATTCATTTTGCCATTTCACACAAAGGCCTGGTCTTGACAACAAATTTTGTAGGTGTTTTTAGGGTTAATGAAGTGTAGCAAGCACTGTTGGCTTTGCTTGCTAAGCATGTGGGTGTCAGGACTGTGGAAACAGGCTGGCTAGCAGGCACTTTGGGACTGGGAGTGACAGGGATGCTGGTGAAGTATTCACGCTTGGGGTTGCTGTCAAGAACCGGTCAGAGCTGCACAGGGACTGGAAGGGCAAAAATGGGATCAAAGTAATGAATCAATATAACAGCAATATAAATCACTCCAGAATCTGAAAGCCTACCCCACCTGAGCCAGAGAAACTCTTATCTTGTGTTTCACTTTATCTCTTTATTATGTTAGAAGGGGTTTGAACTTCTTGGTGACCTTATATGAGGTTTCCCTTATAAGCTATTAGACTAGCTGGCAAATCCTTGCAGGGAAACTGAGGCACAATAACTGCAGCTTGTGTGTCCTGCTAATAGAGGTTACCCTGCAGGGAGCAAAATGTTGTGCTATTAAATGGTTGAGCTTGTGTAGATAGTGAGTTACTTTTTGCTAGAGGTCTCCAACAATGCAACAAATATGTTGAATCCAGCATACACACTAAACATTCAGTTGGTAGGGACAAAATGGTGTCCATCTCTCTCTCAAACATGGCGATCTAAGCATAATCGATGTTAAACACCTATCTTCCTTATGTAAGAAGTGTGTTTCAAAACACCGCTATCTGTAGCAGTGGGACAGGACACAGAGGGGTTTACTGGGATATAAGGCTGAATTTCTGAGTTATATCACTGGGGTCTTTGTGCCGACATCAGTAGGAATTTGGCTGTTCCCTCATATCACAAATATGCATAGAGACAGAGCTGAAGCATAAAGGTGCTTTGTGTTAAATTTATATGTGTGATTAACATGACAATCAATAAGAATGCCATTAACTTTCTTTGAGTGCATACAAGAAAGGAAAGGGTTGCTAAATTCTGTGGTTATATTCCAGATGTCACCTGATGCAATAAACTCAGTTGCTTCTCTGCAAAACTCTTCCCTGCATTCATAGCATTTCTCCTTTTCTGACTCCTTCCTTTGCCCATCCTGCATCTCAGGGAGGTAATGGTTATAACAAACCCTGCTCCAATGTAGAAATGCTGCGAGAGCTTCCAGGCCTGACAATATTGTTGAGAGGAAGCTCTGTGCTGTCATTAATAGATTCCTGCATGTGGAAAGTCTTCTGATATGGAGGTAGCTCAGGTGTCTTTGCACTGTGTTGACCATTGCTAGGCACAACTGTGAACTAGGAATTAAGGTTTAGCACTCCTAACACATTGCCTGTCAGGATTGAATTTGAGTGCCTGAAGATATTTACCTCTCTTGGTACAGTCACAAATGCAAGCAGGATGTTTACAGAGATTGTAAAATACATAGTGATGTATCAGAGATGGCTTGTGCAGTTACCCTCTCCCCAGTTAATGATGTACATCTCAAATAATGAATCTCCTCTTCTGCTTTACTCTGAAGCTAAGCTATGAATATCTTGAATTTCTGGAAAAAAATCCCTGGTGAACCCTGCAGTGTCCTTTGTTTACTAAGAAAGTCTTCCTTTATCCTTTAAGCTATCAAGTTCCAGCTGTTCTGAGAGTTCACTGTTGTGTCAGGAAGGAATTACTTTAACACTTCCATAATGCAATATTTGCAGACTGTTTAGTTTTGATTGTTGTTCAAGGGACATTGTATCTTTGTCCCCACTGGCTGTTTCTTCACCTCTTAAGTAGTCCACTTTGCTGCCCACCAAGAGCCATCCTCTCCCAGCCAATGTAATCACGCATGATATCCACATTCAGTACCCTGAATGCCAGAGTTAGATCACGACCTGATGACCCATATAAAATCTGTTGTCAATTTTCTTATATAAATTATTAACAGACCTTAAGCTTCTGTTACACTAACTATTGAAAGTAATGAATTTTTTCTTTAAACAGCAGGAGCAAAGACATTACAGCAATTATTTTTATTCTGCAACATAAGTGGATTAGATTTATCACTGTTGGTTCAGGTACCACAGTAAAGTAGGTTTATTTATTGTTAGCTTGGGTTAACAAAGGGAAGGAGATGTCCAAAATCCTTCCACATGCATCTGTTTAGATTTGAACATGGGTGCTCTGCTGCTCACTTTTACTCATTTGCCTGCTTCATTGCTCTCAACTTGATGAGTCAGAGTAGTGCTGGTGGGAGAAGACAACCACTCCTCACAAAGCGAATCATGTCGGGCAGACACACAACTGAATGTGCAGTTGTGTCTTAGCATAAAAATAAACGTGGGCATAGATGCTATAGAAACTTTTGCCAGAGCTTTTTTTATAAAGGCAAATGTGCATGTCCTGTTCTTCCTAAGAATTAACAAATGTGTTCAATGGTACAACCAAAATGTAATTTTTTCTACTTTTAGTATGGTAAGTTGGGCTTGGTTGTCTGCCACCATGTGCAAAGGAGAGTCGGGAGTATAAGACTGAGCTGGGATGCTGGGGAAAGATACTGCAGAATCAGACTTTCTGTCCCTGCTGTCAGCAAGCAGTTCAGGGTAACAATTGCTGCTGTAGTTTCTGTTCTTTCAGGGTAACAGTTGCTGTAATTTCTCTTTCTTCTCTTCCTCCTTGTAGCAGTAGCTCATACCTGTGCCCTGACCACTTCTCAGGAGCATCAGCGCAATCCATCTTGCTGCTCAGTGGTCTGGTGCAGGCAGCAGAGGGAGGAGAGCCCTGGGCTGATCTGCTGGCCCAGCACTCCCTAGGCTGTGAGCTGCTAAATGGTGAATTTAGCCAGCTTCAGGGGCACCTGATGGGTGCTCACTCATTCAGAAAAGCTGGGAAGATGGCAGCTGGAAGCAGTCAGACGTGCTGTTTCTACCTCTGTGCTACTGCATACTCTCCTGATGGGAATCCCACAAAGCGATGCAGTTCTCAGAGATATTCAGCTGCACAGATCCTGAATTTGCTGAATGGCTGAACTAAAATCAGGTGTCTGCATCTTAGTTTGTTAATCACATGCTTTTTTTTGCAAAAGAAACAGAGCTTTCTCTGGAAGCCAAACCAAAGCCTGTTTGAATAGTGAGTTTATATGTTTAACTAAATATTCTTAGCAGTCTCATAGGACGTGTTTTAAATTTCCCACCCCAGGTGTCTGTGTGACGTTGTGGCATGTTTTTAAGCAGCAGATCTTTTCTCAGAAGATGCATTGGTGCTTCTTCAAGGAGCGTACATCTGATTTGCAACGTACTTTGAGATCTTCTGCATTACTCATGAGAAATACTGTCTCTGGCTTGTATTTCTCTAAGGTTGGTGGATTCATTAAAAATCCTGGCAAGTTCTACATAATGATTTTGTAGCAATGACTGCTGGTTTTCATAACTTTTTAGTATGTCAGTTAATCCTTGCCTCATGACAGGTCAGTTCTTTCGGAATAGAGTTCTCCATCATTGGCTTGACATCCAAGCATCACCAGTCTGCCATTTAAAAGCAAAGTGTCTAAGACACCATGCATAATTATTTTCAAAGTCATACAGTCATTTTTCTGCAATCAAGAGATCCCACAAATTTTGCCTATTATAGGCTGAAAAAATAATGATCAGAACAAAATTTCCGAGGTTTTTTTTTCTATAACAATGCTGTGTTTTGAATTTTTTTGTAACTGGAAAAAACCCCCACAGTTCAAGTTATCAGGTCAATATAGAATCATAGAATCATAGAATTGTCAAGGTTGGAAGGGACCTCAAAGATNAGTTAACAAACAATCCACTTTCAACTGTGAACTATAATTAATTGACCAATGGGAATATAAAGTTATGGTGAAGTATTGAAAAGTATTGTATATGATCTGCAGGCTGTATTTAACACTACAGCTGATTTTTTTAAATTTGAAAGAAAACCTTAACATTTTACAACTAATTTCTATGGACAACGATTTGTCCTTCTGGTATGAAGCACTTTAAGTGCAACACATTATAAACCAGCTATGGTCTACAGCAATTTTACTGAGTAAGTTTACACAGAGACATGTGCAAGATGAAACCTGGGTATGAAAGAGTCTCTGATGGAGACCACACAGATTCCCAGACTCCTCATTCTCCATAGACAACATAAAATACCAGGCTACAATCAGTTTTGCTGCCATTAGTATGCATTTCACATCCTCAAGATGGCATGGCATCTCTGATGTGAGAGCTTAAATCTTCCAAGCAAATATTTATGTAGGAAACATTAGCAATTTAACTGTGATACTGAGAGGAATAGCAGTTTGGGTTTCTGTTTCCTTAGAAAAAGACTGAGGACCAAACTCTTACCAGATTAAATAAAAAGACACTTTCTTCTTTGGGTTTATGCTGTTGTCTGGGAAGTATTCATAGAGGGATTTGGCCTGTTTTATGAATCATGAGCTTCTTTGAGGTTTACACATTGCTTCTATTCCACCTTCCTCTCAGCTAAATGGAGACTTGATTTCCATGATGTCTTTCATCTTCCTGAACAAATAGCAGTCTCTTCTGTTGTCCTCTGTAGTTTTCCCACCTGATTTCTTTCTGTCTTAAGCGGCTGAGAAAACTAGGTATACCATTTCTGATTCAGCAGAGGTGTCATTTTTACTGTGTTCACCCATTTCCCTTGGTTATTTCATAAACAAAAACTTCCTTTGGCCTATCTTCATTTCTGACTATCTGAATTAAAGACTTTAATTTTTCTTTCTTATACAATTGCACATACATGTTATCCTTCACAGGACAATATTGTCTCTTAATCTTAAAGAGCTCATATGCTCCATATCAGTGGTAATTTCAGAGTTTCTGTAATACCTGGAGACCTCTTCAATGCAAACTTTGTAGCTGGCACATCCCTTTTCTCTCCTGTTCTTTAAGTCCCCATTGTCTGCTGGGACATGCAGAGGCCGCTTTCTGCTGTCACCCTATTTTTACACCCTTCTTTTTGTGACTTTGGAGCAAGAATTCCCATCTATCTTGATGGAAGACCGGAGCCCTTACCACAAAAAAGACTGTGAAGCTTGCTCCAAACTCAACACAAATCTATGAGAAAAGTGATTTGGTTTATGTCTATGGCAAACAACTACTGCGCCTGAAGATGCAAATAATGAAACAGTGTCAAAGTGCATAGGGGCTTTCTGAGGTGGACGTTGCTAGTGCTGGAGGCTGGCCAGCCTCAGCTGCAGACCTGCTGCCAGCAGTGTCTCATTCTTTGCCTACCATGTGCTCTGCACTAAATGGACTTGAAGGGTCAGCGCTAGTGTTTGCGGGATTATCTGCCCTGCTCTGAGGAAACTGAGACTCTGCATTAGTTCAGTGTCTCTTAATTAAGCCTAGCCTCCAAAATCACAAGCCAAATATACCAGAAAAAGTACAGTGTTTGTTCCATTTGTGATACTCACTCTGCCTTGTGGGTTCTGCCCTCTCCTCCACCCCCTGAACGGTGAGGATTTAGAAAGTAAGCTCCTCAGGAGAGAATATCCAGGTATCCAGAAGACTGGCAAGAGGAGAAGAAAAGGCTTCTAATCCCATCCAGTCCTTTGATAGCACCAAAACAACCACCTAATAATAGGTTTTATATCACTCCTTGGCCATGAAAGACTCCAAAGCTTTTCCAGATAAATGTTATCTTGAGATGAAATGCAATAGTCCCTTGTTTTCTTCTTAAATACCTTATCATCTTAAAAATTGTTACAAATTCTGATTTATCTGGTACTTTCTTGAAATTGTTAATAGAATAAAATTTAAACATAGTATAGCTTCTTTCACCTTTTAAGGGTCCCAAAAGCTCTACAAACGACATAGAGGAATTACTCTGCTCTGCAGAGTTGCAGTCATCTCCAGACTGAAATACAGCAATGATTTAGCATTGCTATATACAGTTTTAGAGAGAACATTATGAGAAATGTCATTTGCAGTAGAACTGCAAGAGAGACTTTGGTCTGCAGGATGCAAATTTCTGCTTGAAGTCTGACAAGGATAGCTGAGCAACCAGTCTCAAAAAGCAGCAGTGTGGGATTGTCAGTGTTTCTAATCTCTTTGTGTCTTGTCCAGCAGCAATGTCCTCCAGCATCATGCTGCTGTGTCTGCTCAGCTCTGACTCAGAAAAGAGAATGTCACCTACTGAGTCACCAGTGCCCTCGGTCATCTTGGGTTTCACTGGAAATTTTTAATACATGCAGAGACACCAGAGTTAATCCCAATTACTTTGTGAATGAGCCTAATGCAAGATTTATTAGGCAGAAGTAGGACTGGATCGCAAGGATCCCCTTCCAAAGCAGGTCTTTTCAGCCTGAGCAGGTCTCCTCTCACTCTCCAGCTGCCTTTTCTTTTAAGGATCTGTTTTGTCTGACCTGAGCTACTTGCTTTCATTTAGGCAGTGTGAAACATGTCTCTGCTCAGCAGCTCACTGAAGGCTGTGATCTACTATCGTTATTTCATTTCAGTGCCTCATCAGCTCCTGATGTGCTGGTTGATACATTAGTAATGGTTTTTTGGATGCATTTATCACTCCCAGGTGTCATGCAAATGTTATGGTGACTGCAGCTGGTGGTTTGCAAACCAGGTAGCAGAGCTGAGGCTAGACCTCTCAAGCAGAGATGACTGCAAAGCAGGATTTAATCTTAGCCACAGGTTGCAAACATGCCTATTAGGTTAGATATCAAAAAAGGTCGTTGTTTTTGAGATCAAGGGCTGTGGCCAAATGACAAGTCAGGGATTGTGTGCAGTGAAGGATCCTAGGACCTTAGGGACTTGTATACATTGGCTGCTTAAAACTAAGGTCATGATTGATTTTTAATGTAAATTCACTTGTACTATAGCTTTGCACAGGAAGTGGGGTTTTTTAAATACTGAATTCTAGTCATTTGGCCTAAAATCTCTCTTACTGCCAATGAATGCTAGATTCAGTGGATAATTACACTAATTTATTTCCAATAAATTTCAAATTAAAATGATACACTGTGGAGAGACCTGATTGAAAATCTTGCTGTTCTGTTCCTCATATGAAAACTTATTTGCAATTAGTCAAGCTGTCAGATACCCAGGGAATGTGTTTATTTATTTATTTATACTGAAAGGGGAGCAAAAAGAAAAACTTCCTGCAACCATGTGGGAAAGCCTTTGGTAATCCTTCTTGTGCCAAGGAGATTTCAGAATACAGGGATGATAGTTCATCATGAGATGGCTTTTATATTTTCATTTAATATCGTAGAATCATAGAATGGTTTGGAAAGGACCTTAAAGATTACCTAGTTCAAATCCCCCTGCCATGGACAGGGACATCTCCCACTAGGCCACGTCATGCAAGGCCCCATATCACCTGGTCTTGAACACATCCAGGGATGGAACATCCAGAACTTCCCTGGGCAACCTGTTCCAGTGTCTCACCAACCTCAGAGTGAAGAATATCTTCTTAATTTCAAGCCAAAATCTACCTTCTTTNCGGCTTATGTTGCTTTCGAGTGGTACTAGTGTTAATCACAGGCTATTTAGTACGTGCAAATCCTAGAAAAAGAAATCCGATGCAGAGTATAATCTTTAAATACTTTCTACCCTCCTCCTCTTCCCTCAGAGCTGTGAGAATGGATTTTACTTCACCTTCCCCTTCCCAGGTCTCTGATTTCTGGCTGACATGGAGTAGAGGCTTTGTGTTGTACCCCTGCCAGAACAGCACAGGAAGGTGCTACACTGCACTCCTTGTCTATAGCCTCTTGGCCACAACATTTATCCAGAAAGTTAGAAACTGAGATTCACCTTTTCTCTCCATGAAAGCACTCCAGCTGCCTGGCAGGTGTTTCCCCCTGGAAGGAATCACTCTTCCCACTCATCAAGGCTGCACCAGATGCAGGGACTGGAGAGGGAAGATTGTAAGGCTGAACAAGACTTTTTCATCTTATGGGCAAGAAATTCACTCAGCAAGCAGAAGGGATCATGCTACATTCATTACCTGTTGACACATATCTTCTAATGCAGTTTTTTTCATACAAAAATCCAGAAGCAGTTCTGGGAAGGGCACAGCATTCCTGCCCTCCCACCAATGACTTAACCACAGAGGTAGTGAACTGTTTTTCTCTCCCCCATCTCCTTGCCTGCTACTGAATAGTTTTTTCTCCTTATTTTTCCTGTTTCTCCTCATGCTATATCTTTGCATCTGGTCCTGCTGAGGCATCATTTTATAGAAAGCTTTTGTATAGCAGTCTAGTTAAATTTAAGCTAGAAATTTTCAAAAGCACAGAAAGCAGAGGGATGTTTTAGGTCATGGTCAAATAAACACTGCCCATCCTGGCTGAAATGTTACTGCCCTGTGTTATCTGCTGCTGCCCCTAAAAGTCAGACAAGACAGTTTGAGATGGTTCCCAAATCATTTGAAGCCAGCAGGGTTAACTCGGACCAGAAACACAAACTGTTCGAACATGTAGGAGACTCCTAGGGTCAGAACTGCCTTCTAGGGCACCAGATCCTGCATGAAGTTATGGAAAGGGATATCACTTAGTACAAGAATCCTCTGTTCTGGAAATGAGATGAAAACATGTAAATAAACCAACATACAAGTGAAAAGAAAGGATAGAGAAGATGGACTGACAAACTGCAGAATTCTTATTGTACAACAATCTAGAAAGTAGCAAGTAGGAGAAAAGTCATGGGCTTTCACTATCCTGATAACATTAATTAGACAATACTCATAGCAATTGCAATGATTTAAGATTTGTAGCATTGTGGCCAAACATTATCTAATATTTAAGAAGTGGGCTATGTAAGCTTGCTTAGTGTTAGTGTTAGAAATTATTTTTTCCTACTACATGCCAACAGAAAAGGAGTTACAGATATATTCCCTGGCAAAATCACCCTTCTGAAGGCAAGATATCTTTAAATGGGCCATTAGTGATTGAATTCAATCATCCAGAAGATAGCTCTAGATGATTCTGGGGCCAAGTGCAGAATTACAGATTTTACTCCATGTCATGGGCAGTCTTCAAGAGTTCTCCAGAGACAGAGTAAAAAGAAGAAGGTCAACCTGAGAGATGGCTGCTTCACCACGTACTTACATGCTAGACAGCTTCGATGCTAGAGAGTGTGATGCTGTAGCAAGTGTGCTGGCTTTCCTGCAGACCACAGCAGCCATGTGGGACCTGCATACAAGCTGGTGGTGGGGAGGAGAGGAAGAAGTACTCTTCCATATTGCTGTATTTTTGCTGTTATCTCAGCCCTCTTGGAGTCAGTCACCTCTGCACAGGAACTGACTGCACCATTGGTGCTGGGTTTACCATGGCCTGCGCTTCCTTCATGTCCTTGCTGCTTGGTCAATGTGTTCCTATAGTATCACCTTCAGCAGATCCAGCTGTCTGTCCCTGTGACCTCTCTCTAGGAGACAGCTGCCCTCTTACTTCTATCGATTTGTTTGTCTGTACAGTCTTGATTCATTGACACAGGTGAAAAAAGAAAACAAATCCCACCTTTTCTTAATATGGTTTTTTGTTTGTTTTTAAACAAAAACCTCACTTAAACTCACTTAGCCAGTGCAGGTAGGCAGGACTGGAAGGACAGCAGGTACTGAGACAGCAGCAGCATTCAGGGGGACCGATGAGGAAACAAAGCAGCTCCAAGCAATGCCCTCCTACCCCCAGGTTATTTCCTCAGCCCCAGATCAGCAGCAGACAGGTTATTTAATCTACCTGGAGACATGGATTGATATGTCTTGGGGAACATGCTGCAGGAGGGGAGAAGTTTGAGATTACTTTCCTCTCTGACTATTGCTGTGACAACATGCTGCAGAATCAGGGTGGTGTTTGATGAAAAACCATGATAATCCGAGAGATCTGCTGGACATCTGCAAAAAAATTCACATGTTTTTCTGTGTCTAAAGAGGGACAGCTAACTTTACAAGGAGAGCATCAAATTAAAAACTGCTAGGAACCAAACCCACCTGCTACCCACATAGCAGACACACAGACACATGCAGACACTTGTTCTGCCTAAAGGGTAAACACAAGGCTTTCGTCTCTAGAAGGTGTGAATCTTAAAAGCGGTAACTTAGTGGAGGAGGTGCTGGGAAACCAACATGTAACTAGTGCTGGCGGCATCCTAAATCTACGATTTATAGCTGTGATGGTAACGTTGACATAGGTGGGCTATAAACATTCAGAGGCTACATTATTGTGTTGGTAACGATTTCATATTACCTCTTTTCTTCAGTTTGAATACATAGGCCAACTGGCCTTCCTAGTCTACTACCATGTCTTTTCTAATTTGTCAGGGAAATGATTCAATTAACTAAGAAAATATGATTCAAATTAAAATGTATTATCTCTATTGTTTGTCAACTTCCATTTAGATAGGCATAGGCATTTGGATTCAACAGATTTGCATAGGAAGCTTATGTAGGAATCTGCCCATGAAAATCTACCATTTCACCACAAAAGCCTTCAGGTTTCCTTTGCAGGCAACCAGTTGCCCTGTGTGGACAAGAGCTGTTCCACCAATGTAGCTCTGCATTGTCCTCCATAGGTGGCCTCCCTTCACAGGTGTGATTGTAGGATAACATGCTGCAAAAAAAGTCTGGCTTAGGCTTCCAGGTCTTTGAATAGAAGGAACTTGAAGGGTTGAGCTGGATCAATAGAGTCAGTTTTAATTAGGATGTAATAGTGAGTGTCAAAAGCTGCCAGACTCTGACTCAAGCAGAATAAGAAAGGATCAGGAGACAACCTCAAAGGTAAGTGTAAAAGCAAGTCTATAGGAGATGGGGATTTTGAGGGAATTGAGAACATCACTGATAAAGTTTAAAAAAAGCCAAACAGCAGGAAAGTAGGCAGCACATAAACTAAGATCTTGGCACAAAAATGACAAGAAGTATTTTTCCCAATTGTTCTGTAGATGCTGGGTGTATTACCAGTGAAATCAGTTGCACCTCAGTCTGGATCCTTTTCTTGGTTCAGAGTGACTGCCTTCAGGTTATATTCATCTAGGAAGACAGAAACATTAGATAGTGCCGAAACATGAACTGAATTTTGATAAGCATTTGCTTTTAAAAGGTTGTACAGAATTTGATTGCAATCAGCAGCTCAGGGTATGCTAGTCATTCTCAGACACCTTCCATATGCTTTGATATTTGGCTGTAGGTACATGCACAGTCAGAATTATAGCAGGTAATTTAGATGTTCATACACAACTTTTCAGAGCCTGATTTCAGTCCATCTCCTTGATTAAAGCCCATGTGTTTCATTAACTCAGTTCTGTAGTAATGCCAAATCCTTGCCTTTTTGACATATTTCTCTGGTTATCATATAACTTTTCCGATAGAAAATTCATGCAACCCTTTGTAAAATATACATTGAAATATTAACTCATGTTTCATTTTTGTCATGTTGAATCAGAATCTGCCACATGTGCACACGGAAAATTATTTCTTTTAACAAATAGTTTCATTTCTTTTAATGATAAATCTATTATTCTGCATGGCAATATTGGGACCTTATTTAGTTGGTATTCTGTATCCCTTAAAGTTCTGCCAGAATGAAACCACACCTTTATTTGCCATTATAGCTAAGTATTTGAAAACTAGATCAGAGTTTGGGTGCTTACCCCTGATAAGAAAATAAATAGGTGATTATTATAATTAAGCAAAAGGCAAATGCCTTCAAAGGGTTGGGAATTTTATCTTACTTTACAAAATGGTAAGAGAAATCAAGCAGTTTGATGGGCTCACAGCCAAGTGGTTATCATATTACAACCACATGGGTCAAATTGTTTGCCTAATCACTTGATATTCAAACATGCACACAGAATAAAATTTTCCTAGTTTAGAAGAAAATGTCTCAGAATAGTCTATATTTATCCCTTTCAATGTAGTTAGTGTTTCATGATATATTTTCATATTGGATGAGGACATGTATCTTTTCATAGCTGCAGTTATGCTGCCTTGAGAAGTTCCTGCCCTTTAGTTTATTCTCAAGTACTTATCACTGCCACTGTTTTGGAGGTGACAACTTCAAAGTTTCACTAGTTGTGAAACTGTACCCATTTCAGTCAAGATAACTAGGTTAGCAAAGACCTAATATTTAAACTGAGATGAGTCTAATGAATTAGATTAGCTAGAAGAAAAGAAGCAAGGCAATTGTGTTGTAAGTATCCATCTATGTCTTGCCAAGAATTTCTGAAGCCTTCAACCAGTTCTGATGGAGGGCCTGAAGAGTCAAACTTTGTGAAATTTTGTGGAAAGATATTAGATAGTTTATACTTGCCCTTTTTCTTCCTCTACTGATTTACAAGAAAAAGAAAGTTTAAGATTATGTTTAACTGAAATAGAAAGAACTTTTTAGGAACACTTTTTCATATTTGGGGTGAGGGGAAAGGTAGCAAACCAAGTAATGGAATAAGAACAAATGGAAAAGGCTCATCATAAGCTTAACTCAGTCAAATTGCTCTCTGATACCAACGGTGAACCGCAGACACCAGTAACAGGTGTAAGAACAAAGAACCTCAGAATCTGAGTAATGGGAGGAGGAAAAGGGGAATTATCATCCATTCCTCCAAAAGATGATATGTTTTCTTCTCAGGAAAAAAAAAAAAAGTCAATAGAAGGAAAAATAGCATTACTATGAATGCTTGAAACAAGAGCTATATCCAGGAAGTTAACAGTGTGGGATGCCTGATACCCTGTGCTTTACGGAGAGGCTGCAGAAACCTGCCTATGGGAGCTCACCACTGCACAAGGCCCTGGGGTTCTTTCCAGCAATAATATATTCTCAGTTTTCTCTCTAATTTTTCAAACAATAAGCATACAGGGCAAAAAGGCAGCAAACAGCTGTTGTAGCATAGCAGATGATATTTATATTTTTTTTTATTCTTTATGATAATGGCAAAGGGCTAAATCCTGACCTTTTTTTACACCAGTGTCTAGATCCCATCAGAGTCATCTCAGCATTATGAATAAAACTTAATTCTCCTCTTCCAAGTTAGCAAAATTTGTTTTGTGGTATTAGGAAAGCAGCATTAGACGTCAGCAGGATTTAGAAAAGGAAAGGAAGAAGAGGCTGGGAAACCACAGGTCAGAAACTGGCTGAGTTTCACAGGGGAATCTAAGGAGGAAGAATTTAAGTTTGAGGTCTTTATCCTCTCTTACTCCCTCCTCACTGCACACACACTTTCAAGATTCACAAATCTGCACCATACCTTTATAAACTGTAAGGCAGTGCTTAGGAATATGGTTTAGTTGAGGACTTGTCAGTGTTAGGTTAATGATTGGACTTGATGATCTTAAAGGTCTTTTCCAATCTAGTCAATTCTGTGATTCTGTGATTGATAATAGAAATGGCTTATGCCCTACAGGAGGATGTGGGGCGTTTGTTCACTCACTTTTTCCATCCTAATATCATGGATGTGTTCCTATTTCTAGTAGAAAATGTTTCAGAATAAATTGAAAATGTAACACTTATTCATTAAAGATAATGGAGAACATTTAACCTGAAACTTCCCAAGCAAGAGAAGTTAAGATGGAGATTTTTAAATGGACTTGCAAGAGGAAAACTAGGGGGAGACCGGGGTTATAGGGTCAATTTTTTCAATTTGGGGACTGATGATTAAAAATCTCCCAGAACTAACTAATGCTTCATTCATTCAGAGGAACTCTGGAAAACCCAGAGTTAATCCTTGGTGGTCAAACAAAGGAAATCACTGTTTCAACCAACCTTCCGCAATGCTCAAAAGCCCATCATGTTGTACTTGTTCTGAGCTACCATTCTTACTTTGCTGAGAAAGGCTTACTGGAAGATATAATCTCCATCTGGATTATTTGGATCCAATTCACTTTTCTTAAATATAATAGTTAAAACTGAGACACAGTTTACTGTTAACCATTGAATTAATTAAAATTTGAAATTGATCAGGCCATAACTGAAGGTGGATAACCATGTACGTAATATGTTTTCTTTCCCCCCTGACTAATTCCCAACAAATCTACAAAAAGAAGCAAATATTTCATTAATGGGCTTTACTTCAGCTTGATATTTCCTGGTTGGGTTTACATCTATTTTTTCCCTATTTGCCTTTATCCTTGACAATGATTTGAGCCATTTTCAGTGAAGTATGGATTGAAGCATCTTAACAACTTAATGTTTTCTCTTGTGCTTCTAAATCAAAAATGTAGAATAATTCCTTAGAGTAAAATGAAGGCTGTTCACTCATGTCACAAGGGAGAAATGGTAGCACAGTCCGCATGGACGCCTGGAAATCTCAGTGAGACTTTAAGATGTGGAGTATGAGAAGGAACAGGCAGCTGGACCATTATTTTCAGCTTTCAGGACAGCAATAAAAACAAAGGATCCACACCTGTAATATATTTATATTGTCCCAACCAGAAGCAGTACCTTGGCTTTGGAAACTTGAAGCAGGCAAAGACTAGGGCCAACAGTAACTTCAGTATTATTTGAATTGGGGAAAGCTAGCACTAACAAAATGGGCAAAGCATAAGAAATCCAGTGTTCTGTGACAGGCCACTTACCTGATTAGTCATAATACATTTTAGGTTAGTTCCTTGCAATTATTACATCATTATGTGTAACTCTAACCTTGATGTTGCACTAAGTGTTTTATATGTTATATCATTATTGCAATATGCATGTGCTTTATAAAAACGTATATATTGCTCAAGATCTCACACACAGGAGAGGTCAGACGGGAGGTGTGGGCCAGGTGCTGAGCAAGGGCAGGATTCGCAGCCAGGATGGGAGTTGTCAAGCCTGGCAGAGAGAAAGGAGCAATGGCAGGGTGAGACCTGAGCTGGTCCGTGAAGGCAAGAACCACAAGCGTAGGGAAACTAGAGAGAAGAGGACATCTGTACACAAACAGCTGGGGTACAGCACACCACTGCAGGACTCTGTGGGTGAAATTGTAGCTCTTTTGAAATCAACATAAAATTCACCCTTGGATTTGATATAGCAAGAATGTCCCACTTTATTATCAATACTACTTTGTTTGCCTACTGAAAGAGAAAAAGGGGTGTTAGGTTTTGCTAAGTTTTTTATTTCTGTTTTTCAAATCTGCAGTAAATTATAAAAACAAAACCCACAAATTTTAACTGAAAGCACATGAAGTCGCTGAGTGACTGGCTATGCATCTATCACACCCGTTACAAAAGCTAAGCACTGAAAAGCAAAGCAATGAGTAGTTGGTATAATAAATCCTTCCACTTCGCCCATCATAAACAAATGCACTACTTCTATCAAGTGCAAAACTATTAATTCTCCATTGCAAAACAACTACTCTGTTTCATGAACTGCAGGCTTTTTAATATACAATTTTCGTTTTGACATCTGATATTTTTAAGTGACAGCATTGATAAGGGAGCCTCCATTAGTAAGCTTTGTTTAAATAATTTAGGTCTTTCAGAATTATTTTGAATTTGTAATTAAGAGGAAGACCTTGATAACAGAATGGGTCAGTTCCTTGACAAGAGTAGGCAGAAACCAGATATTTCAACTGCTAACCATTTCTTGTCACTTCCACTTTCCTTTTTTAACTAGGAGTTTTACAAGAATAAAAGCAGCAAGTCTTGGAGTATTAGACACTTTTTTTCAAGAGATTACTGAAATTTCCTCTATTTTTCCTTTTGTCTGAGCTAAGAACCTCAACACCTAAGGTTATATCAAAACATAGCTGTCTTAAGCCTGAGTGTGTGTCTGTAATGCTGTGATTCCCTGTAAGACCCCCCCACATTTTTGTCTTATTTGACTGACAAATCTCTCTCCTAACACAGGAAAGAGAAAATTATGCAAAATCTTAACTGTCACTTAAATCTAAATTTCTCATTTTTGTGGTTACTAACGGGAACAGAATGTTGTGTTGTTTGAGCAAATCCCTAGAGACTGAGATAAAATACTTCCAAAAGGATATGAATTGTTCCTATTAATCTCAATGGCATGTTAACTGTGATATAGAGTAAATTGGGTTTACTACTTAGCCTTTCTTACATAAGAACAAAGTTTTGAAAGTGTCTATCAGATGAACTGATAGACATAAAATGAAATATGAACAAACAAAGGACATAATTATGCCACTACCTGTGGAACTCATCCACACATGACTTCAGCATACAAGGGGAGACTAAAGAACAAAAGAGGACTAAACAATGAAGTACACATAAAAATAAAGGGAAAAGTCACCACTGACACAAATGTGAGACAGGAAAAAATTACATCATTATCCAGTAGAAGGCTTTACATTTAATTTTCAGGCTCTCCTAGTTCTTAAAATATTAGCTAGGATCAATAGTAGTTGCGTAGATGAGAACACCTGCTTATGAAAATTCAAACTATGTTTCTAAAAAGTAAGAGACCTAAAGGATATGAAGGTTGACCTATCCCAGAGTTTGAGCCCCAAGAAATTCTGATGACAGCCTCTAACTACCAAAATTCTTCAATGGAAGGATAAACAAGTATCTTCACAAACCCAAAGAAGCTACTCTGTCTTTAAGGTAGATTTTTCTTTGCAAGCTTGACTACATAAATGTTATTCAGAATTATTTCTAATTCTTAATGTTTGTCAAGAGTTCTTGATTAAAACCTTGTTGGCCTCATCAGCAAGATAAAATCATATCAGGTTTTGCAATATAGGAAAATTATAAAACTTCTGCAGAAACTAATGTGAAACCATTCCAGGTTAAAAGGGGGAAATTCTTAATCTGCATAAACTATTAATTCAAACCTAGTGACAATACAAGCATATCAAGGCAATGATATTTTTCTGCAACTGAGAACTCTAAAGTCTGAATACAGATTCTGTTTGGCATTGCTACTTAAGTAACAAACTATTAAATAAAACTTAAAAAACTAGAGTTAACAATATAGTGAAGTAATTTATTGAAATACTTTCCTGCCCTCCTCCCCTAGATGGGCTGCAGTCACAAATAGGTCTTTTTAGATAGTGTATCTATTTGTGTCACATGAAAACATATAACAAAGTGAATAAAACCAGCCCTGAGACTACAGAAAGCCCGTGATATCTCTGGCTTTCCAGAGCATATGTAGGTTATAACCCTTTGTCCTTTACCTCTACCCTTATGATTGATGTTTCATTAATGCAACAGGACTTGTATAGCAGTGCTACGAGAGTATCATTTTGCATAATTTTAAATGACAGGATAGCATTACATCTTTGTGTCGTATGTATTGAAATTCACAGGACTTCATTTTGTGAAAACTTCAGAGATAACATAGAAGCAGGGAGATGGATAACATTGAACTTGCTCACAGATAATTTTTGAGCACCGACCTCTAATCATGAAATTCAACATGCTGAATTAAGTGCCCAACTCCCCACAAGGCTGACACAATTCAGTTCTCTGGGAGGTGATATACAATGGTTGAATATGAAGAGTTTCTTCAGTTGAATTGAGAGGCATCTCTACACCCAATGAGAGTGGCAAAGAGAGTGGCCTGTGAACCTATTTCCTGAACTGGTATCTTAAGTTAGTTTTTGGATGTAAGCATCCGTGATGGACCATTGACCTCTTGTCTGTCTCATGTTCTGGTTACCACAAGTCAGAAAAGCAGAGATTCAAGTAATACAGTGTTATTGCATATGATTTGAAAAACAGTCTCAGAACCTGCAGAATTCAAGGTGACTATATAAGCCTGAAACCATTTATAAAGGAAGAAACAAATGGTTTTGAAGATCTGTCACAGAAGCGAAACATTTCACTTCACAGATCTATATACGGCACACAGTGTCTCGTGTTTCATGTTGATCATTTCTCCAGATGCTTTAACAACCCCCAGGATGTTAATAATTCCACCCTAGGATTCAAAGAATTGGGATGAGATATAATATTCCACCTTGCTCCTTTGAAATTCTTACTCTGTTGTTTCCTAGATTTGGGTGCATTTTCTTTTCCTCATTAACCCTTGGTATATACTGAAGTGTATTACTGATACTGGCAATTTAGTTCCAGAGGATTCCCCATTGGCAAAACTACTCACCTAAAGTAAATGGAAGTCATCCTCCTCATACAGAATGTTTATAAAAGTAATTATATTGATTATCATGCTTTCAAGATCGATAGAATAAGATGAAAGAACAGGGACTGACAGAAAACGCTTGGAAGGTAAGTACTTAGTGCTCTACGCATTTGGTTCCAAAATATTCTGATTGCCCCAGATATACCAGTAATTTCTATAAATTTATTTCATTGCTTCTGAATTTCCCATTTTAAGCTTCTCAGTGGATAGAACTTAAGGCTTTAGAAACAAAAGTGTTTTTCAAGGCAATCCCAATATATCACCAACAACATTTTGCTTGCAGATTAAATCCTCTTCCCCCTCTCCAGATAATTACAACGCTTATAAGGGTAGTGGAATCTTCTGAGGACTGTTAAGAACTCTCCAGGCCTCAAAGAATCCTGCCTGTATTAGCAATTAACACACCTTCCATCGGGGGGATCAAGCACTTGTATCTATTTTCATGGCTTTGGGAGAATACAATCTATATGTCAGGACCACAGAGATGACACATAAAGCATTTTCTTTCCCCCTTAAAAATCTCTTATATCTCCACAAATCAGCTTCTTTTGAGGCCTCTTATGCTAAACCAACAATTTTTGTCCATCTTTTTGACTTGCTTTATTCAAGTGGAGATATGGATAATTCCAGATGTCTTAAGCTAAAGCAAAAAAAGTCTCCACATCTTTTAGATGACATGCATCTAAAATAACTCATTTACTGAGGACCCAAAACCTTCCTAGAACTTCCAGTCTTCAACCATTTTAAAACTGGAAAAGCTCCTCCCTAGAACAGCAGTGCTGAATACATCCTGGTACTTGCTGCTACATGGCAATCCTGCCAGTTCGGCTGGCAGCAGAGCAAGGCACAGAAGTTGTGATGATGACCTTTCCTACAGGGGTGAGATTATAACACCATGACTGATCTGGGCAAAGATTTCAGTTCTAGTCCTTCCCTGTTGGTCAGAACCATGTCATGTGAGTAATGCTCCCGCAGTCTTGTGCTCCTTTTGCAATTTTGTGCCACAATTCTATAGATTAACTCACTATAGCTCTAGCAATTTTAGTGTTGAAGGCAATTCATCCTGGTTTGGTAACAACAGCTGCTAAAATCACAGGTACTCTCTGAACTAGCTCATAAAAACTCTGATCCCTTTTCAGGAGATTGTGCCATCAGTGTTCAACTTGGCACAGCAATGGGAAACCAGACCTGCTTAAGCTTGGAGCCAGAAAAAAGATGGCTTTGTGTCTTGGGGCAAAAATTATGTCAGGGGCAGGTGTCCCTGTCCTAGTCCTGCCTGTAGAAGAGGCTGATCTCTCTTTTCCAGCAAAGAACTGGAGAGCTCATATAATCTCTCCTTGCCCTAGCAAGCTATATAACCATTTGCTGTTGAAGCTTGGTACTTTTTCAAGAAAAGGAGATCCCAAACAGCAACTGGAGAGGAAAGCTAATGGCAATGTGCTGTAAGATTAATTGATCTATCTATCTATCTATTTTTTTTTCCTCCTTCTGTGACCATTATACTCCAGCCAACCATGACATCTTTCCCTTCTAGCAGTGCTAACTATCCAGTTTTCTCTCCTTCAGGGTTAACAGCATGCCTGCTAGCAGTTTTTGATCTTTCACAGGTGCTAACTACCCTTTACCTTTGAAGTTGCTCAGCTGATCAGCAATTTTGTGAGACCTGATGAGGACACTTCATGTTTGAGAGCTCCTGGGTTTTTTTCCAAGCTGCTTTTAAATTAAAAAAAAAAAGCCTTCTCTTATCCCCTGGGCTCTCAGATGGACAAGGTGTACAGAAGTGCAGAGACTGGCAGGGAGAGGGTGCTCGGGTGGGTGGTGGTGCACTGGAAGGATGCGCTGGGGGATGTGCTGGGGGATTCGGGTCCAGCTGCCAGGCACCAGGATGGGGCTTTGCCCTCCAGCGTCTGGCTACCTGTCACTTCTAATGACTTCAGCTATTTCTGTGTCTGAGCAGGATGGCCTGCAGGTGGCCTAGTAGCTTGCTGTCTCCCAAGCTGCCGGGGAGCTGCCTATGTGTGTGACCTGAATTGCAGCGCTTGGGCTGTGGGCCCTGCTTTACATGCAGCCAGCGTAAGCAAGAGGCACAGAGCAGCCCTGCTGATATGGCTGTTGTATAGCAGTTATTGCTTCAACACATTTAGACACAGCACCTCTGTAATTTGTCTCGACGTGATATCATCTTTTGTCTCAGCAAACTGACCCTTTTATCTGTCTTAGTTCTGCTTTCTCCAGCCCTTTTCCTGTTTCGTGCCAGCAGTGACAACGGGCAATGGCACAAGGGGAAGAAATAGAATATTCAGATGGCAATAGCAGAAATAATAACTGACTTCAAAGTTATTTACTGTTTTGAGGTGTTTGTGGATTTCTTGTTGGTTTTTTTTTTTTAATTTAAGCGTATGCCTGCATGTGAGAAATGCTGCCTATATTACATGATTTTTCTTGTTCAGCTATTTGAAAACTACAGTGAATCTCACTTATGAAATTACATGTAAGGGCTAGATTGCAGTTCCTTTTTTAAAGCAGCACTTTGCATAATAGTTGCACTTTAAAATATTTGAATTTATCCTTACAAGTGTATATTTCTTCATATAGAGGCATGTAAAATGGGATATAAGAGTAGATTAATTGTTTTTAATTGTCTTTGTGAGCTAATTGTTCCTTTGCACATGTAGCTAAAATGCTGGGACTGATGTAGGTGGTATCATCCTGAAGGAAATTTTCTATGCCCTTCAGCTCATGCCCTGCTCAGGTATGGACTACTCTTCCCAAGTAGAGGAGTCATCAGAGAGCAGCAGAGACTGATTCTCACACTGAGGAATTTCTCTTCTGCAGTATGGACAGTTTATTATGGTCATGACAATGCAAACATTGCAAAATGAGATAACTTCAGTTGTCTCTGCTTCTCTCCCCTGTTGACCCCAAGACATTATGTGGGAAATGAGACAAGTTCAAGAAAACAAAAGAGAGTAGGCTTTCACAATAACAACTGAAAAGAGTTTTATTTAACAAGTAAATCATGTAGCACAGTAAGTAAAGAGTAATGCAATATAGATTTGATATGGAAAATTAATATGCAACAGCGATACAAAATGCATACCAATAACGATAATGCAAATGTAGAGGAGAAGAAAAAGAAGAAAAAAAAAATGGAGAGAAAAACACTGAAGATCAATATTAAGATTATTTCAAAGAAACTAAGAGAGGAATTGCTTGGTTGAATTTTCACCTAACTTGTGTTACATTTCAAGGAAAGTTTGAACAAGGAATGCTGAACCCCTTTTCAGTTATCTGGGTCAATAAATGAAACATTTCAACCTGTACAAATTAATTGGATATAATCAATCCACATTATCTCAGCCAAGCAAAGGCAAAAAATTATCTTTGTTGGCTACTTGCCAGCCAAGCTGCTTCTTTTCACCCAAAGAAAGTCCCACCTCATCTCTTTCTTGCACCTCTGACATTTCCTAATCCTATAACTTTCACTTAGCCTAATGCTAAATTGACCTAAACTGCCTGTAATAGTATCTCACATATGTTAGATTACTATTCATATTCTTACCCTGTTATATCTCTCATGTTTATCATATTTGACATCCTATATTATCATAAATTAACCTAGTCCAACCAAAAGAGTTAGGATTAAATGATAGATCTATGCTGTTCCACAGAGATTTTAAGATTTAGGTTAGAGAGTATCCAGTAATAATAATAATATCATCACAGGCTTTACCACTTTTTTGTTTTGAGATTTTTCCCTTCTCACAGTAAATTGTTAGTTTGCAGGTAGAATTTTAAAAGTGGTACCATGGGCTCCTGTGGCACATTCTTCCTCCTTTTTTAGTGAGGGTTTATGAGACATGTCAGGGCAGTTATCAGCAGGTTACAATAGTGTCAAGGGGATTGTCTTGAACAATTTCTATGGACCTTTTTTTTTTCAACCATTCTTCAATAAAGTAGGGGCTGAAAATAATATGAAAACGGCTCAAATAAATAGGATTACTGTGATAAAAAGGGTTATGAATATTATACCACATATGAAATTGTTAAGGGCTAATATTTCCTCTAATATTCATTTTAGGGGCTTGGACAGGGAAACCTTTTTTTTTCCCCCTCTATTCTCTCACCCCCTTTCTTCTCTATCTATTTATTTCTGTTCTATCAGAGGAATTTGAATTTCTGTAGTTAAGGTTAAGTAGTGTTATTCGGCCCATTTTCCAATCAGGGGATGAAATTCTGATTGTCTCTAGGCAATGGTGTGCTAAGGTGTGTGATTGCCAGAGTCTAAAGATAAACTGTTGCGCTAATCATGGAAAAATAGCATAAACTGGATAAAAAACCCGCTTAATTCCTATCCCAAAAAAGCTTCATTGACACAAAAAAGAAATGACATTTGCAAATCTAAATGTAACTTAATTTTATTATGAATTTTATTAATTAATTTAAAATATCGCATGTGTTCTGGGAAACTGAGGTTGATAGAGGAAAATGCCGTGACAGTGTTGTGGGATGAGAAAGTCTGTCTGAATGGCAGAAGCAAGCGGGTCACAGGCAGGCAGAGTTCAATAAACAAAAGCATATGTGCCCTGCAGTTCCTCTTGCCTTTCCCTCAAGCAGAGTCTGACTGGCGAACCTTAGTGGCACAGTGCTGGGCCCGGGGGTGAGCACTTCTGACCTTTATCAGAGCCAAGAGCTGCTGACATTGGTGAACCTCAGAGGCTGCAAGGTGCCCTCTTGCACCTACTTCTGGTGCTGCTGGAGGGGGAAGGTGGTGGGGATCAAATGTGTCACCACAACCCGCGCTTTGCAGGATGATGGGGAAGGAGCTGTGGTTTTCCCCCACTCTCCAGGTCTGCTTTTGCTCTTCAATGCCTTTTGGAAGAATTCAGCTGAATTTGTTTAATCAGAGACTCTCCTAAGCGAGCTCCAGCTGGGAGGAGTGAAGTGCCAGCATCACCTGTGTTCAGGCTCCTGTCCTGGCCATGTTTCTATACCTGTCCTGTAACTACATTGATGAAAGCTTTAAGACTGATGTATAAAATTGTGTTTTGCCACCACATATTATAGCATATGTACTTCTATGGATTAGTAATGTGCACAGGATCATAGTGGAGATGATTTAATGAACAAAATACTCCAGGCAAGGTACCTGATGAAGACACTTTCTTCTGTAACTGCAATTTTTCACAAAAGTATGTGAGCATATTCATGCGTATACATTTAATTAAACCAATACTGACCCTTTATGGGCATATTCAAATGAATTTACGACCACTTCACTTTTTCTTAATTCAGTTATGAGTAAACATGAGTTTTTGAAGGTAGAGAAATCAGTGGGTCCTCCAGTTTTCCACATAATACAAGCCTGGGGACTTCAGCCAAAAATTCCCATATCTGGCTAAAACTAGAGCATGTCTTTGAGAAACATAACTTACTCAAAATTTTCGAGCAGTATTCATCCATTATGTTTGTTGCTTACTTTCACTGTTACTGGGGGAGTCACAGTTCCATTCTGGCATTACCCAGTGTCCCCCTAGATGCTCTCATTATAGCAAGCATGCTAGAAAACCCCCTTTCTCCCTAATCTCTTACAGGTTTCAATTATATCTCTATAAACCAGGTATAAGCCAGTTGAATTTAATTGGCATAAGTGTTTTAATTGAAATTGGACTAATGGGTCTAGCTAATGGGTGTAGCTGAGTCCAAACAGTGTAGATTACTAGGCTTGCCATGGTGATGTTTTTTTAGTGGTTCAGCAAGGTGCTGCGGATTCAGAGCTCTGCTCCTATGATTTTGGGGTAGGAATGTCTAATGTCCTCCTGGGCTGCCTGCCCTAGCTGGGCAGAGAATAGGCAGAGAAAGAGTTACTTGAGCTGAAGTGCTGTAACTCATTAGCTGCCATAATTCAATTTACTATCTGAATTCTACTAAAGTCTCCCCTGGGAAAAGGTGTGGTTTTAACCCTATTACCAACCTTTTGTAGAGACGTGAATTGTAATTTAATATCCATCAGTTGCCTGGTGTTAGGTTCCTCACAATTACTTAGACTGGATGAAATGTGTTCAAATAAGACCTCATCTATACTGAGATTGTAATGCATTAAAAGCATATTTTATCTTGGCAAGGCAAAGGTTAACTTTAATTTATAAAATATTTTTCTCTTACAAAGTGTGCCAATAGAAAAGACCTGTGCAGAGGAGTTCCTTGCCTATACAGCCAGAAGAGTGTTCTTATCAAATCTGCGGGTTGTTAAGAGTGAAATGTTACTACTGGAATGGTGTGAATGTTTCTGTATTCATAACAAAATAACAACATCTAAACTGAAACGAAGTCTACAAATGAATGAATGAATGAGTGCTAGGAATAAACCCCCATCAACTGCAGAGTTTTTTATGGCTCAGTCCCCAAGTATTTTTAATTTTCTCTCTGCTGGAGATCACGTCCCCATAACAGAGCTGGCAGAAGGGATCGCTTGTCAGCGCTTCAGCTGCTGTAGGCGAAGTCTGGTGTGATAGCTGAGATTCCTCTTTCCTCCCCATGCAAGCCAGGCTGTTTGTGCTGGGCCAGCCGAAGCACTGACATGTTCTTCTTTTCTGCTTGCTCTGCTGCAGAAGAGGTGACCTCTGCAAAAGGTGAGACACACAGCCGGGGTAATAACTGTGGGAGCTATCAGAGTTCATCTGTGGAAACCTTTCCTGTGTGCTGAAAAGGGTTTTCTGCAAGGAAAGAATATTTTCTTCACTATGTATTTGCATTTGGTATTGTTCTAACATATAAAGCTAGTGAAATTACTAAATTAATTAACAAAATTTGGACTACTAACAAGGGGAACTACTTTTAATTCTTGGACCCAAAACACTTAAAAAATATTTAGTCAATATTTACATTTCAGTTGATGTTCTAGTGACAGGGATCCTTGTTAAAAGTTCACCTAAGGAACAGCTTTAAAAATATAGCTCAGAGATAAGTCCTCCCTACCTCTAGCATAAGTCATATATATATGTTTTTTACAATTTAAACTCAGTTAAACACCATCAACTTACATACCATGATTAATGGTCAGGAATCCATCCTCTTCTGCATTCTTTGAAGAAGCAGATGGGCATCATTTAATTCCTGACTTTTTCTGGCATTTTTCTACAAACTTTATCTAATGCTTCATTTTAATACTGTGTAGAAGACCTCAGCCTCACCTCAGAGCACTATTATTCTGACCATGATATTTGGACTATAACAGAAGCTTGTTTTATCCTCTCTTCTCTCTGATACTCTCTTCCTCCCTCCTTCCCCTTAACCCTGAGCTGCTTCACATCCCCTGCCCCTCTCCAGGTCCCTGAACATTTCTAGTCTTGCTGCTAGTATTTCTCTAGCACTTTTGATTCCTCTTGACATGTGGTCCCTAAAATCCAACTCATTCCATGTTCAGTGTCTCCCACCATAGACCAAACCCTTCTCCTCCTCCACAGATAGTTCCTGGGGAGGAGAACAGCATGATCCAACAAGGCAAAGTTTGTAATTCCTCGGCTGTCCTGGCCTGTGTTAACCTGCCCAGCTCATCCCAGCAGCATTGTGCTGAATTGCCTCATGGCCACATGGTGCCTGGGCTCCCTGCCCACCATCCAGAGCTGCTGGAGGTGGTGGTCAGGCTCTGCCCAGCTTGGCAGCCATGCAGTGGGACACACAGAGCAATGTCTCGGCAGTGCTGTTAAACCCGTGCTTTTGCAGGCCAGGGAAAAGATGGAGACATTAGGACACGTGGTGGGAAGGGAGGGGGACAGTTTGCTCTCTGACAGATGTGCTATGCTTTCAGAATATTTATCAGCATTGTTTGGGGCTTTCTTTTGTGATTTTGCTAATAACTGAACATCTGTATTTTTTTTTGTCTTCCAATTCATATGCAGATGTATGTACAGCTGATTAAATCCCCAAAACTGTAATACTTGTGCTTCAGCCATTTCAATCATTGTAAGCTCAAGATATTTGTTAATCGTGTCAGCACTTTGACATTTTTCTCTTTCCAGGGTGTTGATTCACATTTTAATATATAAGTAGGGATGTGGCAGGTAATGGAGGAGGGGTGGAGGAGGTTTCCTTTCTCAGGGGGTGCAGGCTGCTTTCTGGGGCTGGATTTTTCAAAGGCAATGAGCACTCCTCTTCTGAAAATTATAACCCTTTTCAGATGTCTCAAAATCAAAGGCCACTGAAGGAAAAATAGGCTATTAATTTGTCTCAATTTTTAATTAGGTGAAATTGCACTTTAGCCTTTTCCAGCCTGTGAGACTTTTGACTGTTTTCTTTGTATGTCTCTCAGTCTAAATGGCAAGTGTCTGGTGTTGCTGCTACCAACTGGAATGAGAACGACTTCTGGCAGCAATTTGCCAGTTCCCTGAGGACTTGCGACATTTTCATGTCATCCTCCTCGTCAGAGGAGGATGGCATTAATGGCATAGATCTTCCTCTGAGTCAGAGCAGTGGCTGGTGCTAGTTAGTACAGGAGAAGGTATCAAAGTCACCTGGTGGAATAATTTATTAGAAAAGAAAATTTCTTCTTAACTCCCATCAGTAAGCCTGAAGTGGTGGCACCTGTATCTCTCTGTGACTGAGGGACACAGAGGGTGGCCATGTGACCACTCTGCAGCAAGGGAAATCCCCCTTGTTCCCTCCAGGCTTATGCTTCCTGTCTCCTTCCATGGGAAAGCTGGGTGCTGGGGACAGGGTGGCCTCCAGGCCTCCACAGGGACTCAGTGCATGGCAGTGAGAAGTTCTCTGATTCCCCTCCTCGAGACAGCCACTGCTGGCCTGATGATGATTTTGGGATAGTGACTTCCACAAGTTCATCTACAACGCATGGGAGTAGGAAGACTAAATGTTGTTTGTTGCCAGGTTTAACTTCAGAGCTTAGGTGATCTGATCCTGTGTTCCTCACCACTGTCCAGGTCATGTAGACCTACTGGTTTGCCACGCATCTTAGGATGTTGTCTGGTTTTGCTAATGTTTTCCTAACTGCACAAATAGTAATGCTTTCCTTAATACCTACCTTTCCATATACATAATTTTTAACATCTTCCAACACTACTGTCCTAATCACAAGGAAAGACAGTGTTATCTCTATACCTTGTTTCATACCCTGCAATCCCATTTTTACCCAGCCATTGGTGGACTTTTTGCATCAGAAGACTGAGCTAATCTGCCGTGTTACTGGGCTCTCAATCAGTTCCCAAAGACCGGTGTACGCCACAGTTTGTAGTGCCCCACTTTTGTTGGTGCCAGATTTTATCTGCCACTGTGCTTCCCATTTGTCTACTGATGGGATTCTTTACAGGCACTTCCAGCCTCTATTATCCTCAGAGCTTTGTGTCAAATGCAAATATTGTTGTTAATTGCTATTTGCATTACAAGAGTGATTACATCTTGCTGTTCTTTAATTCCTGATTTATTCATGAATATTTTCAACACTGACTTAGCATCGAGGCTTTGCCAAGGTGAAAATTGACTATTTGTTTTGTTACTTTGCCAGTGTCTAATCTGGAGCAGTCCTTTACTGCTTGCCCAATGACTATTCAGTTTTCTTATTAGTCTCTAGGAGGGACTTGTTGAGGGCTTGAAATTCCCAGTTCAAGGGAAGAGACTACATTACTTCATTCAGTCTCCTGTTGACACATACAAGAATTGGATTTGCAGAGAGATGGCTTATCTTATTTTAGCTAGCCTAATTCATTTCATCATACATCATTCATCAAGGTGTGAGCTCATTAAGTTTGCTCAGCATCTCCTTGGAACTGCAGTCCACAAGACCTTGCTGCCTTCATTAGGTGTGAAAAGGTAAAGTATCTACAAGTGTCCATGTATATCTTCACTTGCATATTGACTGAAATTGTTATTCTGGGCAAAATCCTCAGGTGGACACTCGTAGCATTTAAGAATAATTACACTGAAGTAAGTATTATGGAACAGACTTTAAAGCACTTTTGTCCCAGAGGCTTTTCTACATGAGAAAGTCATATAGGTAAGACAAGAGTTTAAAATTAGTTTATTCTATGGGCATAGGGCTGCCTCCAATCACTTCAGTTTGCACTTGGGAAGCAATTTTCAAACTATCTGAAAAGGTTTAAAATACTCATATTCCAGGTAACTGTGCCCACACAGGAGGCTTAGACCAGAAGAGCTAACAGTTAAACGTATCAGTATAATTAACTATACTGACACTGAAAAAAACTTCATCTAATGATATATCCTAAATTTTAAGCTACTAAAAAAAAAAATACTCAAGACATCTATATGTTTAGCCCTGTATTGTTAACTGATATTTAAGATAATCTGATAAGGTAAAAGAAATTTCAAGACTAAAATCTTCAAATATTTTAAAGGGAACATTCTGCTGATAGAAGCTTGCCTTTGTGTTGGGCAAAGGCTGATACTCACTTTTGGCTCCTACCAGTATCCCTTCCTCAAGGTGGTAAAGGCTACTAAAATGGGAACTATGTGCATCCGCCCTTTTTCTAGTATTAAGCACTACTTATGACATTTGTAGTTTGCTGATAGACTGCAGAGAAGCCAGATGCTTTATGGCTTTTCTACATTTCTATTGTCAGATTCTTACAACTGAATGAATACAACATGAGAGCATAAAAGCAAAAATCTGTGCTATGTGTTTGGCTCTGCTAAATTAGAACTTAGGTCTCCAGGAAGAGACAGAAATTCTAGATGTTGCACGTCTGGGCTGAGACCATGTGTTTCATTCAAAATTCACTGACAGAAATTGTAATGATGTGCTTTGAATTTGTTAGGGGTGTTCCCACATTTTCTATGATATTTTCAGCCAGAGTGCCATGGCGAGGCCATTTATACCACCCTCTTCCATAAAGATGCAGTGCTACAGCAACCGTGAGATTTATGTACTTTGCAAAACAGAAGCCAACAGAAGACAAAGCTCTGCTTTGCAATGGCTTTTGTGGTTGTGAAACTGAAGTAACATGAATTTAAACCTTCTGTGAATGACTTTCCCAGAGGCAACATGTTCCAGTAAAATCCACTGTCCTTTTTTTTTTATAAGAAGTGTAATCAAATATAATGAGATCTATGATAACTTTAAAGTTTTGATGTACTCAAAATGGGGAAGGAAGCATGTTGGAGCTCCTGAGCATGTCAATGACTGACCCCACCACTGAAACAGCTTTTATTTGGTAATGTGACTTGGAGAAGCCATATCTTCCTTTCTACCTCACACTGTTAACACTGTTTTACATACCTTCTGCCTCACTCTCAAGTCTCCCAATGATATATACAGCCCATAGAAGTCAGAGTAAAATCAGCCATGTATCTATCAGCTCTAGGAGAAGAAATTTACTGGCTTGGGGTTACTTTGCTTTTTCTTTGCCCTTTTTTTTTTTTTTTAAGCTAAGCACTTTGTTAAGCTAAGTGCTTTATGGTAGTTTAGTCCCACTGTAGTGAAGACCTGTGATACCCCACCTATTCCCACTCATTTTTTAACCCTTATATAAGGCTCATATGCATTTGTTCATGTGGCCGCAACTACGAAGAAGATAGACTATACATTACCCTTCTTCCTAGTGTTCTTCCTCATTGTCAGTTTTCTTCCACTCTTACTTCTCCCTCAAGGGTCTAATGATATCACAACTTTTTCTTGTACACTGAGTCCTTCCTGAAAAGCTTCTCTGTCCTAGTATCTACTTCTGTCATTGCCCAGGTGTGGTGGGTTTACCCT
>VYZX01015775.1:0-48761 GCA_013401335.1 Brachypteracias leptosomus
GGGGCAAACACAATCACTCTTACTTTGCCCTGCAGGCTGCGGACAGTAGGTAGCCACTGCCCTCCTCCAAGCTTTTTATCACCTGATCAACGGTGGGTGGGTGGTGCTGGATCTGCCCATGCTAGCTCAGCAGCCCGCCCACTACCTGCCAGCCCCCAGCTCAAAAACCACTTTTCCCGGCTTCGAAAAAGCCCCCAAAAGAGCTTTTCGACAGCCCTTTTGCCTTTAGATCTCTTGCCCCCTGCAGTTTTACCTGCCTTGAAGCTGGTCTCCTAAGCAAAAATCATGTGAAAACACCAGTGGCACCTTTGTGTCATCAGTTTTTAAACAAAAATCCTCCTTGCTCCCTACAGTACTGCTGCAGACAAGCCACAGAAACTCCACTCAGGGAGCAATATTATGCAAATCCAAGCCAAAGTGACAAGATTGATTTTTGACAAGTCTGAAGGCTGGAAACAAACTGCTACTTCATGCAAGCTAGGAACAGTGCTTTATGAACTCTGTTTCCTCTGGAAAAAAAAATAAAATAAAAAGAAAAGATCTGCATAAGGGAACTACTTAATTCATGTTTTCACTTCTAAAGAAAAAATGATTCTCCCTTATGATATAAAATCAGGAGAATCTGTAGGTGAAGAACAAGTCAAGGTTAATATAAATTATGTATCTGTTACTCAGTTTCAAGGCAGAGCAAAGGGAAAAAACAGGCTTTCTTATCAAAGAATGCAATATTATTTCAAAGGTACTCGCTGTGATTGTAGGATAATAGTTTTAAAACTAGAGTAAGCATGAAGGTTGAGCAGCTTACTTAATGAAGCACTAGCCTTTCATCCCTAGCCATATAATTTAAATTCATCTTTCAGTCCTAAGTAAAATGAGTGGCCTCATCTTTGTCTCTCATGGACAGTAATGCCCATTATGGAAACTACTGCATGTAATTTGACACAATTTAGTACAACCGACAGCTCTTTTGTCAGTAGAACACCAAGCTTCAGCTATTGCAAAGGCTGAAATATATTTTTTCCCTGTAACTTTCAAAAATGTGGTTTTGTTTTCACTGAGTCTGAAAAAATACCTATTTTTACCCACTGCAACCTGCATTCCATGTATGATTTGTTATCTCCAGCTTCTGTATCAAACCCTCAAAGATCCAAATTTTAACAATGAACTTTGTGTTACATCTATTGTTTTCTTTGTTTTTTTCCTTTGTTTCCACAGGATTTCACTTTTAGGTCTGAAACTCCAGTCATCTTATGTACAACATCAGTATCTGCTTGAGTGCAGATCTAAAGCAAGAGGATGTTGGCTTAATTTGAAATTTTGCTGAAGGTCTTAACAGCTGTTTTTCAGCTACCTAACCTGGAAAACTGCTTGCTTTTGTTGTTAGTTTCAATAATATAAGACATTTTTTTGTATTCATAACTTACAGGAATGAATCTGAGACTACTTGTAGATTTCAATCTAATAACATATTTTCAATACCCATAGTAAATAGTTACATTACATTTTGTGTGTGGTTTTCTAATGAAAATGACCCCACAAACACTGATGCTTAGAGACCTCATAACCAAATATATCAGATTTGGAAGATTCACACCTATGAAATCATCTAGTGACCTAGTGAGTGATATGAGTATGGGCAAAGTGCCAATTGTCAGAATATATGGAGCTACCTTTGCTTACATTAGTAATTTTTCTCGGTATATAGCCTGCCACGTAAAGAACTTGTAAAGATGTCTTGCTTTAGGAAATGCTAACTGATTCTCATCATCTGTAGTGAACATAGAGATAAACATTCAGTTCATGTTTATCTTTGTGTAAAATTATAAGGTCCAAATTTCAGTCACATTCAGCCCTATGGCTTGGATTAGCATAGGTTACATAAATAATATTGCTTTGAGAATGTTTCTTCATTTCTTCACATATATAAATTTGTAAAGATTAATTCCTACTCTCCTACTCCCACAATATAATGGAAAATTTTATGTTTTGTGAATGCATCAGAGGTTTTTTCTGCATATGATGCAGTCTGTTCCTTCTTTTTAGTTTGCTGAGCTCTATCAGATGCTTCAGTTTCCTTCTGAGTAGTGAAAGTCTTACTTATGTTTGTGAAGCCTTTACTAGGAAAAGCAGCCCTAGTGAATCAGATCCTACCTCAGCCAAAGCATCTACAAAAGCATTGAGCTTGATTCTTTTGTTAGTAACAAATTTGGTTTAGATATATTTTTATAAAAATTAATTTATGATAATGAATTCATAGGTAAGCCAAATCTAATTTTAATAAACATTGTACTTGTATAGTCATGAGAATATTCAGATTTTTTATTTGTTTTGAGCATCACCTTTACTCTGTTGCTTAGATGCAACACTAAAAAAGACCCAGCTAAGTCCTGAATGTGTCACATCTTTTTTTGATTTGAAGGCACAACTTAAAGGCAATTTGAAAGACTCACGAAAGATAGTGAATTTAGTATTGAAAACAAGATAGTGCTTTTATCCAATGCTCATATACTATAGAGCACAGTTATATGATTTATAATTAAACAGTGTTGCTACTGTAAGTCATTATATCACAAAAGAAAAAAAATTACTCTCCTCTTAAAATTATAAACCATCTACCTCTGTTTACTTGTAAACCGTACATTTTCTGTTAGCCAAGGTTTTAGGCCTTTTTTTTGTCTAACTTCAATCCACTTTACTTGCAGCTATTTTCAAGCAGACAATGAATTCAGAATGGGGGAAACATTATCCATTCTTAACAACATGATAACCCAGATCATTGTTGTAGTGCATCAAGACACATTCTTTTTATAAAATAACAACTTAAAAAGCATGTCGTGTGTGAGAGTGATGGTTTCCTGCACTCAGTCCTATTCTGACAATACAAAAATAATGTTTACAATTACCTGGAAGCTGATTACTTCTCTGAAAAATAGTCTTGTGCATTTAGACTAATATTTTCATTCACTTCTGCCCACAAAAGCTTTCCTTTACAAAAATAATACAAAACCCCATTACTCAATAGTACTTGAATAATAGCAAAGTGTGAGCTGTTTTTTCTTGGGGAGGGTTGGAGGGACCTAAGGAAAAAACAAAGACCCCAAGAACTGGATTATGACATGACATGGTACTTAAATTCACCCTTCTAATAAGCCTAAAATACCACATCAAGGAGAATTTCAAAGACTGCTTTTTTACAAAGTCTGTACAGAAGTGTCTTTTTCTCAGTCTCAAAAGCTTTCAAGGGCAGAAAGGCCAAGACATCAACACTGTCTTGTCTGCAGAACTCCCATCAAACACAGCATTTAAGAACAGAGTTTACTATTCCGTGTTTTATGAGAGAGATTCGAACAGTTACTGGTTTAGGTTTCATTTAATTATTAAAGAACTTATTTAATTGTTAGTATTTATTATGAAATCCCTTTCACAGAAGGAAAATTCATTTAAACACACTGATTATCAATTTAATATCTGTGTACTGTGAAAAATTACTACATTTCATTGTTAATTACTATGCAATCATGTGTTTTTCAAAAAGACATATTGCTTCACTAACCTTAAGGAAGAGGCTGTATAGTTGACATCAGTTGTTACATGCAGACCTGGAATATACTGATCTGCAAAGATAGTACCAACAAAAACTCTATAGGATACTATTAAATTAAAACTAACATCTATCTCATCATTATCATGAAATTAAAACAGAAAAGGCCATGGAAACAAATATCTCATTATCAAATGTGACGAAGATTTAATCATGTCAATTTTTCAAGAATGTTTTCCTTACTGGGCTGTGGCTTTTACACGTCCCTGATTCTTCAAATATTTAAAGTCACTGTAACTCATTTCCTATTGACAAGATGTCTCTACCATAAAACAAGCAATAAATTCAGTCATGTCCTCATACAGCTTTTTTTTTGTTTTTTTCTCACTTGAAGTGAGAAGGGTTGGGTGCCCAAACTCACTGGAGTAGAAGCCATTCTTTGTTCTGCTCAATGTGGTGTTGTTGCAGGAGTGGAGCTCAGAGCTGTAATCCAACCACATTTTAATGCTAAACTTCATTGAAAAAAGGAAGCAAGTCTCGGAATTCTAGACCTTTATTTCTTTTTAGTTGCAGATCTTGCATCTGTTGGATTAATTTGTTGTTGTTGTTGAGGGAGCTTGAGTGTAATTGTAACATTGACTATGATTTTGGTAAAGAAAGTATGATAAAACTTGTTGATTAGATCCTCCTCCACTGAGCTAGGAGTACATGTAGAGACTTACATTCTAGCAAGACATATTGTGTTCATATATTGTTGAGATGGTCTGGGTTCTTTAGTTGTTTATTAAATAATTCTTAGGTTTGGGGAGGTTAAGGGTTAGCTACTCTTTCTTGATATAAAAATGAAAATTTTATCAGATAGTTTTAACTATAAATATTGTATACCTTTAGAAACACAGTTATAACTATATATATAATAACTGTACATATATATTTCTAATTTTATATTTATTATGTACACCTAGGCTTCTCTACTTAGGAAAAAAGTAGCAGGGGAGAGGGGATGGGATGGGAGGGGCAGGTGCTGTGGAAAGAGAGAGTGCGCACTTGTGAGACAAAATTTGTTTTTCTAGCAGTGAATGTTAAAAGAAAAATCAAGGAATAACGCTTTGGATAGATGAAAACAATTAAGTTTGGTGATTTTGAAACTTTTTAGATGTTAGTATTTAAACTTAGTCTCAGTTAAACTCAATAAAATACCAAAACTAGAAACCAAATCACAGAAATCAAAATTTCAGAGGTTTTTAGACCCAGAAGGGGTAAGATTGGCAGAAGGTTCGGTCAGAACCATTTTGCAAAAATTCTTTAATCTTCTCTAGAAGAATGTATAGAAGAACTTTTTATCAATATGCCAGCAAAAGGAGGTCTAGTATAAGTAACCAAGAATCCCTATAAAAACCCTCACATTCAGGAATGGGCATGTAAACCAGAAAATTGTCTTGGCTGTCTAAAATTTCAAGGACATGAAAAATCTCAATGTCATCTTGTTTTTCAGAATTTAAAAAAGATAATAATTTATTTTTATTTTTACTTGAATAAAATGAAGACCTCTGATATCAATAACAAAATATATAACTTTTAATTAAGAGGCAGGTTTGCTTCTTATGTCTTTTAAAGATTTAGGTTGACAATTTTCACTGTAATATTCTTAAAGAAGCAAATATTCCTGTACTTCAATATTACATTTTGTTACTTATGTGGTATTTAATTTAATCTGAATCCAATATTTAGTTGAACTTTTATTTCAAATAAGATTTTCAGCCATGTTCGATGAAAATCATTAGTTCTGCTGGAATTATTTTTAGATATTTTTGGGTGCATATAGCTGTAAAAATGAAAAGTTTTATTTGTATTTAAATGTAAAAATAGAGTAACTTATGTCTTCCCTTCCCTTCCCTTCCTTGCCCTTTCTTTTCCCTTTTCCTTTCTTTGCCTTTCTCCAAATTATAGGTCCACATAACTACTGGACATAACTACCTTTCACTTTTTTAGAAAAACACTTTTTTTACTTCTTGTTAGTAAAACTTCATCACATACTGTAATTCTGATGTATACACCTTTTTTTTAGTCATTTTAATCAAATAATATCCCTAGACATGATGCAAGTTGAGCCTTTATGACAAATCTCAGACCTGCATGTTTTGTTTTGTTGTGTTTTGTTTTATTCACAGTCATTTAATATCAAAATATACCGTCATTTTTCTGTGAAGTGCACAGTGAATACTTCCATAAGTCATAGCTGGTTTTGTTTTTACATGCCATAGAGTGTCAGCTAAATTAGTGTATCTTCAGGTGCTACTTCAGTGACTATAAAGAGAATTTAAAATGTCAGAAGAAAAGGTGATAAACAGATGCATTATTTAATACAAATACTCAATATGAGACTCTCAAGTGAAAAGGTTACATGGGCAGAAGGCCTATCTAAGACCACAGGTGGACTGGCTACAGGAATCACAGGCTACTTGAATGGTCCCTGGGGGGCTCTGGGGATTAAGTCCTCTCTTTCACTTGGAAAAGGTCTGGCAAAGGAGTTGAATCCAGTGGAGACTGTCAAACCTGTTGGAGGTTACTTTGTGTTGCAAAGCAGCCACATAAAAAGAGAGTTAATTCTCAGCTCTCCAGAAGTCCTCTATACTTAGTTTTGGGAACATAAGCTTCATGTGTCCAAAGGCTAATGATAAAGTTAAGACATTTCCGAGATGAAAAGTAAAGGTCGTAGACTATGTGCCAATAAAACTGCAAAAAGAGTGAAAAAAGCTGAGAGACTTTGAGAGAGAAGCTTTTAGAGCTATTTCTGTAAAGTCTATATAGCCTTCTCTTAGGAATTTGCATCAAAAGAATTAAGTGAATTATTGTTTTGCCTCCATTGCTAGAGGTAAGAGAAATGCACACACTTTTTTTTAAACAAGCAATTAAAAATGTTCTTTTTTTTTTTTTAAAAAAAAAATTAAAAATGTTTTTTTTTTTTTTTTTTCAGTGTAATTTGACAGGCTATAGAGCCCAAGAATATGTTGCAAAGAAAAAAATTATCAATAGAAACAGCAATGCTGAGTCTCATAGTTGTGTCTTAGGATATAAATCAGTCTCCATATAAAAGAAAGAACTGTCAAGACAATTCTGCTCTTTAACAGTTGAATAAATATATAAATAAGAGAAAAGCAGCATGATAAAAAAATCAAATTCAGTCCAACAACCATGCAATTGATTATTAAAGTACCACAGTGAATGTAGAATTTGGAAAATTGAAAAACTAACTAGCATCCATAAGCTACTACTATATGAATGACTTTAAATCATATGGCTATCTTCAAGACTGGTAGAAGATACTTCTTCATGGTCAGTTAAAATGCTATGTGTATGTATATAAATATATATATTATTTCTAAAGTGATAAACAGCTGAAACTCATACTATGAGTTAATTATGTTGTTTACCAAGAACTCACAGAAGGCAAAAGTGAAAAACTGTGGAATGTGAGGAACACAGAAGGCAACTGGCCTGATGGACAGTAGGAAGCAATAGATGCAATATTTCTTTAATTTGGAAGTATTTCATACACATGCATTCTCAGAAGCTGATGTAGACTAAATTAAATTACTATAAACTAGGTTGGGATATTGGATACTATTTCTTTATATTACTATATATCACTAAAGTGACAGAGGAAGAAAAAGATGCTGGTTCATATTCTGCAAGTCTGGACAATATCTATATGATTCTATTACAGCAAATCTGAAGTTCTTAACTAGAAAAAAACTAAGGGGCAGAAGTATCTCAGAATGATTGGACTATTTGTTTGTCATAGCCAGGGAAAAAGATCTTTTCCTGAGGCAATGATCATGGTAATTTTCAGTGTCCATGAGAACATGACAATGATAATGCTACAGTGTAACAGCATTTGGTTTATATGTTCATAAGAAATTACCGTGGAAGAAAATGCTTCCAAAGATATTCCAAGACCTTTTGCAATACAACACAGAAGCTCTACTTCCAATTTACCAATAGCTTCAAGAGGAATAAAGCAAAATTAAGCCAAGAGAAGTAGAAAACTTATTTCCTTTTGTGATGGACATGAGAATTTATTAGTACATATGAAGAGTACAGAAAGAACAATTGGTTCATAAACCCTTTGGTTCAGTTCTCATGATACCTCTCATGCAAAACCTCATGTCAGATGATAGTCTTTGCTACTTTAATGCAGAATACTCACAAACATTGCTGAGAAGATAAATGTGCAAAGCATTATTGTAATCAAGAGCTGGAAATCAACAAACACTATCTAATGTGTGGCTGCATGTTTGGCTATGCTGGGAAAACAAACCATCTAGCCAAATGAAGTACTATTTTTCTGTTCTTCCCCAGGCAGGAGACACTATCAATGACTGCATGAAGAGACCAGGTGGCAGGTACAGAAGGGCCAAAACAGGCATTACCTGAGTCTCATCTGTTCATTCCAGGAAGCATGCTAACAGGTTAGGCTAGTACTGCAAAATACAAACATGTAGAAATAGTAGTAGTACCATTTGGGTGTACTAGGTAAGAAATCAGGGAAATTTATCTCCAACCCCAAGAAATATTTCGAAGAATATGAAATTCAATAAAGACAAATGCAAAGTACTACCCTTAACATGATAGTGCATACAAAAAGCCGGGCAGGTCAAAGGTTTACAGATCACCTGGGGTTAAAGTGCAGTGCAAACTGCATAGAAGTCAACAACATGACGCCACTTAAGAAAATGTAAATGCTGTTCTGAAACGAATTAGGACTGCACTTCATATTTAACGAGATCCTGCTCTGACCTGGCAGTAGTCTAACCTTGGCCTATATACTCATCATGTTTGGCCCTAGGGAATATTACTGTAGAGGGAAACGCTCATCTGGGTGATCTCAAATGCCCTGCTACATGTAATGTAGACCATGGGCAATATTGAAAACTGCCAATGAAGACACAGGATTATTCTTTGCTGAGTGAACAAGTGTTTACCCTTAAAGTGTGCATACCATGAAGTTATACATGTTACTAGTTGTTCCTGCTTGTTCCTGCATCGGAGCTGAATGCCATGTGCAGGAACGGCCACATCCAGAGAGCAACCCCCCACCATGCAGCCTCTCTCCGGGCTGCTTATGCTTCAGGTGTCATTGATTGCACTTCAGGCAGAGCAAAGGAAAAGCAGCCTCAGAGTCACAGTTTTCCTCATATGAGTCCCAAGCTCCCTTGAGCTGCCACCTCATAAGGAAGATGGACCCTGTTGTTTACGGGCTGAGCTGTTTGCCTGATGGCATCCAGATGAGGATAGGGAGTTCACTAAGGTCACTAGACCAGAAACAGAAAACAGACGTAGCTGAATTTGAACATTGTATGTTCAACAGGGGAGGTAATTACTTAAATTATTCTGATCAGTTTAGCACTGATAAGGCCTCAGAAGGATTATTATTCCGAACTCTATGCACCAAAGTGTAGTAACAGGAATAAAATTGAAGAGCAAAATAATGATGAGGGCTCTAGGAAGAGTAACCTGTGAAGTAAGGCTGAAGACCCAGCTTTGTTTAGTCTAGAAAAGAAGAGAAGACTAAGAGGAGATATTAAAATAGTCTTCAAATATATAAAGGATTATTAGAAAGGCAATTCATGATCTCGATTTTACCTGAGGACAGAACAAATCATAATTGACTTAATTTGCAGAAAGGGATATTTAAATTAGTTATTGTGAAAAAAAAAATGTCTTAGGCTGTATGGATAGTTAAGTGCTGGAACAAGTAACCCAGGGAGATAGTGGAATTTCTGTTCTTATATTATTTTTATGAACATGTTTAAAAATCATTTGTCTGCTACTCCCATTTTTGTGAATAGGAATGATTGCTGCATTCCTAAAAATCAGATTATTTTCTTTCTTGAAAATCTATACCTACATGCATGTCTTGAGATATTATTTTAACTGTGTTTTCCAAGGCAAAGGGAAATTAAATATTGTAAAAAAGACAGTAATACTAAAATCAGAAACTAGATCAGGGGAACATTGAGACTAAACTTCCAACAGGGATTTTGGACAGCACATGCTGGGGTTGGGTGGTTTCAATTGTTCTTTAGAGACCTTTAAAGACATCTACTGTAAGAACATTTTTTTAAAAGAAAATGACACCTCTCTATCTGGAGTTGCATGACTTTGTTTATACCAAAGATGAACTTTGCTATTTTTTGCAGTTTGTCAAATGAGTCTGTAAGATTTTTCTTTTTCACTGATATTATCACATGTAATTATTTCCTGTTGTGTTTTGTTTGTTTGCTTTTTAATTGAGAACCTTTGAGGTTTTATTGCATTACTCCCTAAAATATTTATTAATAATGAGTCAGAAATGCCAGTCAGTCTCCAAAAAAACTCCAAGAAGAGCTATTGATATAAGTGAATTTGAAAAGCACAGCTCACATGCATGATAATTTACTGGAGAAAAAAAAAGTTGTGTTTTGTATCAATTAAGCTTATCAGTCCAGATGTGGTATGCAAGATAAACATACCTTTGTGCTATCTTGGCACAAAGAAATAATTAATCGATTGTGTTAATTATTGCTATGCTGCACAACATCTCTCTTGGTCAGATAACCAACTATGTTATGGAAAATCTCCCCATGTATTCCAGGTAAGGTAATAGGTTGAAGCTACTCTTGTTGAGAAAATATTCCACAGCTGTAAAACTGCTGAAAGTTTTGTGGGCAAAACTTGAATTCTCATATGCAGCCTTCTAGGCTAGTGCAGTTGAAGCTCTTCACAGAGCTTCAGCTCATCCTTGGCTTCCTGATGGTGCAAAATGCTTTAACAAGGGCAGGACAGAGAAGTGGCTTTAGAAAGGGAGTCATTTGGTACAGTGGGGGAGCTTTATATTTCCCCAAAATTATAACCTGAAGTAGAAGAAGGGTAAGAGATGCAAAATGTCCAAGCCTACTTTGTCTTTTCTTGATTCTGTGAAACAAAACGAGGAGAAACAGATCATCCCATTCTCTGCCTTGTATTCTGGACAGCACAGCATTGTAGATAGATTTGGGTGAGCTCTGCTAAAAATACCAGTGGTTTTCACAAAGAAATTCAACATTTTCAACCTTTTTTGTTCTTGTTAAAAAATGTTACACTGCTTGAATAGGGTGGGTTTATACTATATTTTCTGTTCACTATTTTGTGTTTTTCTTTTCCCTCTTTTACTGTTCGGTTGCTGGGTGCCTTGCTTTGTTGTTTCATACCCCACTGTCTGTTTGAAGTGACCTGTGTCAGTGATTGGGTACTGGAATACAATACATATTCATCTTGCTCTTGTGGCAATTACTAAATTCAGCACAACAGCAGTAATGGAAAACATATGTGTAAATCTGCTGTGTATACAGCAAACACTCTTATGTATAACACATTCAGCCTGAATATCTGAAATTAATTCAGTGCGGAAACCTACAAATGCAATAGCTTTTACACAGAGCAAAGAGAATAAAGGAGAAAAGAGAAACAAAGAAAACAAGAAGGAAAAGTGATTGAAAAACAAGATGTTTTAAGAGCCAGATTTAACAAGTCTGATTAGATCTGAAGATCTCTCATCTGTTTGTTTTCTCCTCTTCATGAATCCTGTCCATTGAACACTGTTTATCTTGGTTGAAGCAAGTCTTAGATATTTTGCCACAAAGAGATCTATTTCAAGGAGCTTGGAAGTTCTCATTTTCTCTCTAGACCAGCTGTCTCAGTACGAATCTTGCCTTATAATCTCGCTTATAACCTACAACAGTGTTCCTACTGTGCAAATGCTGATTGCACATCAAAATTCCTATTCTGATATACATTTTTTTCATGAAGCTATTTTGCTAAATCAGGCTGTAAAGTAAGTTGTGCTGAAAAGACCTTAAATTAAATTTGTTGGATTTGATCCTATTCAGATAACTTAAAAGTAGCTAGAGCTATATGAATCCAGGAGAGTCTGACTTTTTAAATGTATCACCAAAGAAGGTAAAGATCTTATCTTTTTTTATGATTTTGGTATACGGTGTACTATAAATATGGAAAAATATGCACTTTATTTACTAAAATAAATGCCAAACTTTTTTCCAAGTTGAAGGCAGGCATCATGGTTAGTATCTTCAAAAGAGGAATCTAAAACTGGGTTATCCTATCTCAAAATCTAAACAAGGAGCCAGGTAAGAACTTGTTCTTTGTAAATTTTCAAAACACTTATTGGCGTGATATTCATTTGATCCAGAAGTACCTCTGCCATTAGTGGGACTAAAAGTCCCACTGAAGTGAACTTATGGAGAGCTGAGGCTAAATCCAGTTGATACTAAACCAATAATTTTAGGCTTTCAACTTTGAATCCAAGGTAAAACATACATTATTCTGTCTTTTCAAGTAATTTAAAATTAGGCAATCAAATTAAATAAAAAATATTAATTTCAAATTTCTTTAAAGCTAAAATTTATTACTTCCTAACTTTTTTTTTTTCCCCTCATAAGATCATTGTCCTTGTTCTAGAGGGGTTTTATGAGTGTAAGCTTGTGTTTGTAGGTTTCTGGCTGCTGTGGAGTACTGAAAAAAGTTAAACTGTATTATAATCTCAGAAAGTTATATATAAACGAGTCTCTTTTCATACAGCAATTTCACACATGTAGTTCCCATTAACACCTGGGAAAGAAATATAGTTCATATATCCCATTGGAGCAAAATGAGAATGCACTCCATCACAACACCTGATAATTAAGGCAAGGCAACCCCACATAGTCTTCTTCAACAAAACAGGTTGAATAAGAAGAAAATCAAACATAACTACAGGAAGTTGGTGGCTTATTTTAACACCAATCTTCTGTAGATGGACATTTACTAAAAAAAAAAGAAAAGGAGAAAACTATTGCTGTTAGAGTGTAACTGTGTTTAGCTTGGTGTCTCTTATATTCAGAAGTGTCATAGACAAAACTAATCTCTAACGAGGGTACTTACCAAATGTTCAGATTAAATCTGAAGCTTTAATGAAGGTTTATCAGTTTGAAAGTGCTCTGCTCGTGTGGTCTTGTAAAGGTAATTATACCTCTCTTCCAAGTCAGACAATAGAAAAACATAATAGTTTCCAGGGGAAAAGACTTCAGATTCTCACACAAAGGAATTATCAATTACATTAGAACTATCTACATGATGCATAAAATACTGATGCTGTTAATCTGCCCTAAATTTTCAGCCTGATTTTTTAAGCTTTCCTCAGAGATTCAAGAAATATCTTAGTGGAATCAAATTTTGTTAGACGGTGCTGAGAAAAAGATGTGCTGGAAAAGCTACTTAGCTCACCAAATCTATCACTTGTGGGGAAAAAACTTCACCTCAGCTTCTGACATTTTATGTGAATATTTTAAGTGTGCATGGGTTGATTCTGGTGTACAAGAATATGTGCATGCCTGTCAGAACAAGATGCAAACACACACCATTCCTTGTGTTCCTTCTATGCACTAGTCCCACTGGAAGAAAACTCAGCATATGAGCAAATCCAAGCAGATGAACACAGATGGAGCCACTATTACTTCCAACAAATTCCTTGGTTTGAATTACTGGTCTAATAGATTTTTTTTCCTTCTTCTTCTTTTGACAGCCATCCATTATCACTTTTTTGCCTTGATTCTTTTTTACTGTCAGTTCCCAACATCAGTGAAATCCAGAATTGATATCTAAAGCTATTGCTTGTAGAGTTGAAGAACAAATGTGCCATTAAATGCTAAAGTATGCAAGAGCATAATAAAATAGGTGTAATAGAGCAGGACTTGGTGGCTGAGTGTCAAAGATATTTTACTAGGGATCTAGATACATGACAATGACAAAGGTTGCCTTTAGGCAACAGAGTTGTAAGTATTACAATAATGAGTTGGGGAATATTGGATCATTTTGGCCAAAGACTCAAAGCTCACTAGATATATCACTTCCTCTAGTGATAAGGCACTAGGATTGTGTGGGACCAAGAATTTCCATCCATCCAGAATGGAGTGGTAGAAGAAATGGATGGAGAACAAAAACATAAATGCAAGAAGAAATTAAGTCAGAAGACAAAAGCAGTCAATGGGAGAGAGGTCAAGGAAGAATACTCAGGAAAAGTGCTAATAATAAGTGATAAAGAGCATACTCTGAACTAACTCTGATAACAGGTTTCAGTGCAAAAACATCAATGGAACAGAATGTTTTACTGGTGCAGAAATTGCTGGTAGAAAAAGGGAAAATCATCAGAAGGCTAACTTGGATAGAGACACGATATCAAGGAGAGGAGACTTCTGGTCTCTTTACTCTTCTATAAGCAATAAACTTAGAAAAAAACAGACCAGAGGGCCTTCAATGAAAAATGCAGAAGTTTATTGAGTCACTTCTGAGATAGGAAGAGCTTCCTCTGGAAAGATGAGGTAACAGTTAGGGTGGGAACAATTCCTGAAGTTGACTGAATGTTATCAATATACCCCAAGAGCAGCAACACTGTGGGAGACAAAAGATGAAGTATGAGGAAAGCAGCACTGATTAAAATATAATAAGGCAAGTAGTAGTGACAGCTTGCAGTGTACTGCAAATTTTTGTTCCCAGGTAAACCCATGAAATGCAATTTGCTCTTGTAATCAGACATGCAACAGCAGGAGTAACCCACAAAGTTAATAATGGACTTAATTTCATTTAGTCTATAATGGGAAACACTAATTATGATAAGCATCCTTGGTCTTCACTTTTTCTCTCACCTTGTCCATTTATGCAAACACTTATGTGTATGTAAAAAGCTAGGTGTCACAGAGACCTGCTCGCTGCCTTAGCTCAATCCATTCCTGCCTGGCATTTTATCAAACTGGTAAGTTTATAAAGCAAAGACATTTGCCTGCATCTCAGGGAGGGTAAAATTACTCTGACATTCACAGTTCTCATCTTAAAATATGTAATCCATTATACACTAATAAAATAGTGTTTTTACAAATGGAACTGATTATTTAAGAATGTAATACATTTAAAAATTCCTTTTACGGAGAACAGCTATTACAATAAAATGTTCTGCTGTAAATCACTGTTTTCAGGAATTAGTCAGATAGTCCAAGAATGAACAAAGGAACAAATTTATGAAAATCAAACTCTTTTCAGAAACATAGGGAAACAGGAAAAAAAAATATGAAAGATTCATCGAACAGATTCTTTGCAATATATAGTTGAAGCCAGCTCTATTCACAGAAGATTATAATCTGTTCATTAAAGCCTACTTAATTTCTTATTATTTTATCAAAATTCAGAATATAATGCTGAAATGTAGTTTGGTGCTTCTGGTATTTGAATAATAGTTTAAATGCATTTTAACTTGTTGAAGCAATTAGAAAATAATAATGTTATAGAAGTGACAAAAATAGAAAATTAGCAGAATATACAAATCACCTCACAAAATCTGCAGACTTACCTTATAGCTATATTCCCCAAAAATTGATTTTAACCAAGGCAAAATAATTTCTGTGGTTCATTTCTTCCCTAAAACTTGCCACATTATTTTCAGATTCAAGCTCTTTCTCTTCTCAGTTTTTATCCTTAATATTTTAATAGTGACAGTGAGTTTTATTTCTAAAAATGCCTCTCTTAGAGAGATAAAGTCCTTTGAAGGAAATTATTCAATATGTTACATTCCAGTCAGACATATTACGTCTCCTGACAACTGACAGCTTTGCATTATGCAGCATTAGTATGCTAATTATTCTTAACAACAGTATTAAAAAAAATGCCACAATATGCTCTTAATTGTAATTTATTTTGCCAAAAATGACAGCTGAATGGACATCATATTTAGGACCATATTACTGATGGAGAGCTTCCAGATTATGAACTCTGCTCCCTTGATACTACAGGCCAGCACACCATGGGGGATGTACCTCTCACATGTAATGCTTAACCCTTGCCCATTGCTCCCTTTGAAAGGTCTATCCTCTGATGGCAAAATGATTCTGATGAGCCATCAGCAATTGGTATTCAGTTGTCTGAAGTGAAGAGACAGTGGGGCTGATTACTTGTGCTCCTACTCAGATTGAAGGTGAGAGGAAGACACATCCTAGCAGGTAGGAGAGGTGGGATATGCTTTCCTCTGGCTTGCTGTGTTGACTTCAGTGGTAGACTGGTAGTCACAGATCCATTTGGTTCTTTTAATAATAAGTGTTATTGCTTGTTGCCCAGTACTTGCAAACATTTGGACTGTGCAGTGACAATAATTATTCACTCACCGGTATTACCTTTTCAGAAAAAAACGGAACATACCTTCAAGGAAAATAATACTATCAGAGATATTTATGATAGAATTGGGAACTGCATTTGGGTAAAGAGAGAAAAATACATACGTAAAGCAAAACAAGGGCTGCATGAAAGATGTTATGCTCAAAGTGACAAACTGTGAATCTGAATGCTATCCGTGTATTGCAAGTACTACTAACAGCAGCTTTCAGACAACACCTGTTTTGCACATCAGTTATTCTGCATATAGGAGCTGTTTATGCAAGACTGGCTGAAGTTAAAAAGCAAAGAGATAATAAAGATCTCTAAAATTCATATGTAGGCTCTAATTTTAGTTTAGCATTTTCATGAAGAAAATTAGCATTCAACAGAAGGAAGATAAAGAAAGTTATGAAGTGGGCAGTGTAATGTTCCTCAGCTTGAAGTTAAAGTACTTTAGATCTTTATCTCCTACTTTTCAGAAGTTTTTACATTGCTAAGCTTTTACTCCAGGCACAAAGCTAGGATACCATTGATACACAATAAAGAAGCTTTTCAAACAGAAAGGACAGATGATCTATGGATTTGCACAGTAGAAATAAAAAGAACAAATAGTTGAAAGTGTAAAATCATGCCCTGCAAGAGGCATTGCCATAACTTTAGCTGCCTAAAAGTGAAGAGAATGATCAAATTAGCCACCCAGCCTTCCTTCTCTTTTACAGTGAATGGAGAGAAAAATGCAATTCATGCCTCTTATTTGGTACACTTCATTTACAGCAGGGTGTATTACTTTTCCCATAAAATACAGAGGGACTAAAAGCTGATCAACTCAGACTTGATGCTATAATTTTCATATACATGCATGAAATTAATGCTTTGACAAGAGTAAATGTCCCATTTCACTTACGTAGTAAAGCCAATCAGCCAAACGACAGCTATTGTTTCAAGAGTTCAGAGAGCATATTAGAAATAAAATATCCACGCAGTAGAAAATAAAATCAAGTATACTTTCAATTAGATACATTCCAATACATTGGGATGCTCTCCTCACAAATTTATTAATGAGGTGGAAAGTTGTGCCGGATCTGTTTGAATGGTTGGGTCAGACATTGAAACGCACTTGAACTGAACTTTAAAACTATATTGCTTAGGCAATAATTATGAATTCATACCCTAGTATAAATGAATATTATTTCTACTCTACTATCATAATGTCTAAAATATTAGCACAACCTTTTCTTTGTTTTTTAATTTAACCATTTAAAATGTTTGAATAACAGATACTTCAAATTTGATCAAATATCCTGCTAAGTTCAAGTCCAGAAAGAAATCTTAAAAAAAAAATATATACAATACTATCAGTACAATATAGTGGACATGGTACAATACAAACAGTGGACAGTGCTATCAGTTTCATTACATATCTGTGCTACAAGATTGTTTTGGAGGCAGTTCTACAAACTGTAAAAGTTTATATACTCTTCATAAAAGTTTGATAGTACTCAGGGCTCATTAATCTCTACTATATAAAATGTTGAGTCAAATTTCAATAAAATCAAATGCCTGGATGTTCATAACTTAAGAGTCTGCAGACTCAGGAATATTTTTCCTAAGGGAGTTCACATCATTTTAATTTTTGTGTGCATGTGTGTTATTCTCAGTAATAACTAGTGGAAATAAATTGCATCAAGTAGTTTATCCAGTTCCCTTTCATGAAATTTCAGGGAGCAAAGAGAGATTAAAGCCTCAAAATCTCTTGTAGAAAACTGTTCATGAAGCAACTGCTGGAAAGAAGAATATAGGGAACTTGTGAGGGTGCTTGCATGTCCCACAGTTGGGGTGGCCCCAACACTCCCAGCGGTTAGGGCAAGACTATGAGTGTGCATGAGGCACGTGTAGTGTGGGCACAGAACCAGAAATAGAAATACAAAGGGAGACAGCTTGAAGAGAGGCATGAAGACAACACAAGTACAGGGCAGTACTCACACAGGCAGGGACCAGGTGGCCCCGGGGCCGTGTGCAGGGAACCACATGTGACCCACAGGCCAGGGACAGAGCAGGGCTATCTGGGAGTGCACTAAGGATGTGTCCTCCTGAGGATTAGTTATTGGGGCTGGGAAACATGTAGTTGTTTAACATTCTGTAACTGTCCAGCATCATGATTTATCACTTGTATTGATACTGATCTTTGTTAACATGCTGTTAATAAATCAATTAACTGCTTCAATCCTAATGTGGTTTGAACCACATGAACTGAATGATTTTCTCCTGTGACAGGATTTATCCCAATTCAGTTGTATTTTGTTCAAGAACAAAAAAATGCAGCTATTTTTTCCTAGGCTGTAGATCTCAGACAACTTTCCCTTCTTTCAGTATCGCATCTAGGGAAAGTGACTGCAGGCAGAGCAGACAATCCAGAACTGATTGTTCAAGCAGTGACCAAACACTTTAATGAAAACATCAAAACTCATACTTCTTTCTGAATATCCTATTTCTAAATAGCTATTTTGCCCCTTATTCTATTTTTCAGTCTTCAGTTTCTAACTTCACTTTTCTTTTCCTTACTCATTTAGCAATTCCCTTTTTGGCAAAACAACAAAATAAAGAAGTATTTAAAACATCACTTAAGAGGCAATATAATTTCATTACCATTGAACTTTTGTCAGGAGTCACTCTTGTGTTCTGTTCTTTCTTTTCTCTACTGTGCTGACCTTGCCTGTGAAGACAATAACTTCTTTTGAACTGGTGAAATGATCTAATTGTGATTTTCTATTGTAGAAACACTGACACTTAACTGAACCATCAATATTACCATAGTAACAGGTGTAAGAATGTTCTTACCATAATAATTTACAGGACAACTTTGGTGAATCTTTATCCTGTGAGATGGAGGATCCAAATATGAAAACCCTTAGTTTGATAGAGAATTAGACTGCATTTCTCACTTCAAAGGCAAATTAGCCTGCTAGTAGACTAATATATAGAATAGTATAACTTCCTTTTTCTTGTCCTAAACCAAAGAATATTTAAATTTGTACAAAAAAACCTCAATAGCTTGAAATTTCATAGTTGTTCACATCTTTCTGCATATTTATCGCTATGAGTTGAATGTGAGCTGTTTAGTTAAGGTGCTTTATTGTTCAAAATCTAAATTGAACATGAAAAAGATGAAGACAATATTATATTTTGTTCCTCTATTTCTTAACTAGATAGATGATCAGTAAGAAGGATGGTGAAAGAAGTACCCAGATGACATATTCTCATAAAGCACCTCCTCAAGTCAAAATCAAGCAGATACTTAAGCACTTTGCTTAATCAGAATTCAAATCTCTCAGAAGGAGGTAACTGGAGCAGGTAAGAGATTAAATTAGGATAGTAGACAAGTAAGATTGTTAATTTATTCCTTCATAGGCCACCCAGAGATTGCTTCAGGCTCCTTTCTTTGAAAAATTGTTCATCTGAAAGATTTATTAGCTATTTGCTGAGTTTAAATTTTAAAGTTCTCCTGTCACTTTCCTGGAAAGTAATTGTGTGTGCAGTAATTTTTATGAGCTGGCTGGCTCTTTCAATGTCTCCATGCTAAAATTTTGCTGAGGGACTGAGTCCTCTGCTGTGTCAGTGTCCTATGGTATATACAATCTCCATGAGAAGCTAGCCTGGATGCTTAAAATTTGCATATTCAGTCTAGGTGATATAAAAGTTTACAATCAGCCTGCAGCAGGTGCATCTAGCAAGTAGGAGGCTTGTGCTTGGGAGTTCAGGAGTTTTTTACATTAACACATGCACATACACACAATTATCTATCACTTGTCAGTGTTCGCAGTTTCAGCCATTTTTTTTCTGTAATGGCTTTGGCCATACCCTTCAGAAGAGCTACTTTGTCTCTCCTGGCTGAGATAACTTTCCTGTACAATTCTGCAATATGATCACAAGCTACTATCACCATAAGGATGAAGGTCCTTTCAGTAGGCTCAGAGGGGTCCTTGGAGACCTGTGCTGCTGTCTCCTGAGCAACAAGAATCAGAATAATTTCTCCCTATAACAAGTTTATTGGTATTCACTGAAACAATCAACAGTGCCATAACTTAAGAAAATATAAAAAATAATGATAATAATAAACTATCCTGGGAGCTGCTGACATATCTAGAAACAAGTTTGACATGTTACATACGTTACAATCAACTTCACATGAATTGTTAAAAGAGTTTCATCATTTTCCATTTCATCACTTGTCTTGTGTGCTAAGCCTTCTATTTAACACTGGCTTTTTATTTTGCTTGCCAGAGGATGATCTTCCACAAATAATGTAAGACTGATCAGGAAGAGGAAGGTGCTACAACATTTCAGATGCTAGGCTGCTCTAGAATGCCTATTGACATCTTTGCGGATAGAGTTGTTTGATGTTAAAACACTCTTCCTTGGAGAAGCCTGCCAAGTGAGTGCATACGCACACAATGCAGCAAAAATAGCCAGAATCTTTTCCTGGCATGAATTCTAAAAGAAACAGTTTTACTTGCAGATTCAACTCTACAGAATCAATTTCTCTTGTGAAAACTAGGTGCAAATATTGGCTTTTGTGTGATGAGGGCTTATGCACTTCATTAAGATGCTGAGCACCATCCCTGAGTGCCAAACACCTCCTGTGAGTGATTCTGTGGCCACAATCTCACAGGATTTAGCATTACAGGCTTTACATTAACATTTGTCTCAATCCTATGAGTCTTAATATGCTGAAATTACTTTCAAAAACTCATGTTGACTTGACTGAGAAGATGGCAGGGCTTGAATTTAAACAAGCATAAGACTAGAGGGGCATAGCTGGTTAATTGAACACAGCTGGACACAGTCACCTGAAATTTCAGGAAAGAGATGCTTAGATTCATAGTCCAGAAGCGGAACATAATGTCCGTTTCACATGTCCTGTACACTATAGGCACAAAACACAGTACTCTCTAAGAAACCTGAGACCTACATTGAAAGACCAAAAGCCAGAAACTGTATTTTACCACATCAAACAAACTCTAGAGTCTAAAGGTTTTATCTTACACTTTTGAAATAACACTAACTAGCTCAGACAGTCATGGAAAATAGACTGTGTCCTGCTCTGATTGTAAAAGTTATGGGAAGGGAAGTGTAAGGAGGAAAAAAAGTCTAAAATAGAAGCTGAGCAATGGTGACTTGAACATATGGGCAAAACAACCATACAGCCACCTAAAAGGTATTTAATATCCTAGGAAAATAGCTGTGACCAGAAAATATCCAATATAAGAGTTGTGACCACTTCAGTGGCTGATCATGTGGAGTTTTGTTTTATGATCAGAATTACTGTAGGGAAATGGAAATAAAAGGGTAAGCTGTGTCACAAAGGGGAAAAAGTCCTTTTTGCTATCTAAAAGGCAATTTGGAAAGCTCTAGAACACTAGTTTAGTATAATGAAAAAGATCAACAAGGAGAGATCAATTTTACTTACACTCCAAAGATTACCAAAAAGTAAGATATCTAGTAATAATAAAATAAAATGTATACAAAAGTTTTGTTTGCACCTTCAAAATATTCTTTTGAATGTGCAGTCATTTTAATTAGCCCCTGGAAAAAATCAAATCATAGCAATTCTCATCGAATTAAATTATGGAGAAATTAAATTATCATTTTGAACTAAATTTCACATAAACAATTAGCAGGAAGAAAAATAACTAAGGATATTATTATAATTTTAAGACCTATTTATCTTGCAAACTTTTAAGAAAAAAAATAAAATTCTAACTCAAGAGAGTACCATTATACCTGCTTTTGGTAATAACCTAGAGAAAACAGAGATAGCACCTTTGCATGAAGTGACTGACTTTAAAAAATACAGGTTTATATTAGCAACTACATAGTAGTTGGATTTAGATATGCTGGGCTCAGAGTTTTCACTTTTATATACCTGAAATCAGAGTGTGTCCAAATTAAAAATCTGAAGGTGTTCAGCAAGCATCATGGCAAACCTATCATTTGATGAGAAATTCCAAAGCCTAACATTATTTAATGCTAAACTGAACATTCAGGACTGAAAAGTCCCTCCTCATTATCCTGTGACAGAGTAGCAGTGGTACAATGTATAATGATGTCATAACAAAGGGAGTCTTTCGATGTAATTATAAGTCAGTAGAATGGAACACAATTATAAGAATTATTTTTTTTTTTTTTTTAAGTCAATGTGTGGTCAGCCAGGAAAATTCACTGTCGCAGAAAATTATTGAGACGCCATCTGTGCCAAAAACTAGAAAAGACTATGATAATTTTTTAATCAATTGTAATATCTGTGGGTATCCACTGTAGAGAGAAAAGAAGGTGCACTAGACATTATGCCACTATGTGCACATTTATCTGATGTTTATAGAGTACCCCACATTGGCTAGACTCCTGAATGAATACAAATGGTAGGCACTCCTATTCCACAAACCACTTACCCATAGGCATTAAGTGCTGTCAAGCAAGGCATTTACATACCAGGGTACTTATTTCAAATATGCTTAAATATCTGTAAGTTGCTTGTATAAGGCAGTCAAAACTAGTCTTCCTTTCCACAGACTAGAGACAACAATCTTTCCAAAAGTCACTGCACCTCACAGACACAAAGTCTTAGGCTTATTCCCTTCTTGGATTTCTTTATATAGAGAGCCTGGTAATTATCTTTAATCTAATCCACCAACTTTATAATATAATAAACATTATATTAATCCCGATTTCAGCATCTTCAGTTCTGTCTACAGGGAGAGAGAGAGACATCTCCAGAAGCAATTTATCCCATTTTAAAATAGATGTTTAAAGTAGATGATAGGATTTACCCTCTCAGAATTCTTAGTTCTCTTTGTTAAGTACAGGAATAGCCAAAATGACCAGCTGTCATTTTGATTAAACTCTTAGAATACAAACTTGGTAGCAGAGAACCACTTAGACACTTCATTGAAATAAGGATCCTTTGCTGACTTAGCGTACAAATGAACTATGTGGGGAAAATCAGTTAATGATTTTTTGACAATGTGACATGAGACCTGATCATAGGCTGGAATGTCTGATGTGATAACTGATAGGTTCATGAATAAAGTCCCTAACGTTAGCATGATGAGTACCTTCTCTCAGCCAGCTATGCCGTGAGGTGAAGCCTCTCTGGAAGCACACTTGGACACCATCAGAGTTAAAAAGGGAATGAGAGAATGAGAAAATCAATTCCTTTGGCATTAATAAGGAGTACAGACATGTATCTATCTATAAGAATAATATTCACTTTTTATGTATTTTCCCCTGCCCAGTGAAGAAATGCAGGGAATGTTGATGATCTCTGTGGTGCACAAAGCTGTGCATCAAATTATGATGTCTTGCTATGATAAGAGTATTCTAGTCTTTCCTGTTTCTAACAAGAACGTGTTAAATATACCTTAAAATACTGATAAGATGACAGTCAACAAAAAACTGAAAATAGAAATATAAGTCAATTATTAGAGAATAGATTCTGAAAATTGCAAACTGCAAATTTGAATCACATACATACACACACATATGACTCTGAAGTATCGCAAAGCCAAAGTCTCAGTCATTATTTCTATTTTAAAATAAATCTATGAAATAATTGCTTTCCAACAAGCATAAGAGAATGTATATTGTAAGGCCCTGAAAGAAGGTTGTAGCGTGGAAGTGGTCAGTTTGTTCTCCTATAAAACAAGGGACAAGAGGAAATGGCCTCAAATTGCTCCAGGGGAGGTTTAGACTGGATATTAGGAAAAATTTATTCATTGAAAGGGTTGTCAAACGCTGGAACAGGCTGCCCAGGGTAATGATGGAATCACCATTACTGAAGATATTTAAAAGTCATGTAGATGTGGCACTGAAGAACATGGTTTAGTGGTGGACTTGACAGTACTGGGTTAATGGTTGAACTTGATGATCTTAAAAGGTCTCTTCCAACCAGAATGATTCTATGACTTCATGATTCTATGATATCTGTAGCCTGTATTCTTTCTGTGAGAAGACGATAACATTTGCAGTTCTCAGTGTTAAAACAGGCAATGTCTTATACCAGCAGGTAGTTTTTTTCCAGTAGATGTGGATCTAGAACATAACATTTGTTGATGAGGACAGGAGGCCTTCACTACATGATTTTTGGCGGATGGGAGTGCTTCAGACTCATCCCAGCCTGATCGAGAGGACTGAATTCCTGCTAGCCCTAGAAGCGTCTGGGGTGTGCTCTGAGCATACACATACCAGTTAGATGTTGTCCAGAAAAAATCCAGTTTGTGTACTCTAATCTCTAATCTAGTACTGACAGAGTGGATAATCAGTAGTAGACCAGCTTGAAAAGCTTGATCCTGGGCCAAAATAAAACACTAATGAGGAAGCATTCATAGACTACAATGGAAGGGACAGTTACAGTAAAAACACTAGCTGTGTTAGTTTACCCTTTTCAGAGTCCTGCATCAATTCAAATATGAGACCGATAAGTCTCTACATGTGGGGATGTGTGACATAAACCAATACTACACCAAACTCCACAAAACAATGCCATTTGCCTATGACTTAACTCTAGCTATCAGATAACTGAAAGAAACTGGACTGACTCTACTCTGTTCCCTCCAAAATACTGTTGTGAACTGTGCTACATAAAAACCACCTTATTGAAGAAGTGCAGAGAGTGTAGGTGTGCTTATGAGGTCTCTTCTGGAAAAACTAACAGTTGTTATATGTAGTCCCCACTGAAGACTATTCCCTTTGTTTCTTCCTTTTTAAGAACAGACCTCCCTTTGTAGATTTTATTTCTCTTTACTTCAGTGTTGCAGCACCTGGACACAGTTTTACAGATTCTGCACATATCCCGTGGAAAAGTGTAGTTTTAAAAAAATCTGTCTTAACTTTGAAAAACAAGCTTTAGTTTAAATCATCAGACTATCTTACCATTCACATATTTTAAAAAGCTTTTCTAGTGCAAGCATAACTAGGCTCTTTCTATTGATGCAGAAAGTGTAGAAAAGGGACAGTTGTATAGTGAGTCAATTAATGAATAGTAACCAGAGCCTTTGTTATCAACTTACTTCCACTGTAGAGACAGTATTGGTCAAGGATGGCCAAAACAAATTATCAAGTAGAGAATGCAACTCACACTGGGAATAGCTGGAAATTTGGGGAAAATCATGCAGACTAACAACTCTTCTATGTGACACAGGAAAGAAAAAGAAATCAGAAATATATACAGTATTTTCATCTGCAGAATAAAGCAGAAAAGGATTTCATAGTTCCTTTCTGAGATGGATTTCATAAAAGTCATAAAGTTTTGAACAGGGAATGAAAATATCTAAGATCTTTATAACCCTAAGACAAAAGTGGAGCATTAGGTTAAGATTTTATTAGGGATTTTTTAATTTGTTGGGTTTTTTTCCTAGACAGCTTTTTAAAAATGACATGAAGAACTAACATTATTCCAGTCAAATTAGGAATCATTCAAGACACAAAATAAATTAATAGTAAATGAAATATATTGTTATCATAGCATCTTAAGATGCTTAAGTATTCTCACCACATATGCTCACTCTTTGGAGTTTTATCTAGGGTTTTATTGTATTTGTTTTCAGGGTATTTTCCTGATCTGTAAGATAGATATGTACAGACTATACCATTTGTTGAGGCTTATAGTACCTGGAATTTTACTATATAATATTTTCTCCACATTTTCACTTAAACACAAATACTCCCCAAAACAATACAGTCAAATAGCATGTTATTCTGAAGCTATCATGATGAAGGAGGAGTTTATTAATGGTATCCAGAAAGGTCACTGTGACACTGCTAAGAAGAAAATATGGATATATAAACTTGAAGATGGGTTGATTCATTTCACAGAGGTAAATACTCAGTGCTGCATAACTGTCTCCTTTTAATTAGCTTGTCAAAAGATTTTGACAAAGACCTCCAGTGGATTACTGAGTAAACCTGAACTGCAGATTACCTCTATTGAATCATTTATTGTCTTTCAGAGCTTTTAATAGAAGTGATCTAATCAAGCCAGTTCTATTTTCTTATCAATTTTCTGCTCCTCTTTTGTTTGCATTAGTTACTACAAAGTTTTCCGGCACCACTATTTGTTGTTGTTTTTGTTTCGCTTTCATGTTTGATATATTAAGACTATATTTGAACATACACTTTAGATCTTCCTTGATATCTTTCTTTAGGCTTCTCTACCTGACAATTTGTCAAAGAGCATAATGTTCCCAGGCTTTTTCTTTTTGTTTTCTCTCACTGGTTGTAAATGTATCTTTAGGTGAATGGATGACATCTTCCGTTTAACGTTGCGTTTGGAAGTAAACAGGCATTTACAAAGGGAGCTAAATAGCAGTGATTGTCTTCCTTGGTGACCCATTGACTGTGTTTTACTTTATATTAGTACTTCTCTAAGCATGGTTTCATGCCAGAAAGTGTATTTCAAAAACTGTATTAATGAGATAAAAATATACATTTTTGTTAGAATCTGACAGATTTGGGAATACAAATCAGGAAAATAGATTTGGCAACTATTTTTGGACTTAGAATTCAAAGGACTGGCAGGGAACGAGGAAAAAGACTGATCATCTTTTCCCATTAATTATTTCAACACAGGTACTATCTAATCTCTGGAGTCATTTAGTGAAAGTAAAGATAATTATCTTACAAACATTTAGTGGCAAATTGATAAAGGTGACAATCAGGTTTTGGATAGTTATAGGCACCCAAAGGAGCTGTCAGAATTGGGGTGCTACCATTTACTAGTGAAGTACTCCGGTCATCCTTAATAGTATGGTTGGAGGATAGGGTATCCACTGCTTCTTTATAAAAAGAGTAGATGGGCATGTTAGTAGAAGAATCTGAAAGGCTAGTAATGGAAAAATAACTGATATTATAATAAAGGATGATACAGTGTGTCAGTTACTGCATTGAGTCTTAGTCAATATTGATAATTTTTGTTATGAGAACAACCACAATGTACTTCTATCCAGATAATCCAAAGCACACTGAAAAATTTACAATCTAGAAATATTAAATAAAGTAAACCAGCCTTATCTCTAGAATAGTAGTAATGCTTGGTCATGTCAGGAGTAAGAAAAAAACCTATCCTGTTAAAGCAAGTTGCCTTCAGTCTTGAATGAAATTAACGTTATGGTTTCGAGGAATAATTTATTCCTTAAAAATATGGTTTACATTGAATCAAAAGATATTCTTTATTTGTGTTAGAATCACCTATTTCTTCTGAAATTTGAGGGAGAGTGGAGGTTCACCAAATTATTATTTTCTTTAATCAGCCTTCAGCTCATGATACCATTTACGCTGGGAGACAGTGCAACTCCTTCCTGTGTCCACAGGACTTGGATCTGTACACACTGTCATGTTACAGGCTGTCCAGGGGAGTAGTGAGGAGTAAGCCTTATTCTCATTGTCAGGGTTATTCGAGACACTGGGCAAAAGTATCAAGACATCAAATGGTGTGTGTTCAGCATACACATCACGCACTTCTGCACAGTGGAAGTACAAATAGTATGGAGAGGGTGTAGCAATATGAAGAGAGAAGAGTCTATGGGTCTGCTTCTCTTTACATATTTGCAGCCTTTTGCAGGACATTTAGAAAAGTTTTTTGACCCAAGTGAACCTGATTCAGATTTCATCAGAGAGGAGAAGGAAGTGAATTGTTTTCTGCAGTCTGGATAGGAGCTGGGAGTAGTAAGTTATTCAATTATAGAAGGACATTGTTCTCACTGCGTTTACAGTATCTAAGTCTCACCTTTCATTTCCTTTACTTTCTTTCATTAGAGATATCTTTAAGCATAATATAAATAAGATGTTTTGCTTAAAGTATTTTCACTTTGAATGAAATGCATGCACACAAATATGGGTATACATATATGTATACAGATAAAATGTTTGTATTTATGCACAGTTTTATTGCCCCAGTGGTAAAAGACCTTTTTTGTTTGCTTTACTCTTTAAATTAACAAGGAAAAGCAAAGCATCACTTATAAACAGTGTTCTTATATATCCATAATGAATACTTATACTAAAAAGTTTCCTTCCTAAAGTTTCCAGTTGCCTAGAGTTTTGCATTTTTAATAAAATTATATGCTATATATCAAAATTACATACAATTATAGCAGTGTCCAAAGTTTCTACAGAATTGGAAAATGAATTGTTAATTTGAAATATTTATAAAAAACAGTTGAAAGAAAAACTTCCCTGCATGGTTCAAGATAGATAAGGAAACCACTCAGGGGGAAAAAAAAATCTGATAAAGTGAGTTTGTTTGGGAAAATATGTTTAGTGCGGCACTACAGTCAAAAATAGATGTTGTATGCAGCACATAAACATATTAATTTGTCAGCAGTTTCTCAGTGCCAAAATACTTGACAAAGTTTTAAAAGAACTATACTGCAGTCTGAGTGGTATGCTGGCAAGATGCCTGCATTTATTCTACCATTTCAATATAGTTTTACTTACCTCATAAGAGTATGAACATGATTACTTTTTCAGTTCTTGTAATGTCCATTTTGTCCTTCTCAAAAATGTCTATACTTTGTCTTCCAAATACCTAGCTCCTTCTTCAGCAGGTTAAATGAAAAAAAAAAAAAAAACCAAAAAAAAAACCACAGAAGAAAAGAAAGTATGGCATCATTCAACCCACATGCAGAACAAAGCAATTAATTTGATGAGTTGACAGTTAAAAAAGGAAGCTTCTGACAGACATCCAGTGTGATGCCAGCCAGAATGATGTACTGTATAATACTTTCCTTAAAAGGGAAAGTAAATCAGACATCCCAAAGGTAAGTCCTTTGTATTCCATTGAAGCTTTTAGGTATTAATGCATCTTTGTTGTGTATTCCTGACAAGTTATAAAGAATTCTACTGCATTTAAAATATATTTGAGAAGAATTCACAAAGGGCTGTATGCAAATCCCACAAAGAAGAGCTGAAGAGCCAGGCAGAGGGCAAAAGAAACAGCAACGCATTGCTCAGTCACTATACAGCTTCCATGCAGACCTCTGCATCTGCCAAGGGCAACAGGGACAGGGAGCAGGTCAGCAGAACAGTATTTGACCCATTACGCTCCCTTCAAAGTCCATTAGCTGTTATAGTCATTAAGGCATCGTAAGTTACTGCTGCTTTTCTAATTTGTACAAATACTTGTGCATGAAAGTGAAATGAGCACAGAGTAATCTTTTGTGATTTTTAGTTGAAGTAAAGCACTAAAAATCACACAGATTAGGAAAAAACTCATGACTTCTTTAGTATTTACATCTTGTAAATATCCCATATCCACTTCACTGGGTCCAGTTCTCAGGAGAGAGGACAGAGTAGTGTGAACAGCTGCCTCAAAGACCTGTTTTCTGTGAAGGATGCATATCTTTAAGGTATCAAAGGGAAAATTTGTATGTTTTTAAATTGCAAGATAAACATTAGCCAGTATTAAATGTAGATGCTTCATATAGACATTGTCTCAGATGCAAAAAAATAAAAAATAAAAATTCAGCCAAGTGCTTAACATACCTCTGCTAAAAGACAAACTGGCTAAAGCTGATCCTGTCTCCTGTATTACAAAAGGAACACTAAATTGGGAGGCAGTTGCCTTGGCCAGCAGGGAAGAAAATTATATAATAATCCCATATTGCAGAATCTATGTAGTCACTCTGGTGTGACTTTCAGTCTGTTGGAGGCCATGATCTACCTCTTCTTGGAGTAAGAGCAAGATCGCTTATGTTTTACCTCATGGAATCATTCCAAACATACTAACTTTCCCTTTCATGACAGGGATAGAAAACTATGTAGTAAATGGAATTTTAATTATACAATCAATGTCAAGATGCATTTCTGACCTATAGCCAAGATGTATCACCTAAACTCTTTAGAAATTATGTCCAGATGATAAACAACTGCATTAAAAGACTAATTAACTTTAAGATTTATGTCTCATTGCAACTATGTTTCAGTTTACAGTATCCATTAGGAAGATTTAGCAAGATAGAGAATTAAGATTGATTTTTGCGATCTTAGTTGTTCCTCATTGCCAAACAAACAAGAATCTTTAAAGAAACAGTGGATGTACATGTAAATTGTTCAGGTCCACAAACAGGAAGTTACAGCTACAACCCCTTCTTTACAAATAACATGGCTTTCATACACACTGTTTTTAAATGTACAGACTTTGTGATATAGAAAATTTATGCACTGAGATTTTCAAAAATTTACTATACTTTGTCTTCCTAAAGTCTGGGCAAAACACTGCTGTAAGACTTGGCTCCCAGGTCCATTAGCTGAGGTGTTGGGATTTGGCACAATGTATTTTAAAAAAGATTGAATTTAACTCAATATTTGAGCCTTAATTCCCTGGAATATTTTGCAGAGTTCCAAAATTACAGCCTCATATAAACATTACTGAGACATAACTTCAAATATATTTCTGTAGGAATTTTGATTAAAGATTGCATGCAGTAATGGTCCTCGTTTAACAAAGCACTTATATCCATGTTTAACCTTGGGAACATAAAACTCAGAGAATATTGTAAAAGGCACGTATATATGTCTATCTGTACACACATATATATAGACATATATATACACACATAATTTAAGGTCTTTGTTGTGTGGGTGTCTCTATAATTCCCTCTACAAATCTCAATACTGAAAACTGTTTAGAAAAAGAATTACCAGGCAGTGAATTGCTGAAGTCCATGTAAGTTACCTAGTCAACCATTTTGAAAATAAGAAAATTAATATAAAATATATCATATATCTCACACAACCCATATAACAAACAACTGCTTTACTCTTACCCAAGAAAAGAAATAGTTGTTTATCAGTTATCAGTGTTAACTCCTGTGTTCCTCCCTTCTGCTAGCTCTTTCATTCATCTTTCTCTTCATCCCTTCTCTTCCAAGGGGAAACAGACAACCAAGAGAGATCTCAGCACACTGACTCCAACAGCACTAACCCAACAAGAATGCTCTTTATTCTCACAAACTGGTCAGTTCCTGGTAGATAAAGCTCTAGCCTTACCCACCACCCCAACCATGGCTACCTTTGGGAAGGTGGTGCCTCACACAGGTGGCCCAGGTTCTGCTTCTGGGGCCTTGGGGAACCACTTGGGGAACCAGACATATTGCTGGGTTGTGACTCATCCATAGGTCAACTCCAACTTGTGGCCCACAACCCAGGTCCCAGCACTTCAACCTCTCTCTGGTTTTAGGAAATCTTGACTTTGCAGCAAAATATTTCAAAACAAGATTATTACAGTAGCTAGTTGTCAAGGTTTAGGGTCAGGACCATGAACTATAGGAATGACAGACGCTCACTGTAAACCCCTTTCCCTCCCTAAAGGGAGAAAAAAGGGGAAAAAGGGAGAGATTGGATTGGAAGGGAAAATTAAAAATCTTTCATTAAATTAATAATAATAATAGTAATAAAATGGAGTATATACAAGTATTTACAAAACTAATATTGAACCCAGGCCCCCTGATGACAATTACATCACTGCCACCACTGATGCTGCGGAGCAGGCACTGGGGAAGTCCCAGACTGGACTCAGCGGCAGACAGGAACCAGATTCAGGAGCTGGATTCTGGAACTGGATTTAGGAACATACAGATTGGGATCAAAGGCAGAACGGACAGAGTTCTACTTGTACGCCAGCTGTTGAAGAAGAGAGCTTAACCCTCATTATCCCTCAGTTTTATACTGAATATGATGTACATGGGACAGAATACCTCGTTGGTCAGTTTAGGGTCACCTGTCCTGTCCCCTCCTCTCTGCAGATGAGGACTTTTACTTTCTACACCCCACAATGTGGTATACAAGATTTAGCAGTGACCTTGGTCAGCACACCAATCCCTGGCAGTAACTCTAAACATCAAGTGTTATCATTCCTAGAAGCAGACACTGTCCTTGAAAATCTGCCTTTAACTTTAGAATGTGTAGTTAGAAGAGACCGAGCTGAAAAGTAAAATCACTGAACAGAATTAGTTCTGTTCTAACTCAAAGAAGGACACTAGTATAGCCACTGAATAAGTGAATCAACTGATATCTTTTGGTATAAATATCATTGCTGTTTTACAAGAAGATTCTTGTTTAATCTAAAGGAAGACTGTTATTTTAAAAATAACTTTACATATATGCATAAACTTCTGGCTGAAATTTAGAAATCTCATAAAATGTATATATGATGATCTCTTTCTTTCTTATCCAGAAGGGGTTTGTACTGCTTTAATCCTGCAGTTGTTAGAATGTGCATATCAATTTTCAGTTAGAGTGATAGTTGATATAATTTCTCTACATCGCAGATATTTTAACATTTTTATTAATGATGTCAGGTAAGCTTGTACAACTTTTACATTCCAAAATAATGCACTTCATGGTAAAACTACTTCAGGTATATGCAGTGTCTGCTGAGTAAACTCTTTGGTCCATGTTGTGTAAAATTTTAGACAAGATGAGTAATTGATTCTTCAATGCAGTGCACAGAAAGGAGTGCAACGATGCTTCCATCATTATATCTCTTTCTGACTCCACTATACTCCTCCTGTCTTGTGACAAATCATCAGTTTATGGACTTCCTGAGCCAGTTGTTTTATGCTCAATATTCTGTTTAGTAGATTTTAATTAACTTTTCTTCTGTGAATTTGCCTACTTACTTTTCATACACATTTATAGTTTGGTATCCAAACATCCTTTGGCAATGTGAGTCACATTTTAATTATGTGCTATGTTAAACAAACTTCTTTTTGTTTGTTTTAAAGCTTCCACCTGATAATTTCCCTTTTGTGCCTCTTGGGTTTTCTTCTATTAAAAATTGTAGATAATAGTTGTAATTCATCAGCATCATCCATCCCCTTCTCTGTGTGTTCCTCCCTCCTTCCCCAGTTGTCTCCCTTCCAAGCTTGGGAGTATTACATTAATGCATCTCTCCTTGTAATAAAGTTGTTCTTCAATGCTGATAATATCTTTCTCAAGTTATTCTCTACCATTTTTGTAATACTGTAACACAAGTTCCTTTGTTTCCCCACTATGAGTGCATCATATTTGGAAAAGATTTTTCCATGGCTTTTCATTTGTTTTCAGTTCCTTCCTAGTACTCCCTAACATTGCATTTGTCACTGAGCATTGAGCTAATGGTCATAAAAAGTATATATCCAGAATGAAGTCATAGGCTGTCCCTAAGTGATAACTGATGTTGAGGTCTTTATGATGTACATTGAGCTTCTGTGGGTTTTCCTTAAATATGTCATTTTGCATCTGTCTACGGGTTTTTTTATACATAATTTTGATTTGTCCTCTTCTGATACAACTTTGAGTTAGATTTACTTCCTCTAGAGAAAACCTTCAAAGACATTTTGGCTCAGACCGTAACTACCATAGGTCTTCTTCACCTCTGCCCATGAACTGAGCTGGTTTGATGCTGGAACTGAACTAGAGCTGTCTACCTCTCTGAGAGATTATTAGGTCATGTTGGGTTTATGATTTTTCAGGTAAACTTCTATCCTGCAAATGCCTTGCTTATGATCACTTCAGAAGGTAAATAAAGTGAAGCCATACCTGGTGACAAAATACAACCTGGCCACCATACTCCAACAATACTTTTTCTGTGCTTTTCTTGGTTTATAGTAGTATCCGTACTATTTCAGCTGTGTTGCCATAGCAAGCAACAGTAAATAACCTTTGCTCAATTTACTCTTTTCTTATCTGTCTTCTCTCTCCAGCCATGAACTCTGGATAATAAATCAGCAGGAATATAACCTTGTTCCTGCTTGTGTTGCAGACTGTAGTGGGTCTGTCTGAGCTGATTTTCCCCATACAGCCCTCATGCTGCAGTACTAGGACACAGAGGGTATTGATAACACACANTGATATGAGATGAGTAGTCTTATCCTGCTTTGGTTATGTTGGTGCCTAGATAGTCCAGGTGGCAAACTAGCTTTTAAATTTCCCTCAAAGATATGATCTGGGGGAACAATACTACTCAGTGCAGAGTTGCATGCTTTCTTTTAAGATTTATATTAGTTATATTATTTATATTAGTAAGGCTGTGTTTATCCTAGCTGCTGATGGAACCTTTTGGGTGATCATTTGAATGAAAAATTGTTTGGGTTGGCTGATTAGTTTTTATCTCAGTTTGTAAGTAAGAGATTATATATTTGTTTAAAAGTGCTTCTTTTCTGCTTTCTGCATTGGAAGCTACTTGCACTTTTTTCCTCAGCATAAATAATAGTTTCAGTAAGGTTATGGTCCTTAGAGTTTGGCTGGCTGTCAGCATTCCAGCTGAATGGCATCTCCACTTACATCCTGCTTCAAGGGGAAATGCAAACAATCATGCTGCTTCAGGAACAAAAATCTCAATATTTATGTTAAAATCACTTTTGATTAAAATCCAATTACACTGAAGATGATGCAAATTTGTCCTATTTTTGTTTGAGCAAATCCAGAGATAAAAGCCCTGGATCTAGACCCACTTTTCTGCTCCCCATTGAACTGTCTGTAGTTTTGAAATTATAGCTGCTTTATAACCTTAATCAACCACAACAGGATGCCAGAATATTTGACTCTATCAAAGAAATATGTAAAGACAGTGACTGTTGGCTACCTCTAAACTGCCATCTTCCATATTAACTGTCTTGGGATGTTTTATGAGGTTCCAGGTTGATTGTTTACTCAGTGATACTTTATACAGTGTAAAATTTGAAGAGGGAAAGCAATGTAAAATCTGTAAATGATTTTTGGGGAGCACCCACTTCCAAGGTTCTTGAGCTCTCTATTGCCTTTCTCTGTACAACCCAGAAATAAAATTTTTATCAGCTCTATGAAATAACTGTACTTTGCGATGCAGCCTAAATAGAAGAGGCAAATAAAAAACAGGGATTGGGATGGCATCTCTGTGAGATTTATAAGTAGATCTCCTTAGCTGAATAATGTGCAGCATTCAAGTACTATAGAGGATTTATAGTTTGGTCCTTTCTTGATTTATCAATGTTGAAACTTACTCTTACACACAGGACCTCCCTGTGTGTCTTTGCTGAAGCTGTATATAATCATATTGTAAGGAATATCTAATAACAAGGTGAGGCTAATATACTATCATCAGTATCTTTAGTACCTAGTTCATAGAACGATACCATTTTAATAACGGGAAAAAAAATAATAGAACACTCATGCCTATAAAATAAAACACTTAAGCACATAATTAAATTATTTGAATGCTTAAGTTCCCTTAAGTAAATTATTATGATCAGCAATGGACTTAGGCATAGATTGAGACTCTATCTAAAACAATACACTCCTTAGTGCCCAGGAAATGTGCTTCACTGATCATGAATAAATATAACGTGAACAGTATGATGCCACAAGAGAAAAAATTATATGAGAAGAAAAGTTCCTCCTGCAAAATAAATGCCCTGTAATGTAAAATAAACACAAGACAGTAAATTGAAGAAATAAAAAATAAGCAAACTACTAGGCTATTGCCTCATTGAATCAAGTAGACATATAAGGCATTCTATTCTGTTTACACTTTCACAGGGTGATATTAATCAACTTATCTTCTTAGCCATCACAGTGTTTCTATCTATTTATTTTTTTCATTTTTTCTAGTTAGATCAGAAATGAGGGTTGCTTTGTTTTTGTTTTTTTTTTTGAGGTCTGACTGAAATTCCCACATAGGTCAGCTTTGTTTGCCATAGAATGTTGACTATAGGTTAAAAGAGTAAAATAGCAATAGAGATGTACTAAGTTTTTATTTCTCTGGTTATTTGCTTCATATGTCTATTCTAGTGAGTGAATTTTAAATTCTTAATATATCGCATTCAACAGCCTGGAAAAAAAAGTTCACTGAGGGCAAAAGAGAGCAAGGGAAGGATGAGACAGAGACCTTTGCAGAAAGTCTTTGTGTACATAATTCATTCACTTACTAATTTCTATTGTACCACTCCTGATCCTCAGAGGCAGATCAAACTTGAAAAAAGATTGAATTCAAGTACTATTTTTGCTACTTGAACTGAGCACATTGCATAACTCTTATCATCCTCAAAGATTGCCTCCTACTTTATGAATAATGAGTCCTTAAAGCAATGTTGTCAAAATAAAAAAGCAAGTAAGTCACCATTATGCACAATTCTAATTGTTGAAAGAAGACACTGGTAGTAAAGGGCAGAGGTGTTGTGGGTTTTTTTAAAGAAACTTCCTGACTAAATGAATCAGCCTTGGTCTAAAAACAATTAGAAACTTTAGTCTAATTATTCCAATCATAAAAAACCTTTCTAATTACAATTGAACATAAACTAGAAAGTTGAATTCAAGTATACTCAAACTTCGTAGTGTTCTAAGGTTACTTGAATATCAATTCAGATTTAGATATCTCAGGACCTTCTCTGACAATATTAAGAGCTTTTCAAGACACACAGGTAAACAAGCTCTTGTTATCTTTTTTTTTTTTTTGCAACACTTCAACTTGGTACTATGTATTAATGCATGCAATATTTGTATAGTTTATTAATGCATAGCTCTGGAGAACAATAGTAAAATATATTTTTCTGGATTTTTCCTTAAATTATTTTCTTTTTCACTTGAAGAGCTTTTTTGAAAGTTTGAAGTCTGGAAGTGAAATCAGTGTATCTGTCACTCTGTGAGGCAGTAAAAAAGGTAAGAAACTAGATTTAAAGGTATATCTAGGAACCTAGTTTTTCATTCAACTTCAATGAGATTTGAGATCTTAACTTCCACCACAGGTCTTGGCCGGAAACCTTATTCATATACCCAAATTTAGAATGCAGAATCAATTACTTACAAATAGTGTTTTCATGTTTCTTTGCTCTGTCCAGAAATCCAGGTTTCCTGAACTAAAACTTAAAAAGTTATTAAACATTAAGGTGTTTTGTTTTAATCTTCTATGCAAAACAAGAATTTTTAAACTCTCCTTCACATCAGTACGCATTTACTTTAAGTTAACCTGAGAATTCCGTTTTCTATGACTCCAGTAAACAACCAATTCTAATAATTAACATTGCCTTGAACATAATTTTATCAAGATTTCAGAGACAATAAAATTAAAACTAGCAGCCTAATCTTAGAAAAGGTTGATTTTTTTATTTCTCTTCAAGAGTTTTAAAATAGACATGCCATAAGAATTAGAAAGAAGAATTCAGATAAACTATGGCATGTGAAAAAAAAACATATAGAATGTACAGTGTTTTTCATCTTGTTAAATTAAAAATAAGTTAGCATTTGCAAAACAGTACTTGAAGCGTTTAAAATGTATTAGAATTAAACAGAAGAAAAGTCATCTATAAGATAAGGACAGTAAATGATTGTAGATTAAGCCCTTTGATATTTTTTCTTGATCTATTCAAATGTTGGCCAAAAGCTATGGTGACTTTGAAGATGTTGGATCTCATATCCATCTGAATGATATTTTGAGTAGTTGAATGAGAAATCCCTTTGTACTTTCTCAAGTGTGCTGTTGTGACTTGTGAAAAGGCATGGCTTACCCAAATCACAGCTATCCTTTAAGGACTGAACCCAGTGTCAAAGTACAGATCTCTTTGCATATATTCTTCCAGATTCTAATGGGGGTGTGGGAGGGAGGGTGGGGAGTGTCTTTATTCACATTAAGTAGTTGATTCACCTGTTTACCTGCTTAAGCCAAAGGGAATAAAAAACCCCAAATGCACTTGTCTCAGTCCTGCCTAGGTAACTGCTGCACAAGAGATATTTAATAATACCCCATGCAGCTCCTCTCTAGTACATTAGACACATCAGAGTCAAGTCAGAACGTCCAGGATCCCCTGGATAGTGTTAATTGACAGGAGCCTGGAGCAGTGAATCTTTAACATCACGAAGGATAGCAGGTGGCCTATCACTACAACGAGGTTAAAATAAAATTACATTGTTTGTGTTAGGTCCAACAGATAACTCCCCAATGGATAGTAAAACTGAATAAAGCATTATGAAACAATCTTTATTAGTCTCAATTTACATTTATAATCACAGAATCATTTAGGTTGAAAAGGACCCCTAGGATCAAGTCCAACCTTTGTCAGACATCTCCTTGATCCCTAGACCATGTCTCAAAGGAACACGGAGAAGGAACATTCTTTTAGTCCAAGGAATAAATGTTTACAAAATGAAAAGGATATGTATGTTCTTTGTCTTTAGAAAAATGGATAAGAATAGCAAAATTTGTTCTATTTTTTGTTTTCCTGATTCCTAATTTTGTTGCTATTTTCAGAATTCTCATATCTTGAATTCTATTTTTGTGATTTTTGCATGATCCTGAAAGAACAACTAATAGAATTACCTTTATTTTGAGTGAGGCCTTAATAGAGAAGAACAAACAATTACTAGTTGAGTAAATGGATTAAGATCAGCTTATCACAAAAGAATATTGTTTATTTTTCACAGAGTTCTTGGTCTTTCTTCCAAGTTTTGCTGGATTTTATTTTATTTAATTCGACTTTGAAAATAGTCTCCTGAGTTCTAAAGGTAATATTAACATTTTCTATTTTACCATTGGCTTAATATAATATAATAATATTTAAGAAGAAAAACCAGATTACTGCTTTAAAAGATAGAAGAAATAATGAGTACTTTGCTTTCTCTATCTTATTAGCCCTGTAGCCTGTATTCTTGGAATAAACAGATTGGCAAGAAGAAATAAATAAAAAAAAAGTGGTAAAATATCTGTAATAAGTAGTTAGCTTGACTAAATAGTTTGTGTGTAACTAAAAGTAAATTTTCCATAAACTTGCATGTTTCAGACATGATAAATGCACTGCCATGAAGTAGTATGTGTCCTGTCTGTCATAAGACACAGAGAACAGCAATAATAGCATCCTGCAAATATCCATTTGCATCCTGCAGAAGCATCTCAACCTGAGTTAGTAGAAATTGGTTTTGACAGTTCAGGTATTCTTGTGATAGAGCTGTAAAGAAACAAGCTATATCCACAAGGCAGTAAAATACATGTGTGGCATAGAAGATTTGGGTTTTTTTTCCTTTTGATTCCCTGGATAAAATGGGTGAATGTGGCAAGCAATGGGTTGCAAGGAGACAGCCAAGCCAAGGCAGGTTTTATCTAGGAAGTGGAAGAATCCATCTCTTCTGCACCCAGCATTCACTAACCTGTGGGTCTGAGGACTACTTCTACACGGAAACTATGGTAATTATTTCTTCATTTGAAAACAGGCAGAAACACAATGAAATCAGGAATCTCACACAGGACATTCATTTCAGGTTCCTTTGCCCAGTGTTATACTGCAGACATCTTTAGTTAGCTGTGGTTTTGTGGGGTGGAAAAAAAAAAAAAATAAGGCTAANTGAAAAAAAAAAAAAATAAGGCGGGGGGAGTGGGGGAAAAGAACTTAAAAAAAGGGTAAAAAAGTTTACCTTTACTATTTGAAAACTTATAGTTGATATTAATAGACAACATATAAATGGCTAAAACTAAAATTAATCAAATAGAACAAAAAAAAACCCCAAAACTTTGATCATGGAATAACTTGGATGAAAGGATTAATCATTTACCTTCTATTGTTTTCTTTGTGATGGCATAAAAACAAAACCGAAGCCCAGTATCAGAATCATGGCTTTTCCTTAATGTGCATACAGATTATCTATTGGTACATACAGAGTGCCACATATAGATTATCTGCTGGTGAGTCAACAATCCTGGGCAATGATATGCCCTAGAACCATGATGCCTTCACCAAAACTGAGGACCTGCCCAAGTTGTCCATCAGCTCAAGGGCATAGATTGCATTTGTGTATAAAATGGGATGCAGGGAAAAGCCTAGGAAATGAAGAGCTGGTTCCATGATATGTCATCATTTGCTTATTCTTTATATAGCATAACATATGGCAAATTCTGTTTCCTTCCCCTCCCATTCTCTATATTGAAATTATTTTCCACAAAATGATGAAAAGCATAAATAAAAATGTTCTTGGATGTGGGCCTCCTCCATTGAAATCAGTGTGTGTGGGGGGAGGGGACTGCAAAGGATTTCAATGTGTGTAAAATGAAGACATTAATTTCAAATTATTTTTTCATGTACTTAGAGTATAAAACGTGAAGATTATTCAGGGTGTCATATTTTGATAATTATCCTCTTTGTTCGCACTGCTGTAATACAGCACCAACTGCATTGTACCTCTTTCCTGATATAAGCCCATATTTTATGTGAACTAATAACCTTAAAGCAAAGTGCAAGTTGTTCAAATCACTTTTATTATACAGAGAGTATTCAATATAGCATAGAAATATTTGCCTACTAAAGTCTCTTTTGTAATGGGTTGTGTTGACTTTGCTGCTTTTAAACTAAATATCAACCATAAGGTGAGGGTGGGAAGGAACAGATGGAGAGTTCATTTCTCAAAATGTATTGGAATCAAAATACATTTAAAAAAATTCATATCCAAATGTGGCTCTGGGAAATTATAAATTACAATACTACACTATTTTTATAGTGATGCTTCTGATACAGAATTAACATAATGATCATATAACAATGATGATAAAGAAATAATTCCTGTGTGGTATTATTAGTTTTGTTGTTGAAAACATATATTTACTGTCTTAGAAAGGAAAGGGGACTGGATTTGAAAAAAGAACCTGTGTGCATGCCATTTTTAAAGACAGTAACCATAACAGTTTCCAAGAGGCAGTGAAACATTTCATTATCATAGTGATTTTTAATATTTTATGTTATTAATCTTGTTCCCATTGCAGTGTACCTGTGCATGTGTATTATATTGTCCCTAAGTTATATTAACCTAGCTTTCAGAATAAAAGTCTTACAGTCACATTTATTAACACACTTTTCATCTCATTTTTTCTCAGATATCTACTTCTCACTATCTAGAACTCAGATCTTATTACCTTATGCTCTTTTTGTTGCCATTGGAAAGAAATAGACATGTATATATTAGAATTTGTTCCTTATCTATCTTATGTGTGTAAACATTAGGATAACACGAGTTACATGTATAGCGTCAAGTTGAGTCCATTGACTCTGAAGGGAGCCTGGATGACAAGCTCAAATACAAACATTTACAAAGCAGATGTCTATGTTAGATCAGGTGAATCTGAACTTCTGTGTTGGTATAGAAAGCCTTTGATAAGAAAGTGGATGAATGTGTGAGCCTTCGCTAAAAAAGGGCCAGTTTCCAATGCTGCATAAAAGAATTTTTATTTTTCCTGTAAAAGTCTTCCTATTTGCGGAAACATTTATCTTGCACAAACTCATCTATAAAGCCTGGGAATTCAGAGGCACAAATTTATGCAAGGAATGGTACATTTATGACAGAAATGGAGCAAATAGTTTTTGGCATCATATTGCTGAATTGAGGGATGCTGGCTGATTTTTTATTTCATTTTTATCCAACAAGAGACTGAATGAAGAGCATTGCTGTTAGTAAAACTAAAGGCAGAGATCATTTATATGTTCCTTCAATCACTGGAAATAATCATCTGCATTTGGTATTTCATCAACAGATTACTTCTGACAAATTATGCATTCAGTCAGTGTCCAGTAATCTCTTCCAGTAATCTTTACCATGAAAAATACTCTGCACTTTAAAAATTGGTGGTCAAATATCAAAACAACACATGGTATTTATTCAAAATTTCATGACATTTTGCTTGTATACATGCTTGGTACAAAGGGGACACTTGATCAAATGTGAACACTTTTTTCTTAATGTGAAAATTTTGTGATTTATTATTTTTAAATCCTTTTTAATGTGGGACTGAAAGCAAGGCTGCTTACAGAGAAATATGAGGAGTTTAACACGTGTTAAAAAATAACTGAAAAGAGGTTCCTACTCTTCTTCTGCAATTCAGGGGAAGATAACACGTAGAAACTTCTGAGATACTATGAAACTGAGACATTGTATCCACGTGATTCAACACCAGTCAGATGATACACCGCCTTGGCTCCCAAAAACGTGTCAGCCAGAAGTCAAGTGCTGCTTTGAATACATGGCTTTCTAGCTGTCCCACAGCATGGCGTTTATTCTGCTAGCAGGTGGGAAAGGCTGCTGGCAATCCTGCAGGCTGCCTGTGCTCTGCTCACCTCACTCGCCACTGGCATGCTCAGCAGATGTAGGAAATTCAGGTTCACTTCTTTACGAGGCTCTGTACAAAGCAGCTGCCTGTATTGCAAGGCAAGAAGTCTGACCGTTTAAATTTTCAAGTGTCTTGTGCTCCAGTTATGATCATAAAACCTGACAAGTTCTGAGATAACTTTTCTGATTAAAGTTTTATGAAATAGATCCATTTCCCAGAAGCTGTTCATTCCAGTGATCAACATTCTCAAATAAAGTAGCACCTCATCAAATTCTTGACCAGCTTTACTAGCCAACATTCTTTTCCTGAACTTTATAGTGATAACTTTGTAAATTAATTTTTCATTTTAATTTACAATATGTTTTTATTTTATGCAAGGAACAAAAGATGAGGTCTCCTGTAGTTAATTTAGCACCTGTATGTTCTCAGAAATTATAATGAAAAACTGCACGATTCAGCCTTTATAGGGCAGTGAATTCTAATCCTGTTAGGGTGGTTCTTTAATTAAAATGTCTATTAACTTTTCTGCAGTTAATGCAATTATGGATTTATTACTCCTTGCCATTCTTGGATTTTTTTTTATAATCCAATAATATTTAATTTATAAAATTCTACCTTAGAAAAAATAACAGCTCAACTGAGTAACATATCTATAAAACAATCCACTTTCAGAAATGAAGTATCTGTTTTAAAGTTCTAAATAAACAACATACAAGTAAAGGACCTTAGCCTTCTATCTTGGATGTACAATCTTCCTTAAGATGTTAAGAACTATATTATAAATTAATTTCCCATCATTGTATATGTTTTATCACACTTGTCATAAACCTAAGGTAATTCTAGGACACTTTCCTTCACATAGTATATTTTATCAGTTAAATTTTTAATTGTTCATAGAACTTTTAAATTTATTTTTATTTTCTTTTGATGTGTGGAGTACTCTGACACTACCAAACAAATATCAAGGTAATCTTAAAGAGTATTCATTGTTTCCTTGTCCTAAGAAATCTTTAAAATTTTCTTTTGTCCATATATATTGTCCTGTTATAAAATACTGGTCAAAAAAGACACACCACTGAAAAATAGCTGATTGTGCTACTTCCTTCCAGGAGGGGGAAGGAAACGATAACATCACAAGCATCAAACAGAAGTGTAGCTGAGATATTATGCCAAGTGTACAATATGAGCTGGTAATCCCCTTGTGGCCTAATGTTTACTGCTAGCACTTTATACAGTATCAGTTGAGTTGGAAATTCACATATTAAGCCATTGACTTTCAGGATTTTTATAGCTCCCCACTTGCAGTTAATGAATTTTGTATTAGCCCTCAGTGTGAAGAAATCATAATTCCATATACCAAGGGATAAACTCCAACTTAAATTACTAGAAAACAGTGTCTGGAGACTTGGATATATACACTGAGATGCCTGTTCTATTTTTTTTTCCCCCAGGAAACTGAGTTTTCACCGTATTTCTACCCAGATTTGAAACACTGCTTTTATTTTTTTAAATGAGATAAAAAGGTGAGGAAGTACAGCTCTCCAATGCATCAAAGGCTTGATATGTTGGAATAATCAAGACAGAAAATTATTTCAGGTAAGTTTTTAATAAATGTCCTGGGAGCGAATTGCATTGTTTTATGACTACAACTTTGTCTTGTTACAAGCTTTAACATAATACAAATACCAAGCTGTGCAATACAATATACATGTCATGGCTATTCAGCTAGTCAGAACCATAAGGCTACACAGCCATATGGAACCAGTGCTCAACAATACAAAATTGGAGGTTTCTCATATTACCCAGAACTGCTGTCTGATAGATGCTTGAATAGCTCTAATTCAGCCCAGGAAAAGGAGTTTGATCTGATGGGTACTGAGAGAGTTGGAAAGACTATGAAGTTGTATTTTATGACTATAAATAGTGGCTCTTTCCCTTTCTTAAAATGAAAATGTAGTTTTAGAGATCTTGAACAGGAAATTATTTTTTAAGGACAATTTGAGTTCAGGCCATCTCAGGAATCTCTCTTTTTAGAGATGTGTATTAATTGTAAAACAGTTTTCTGAATGCTTAGGAAAAGTAAACAGCTAAGTCTTTATAAATTGCTACACTCTGACTGCAGAGAGCAAATTATTTGTTGTTTTCTTTTCCCATTTTAGAAAGTCTGAAATGGCCATTCTGCTCGGGAGAAAGCAGAAACAAAGAAAATAGTGTTTGAAAACCAGACAGACTTTAACAATTGTGCAAAATGACAACATTTTGGTTTTGGTCTCAAGAAGAGAACTAAAAACTACTTTAGCATTCTGGAAGTAAAATTGCCCAAAGTGGAACAATGTCAGGGTTTTTCATAGCAGAGGAATGAAAGCAAAAGATGTAGAATGTTCCTGCACAGAAATCTCTTACTTCGTAGTCACAGAAAAATATTGAAGTCTACTTGATAGTGAACAAGGGAACACTGGCTCATTTCATGTGTTATTGGTGACTTTTCCAGTGTCTAGCTGGAATGGGTAGGGGAGTTTTCATGTTTGGTTGTTTTCTTTTTTTGGTTGTTTTCTTTTTTTCTCATGCAGGCATGTTGCAGATGACATGGCAATAGGTACAGAAATCTTAAGGTTATAATAACAACTCTTTGGTAATACACTGTGTTCTACAAGAGTTCAAGATTGTGTGATATACATCAAGACTTTTTACAGTGATGTAACATCTGCAACAAAATCTTAAATATAATTCAATAAGCTCACAGTCCATGTAAGCTGAAAGAATCAAATTAGTTGACCACTACTTACACTGAATACCACATTTTGAAGCTCTGTCTTTCCCAGGAAAACATGTACTACAAAAATATTTATCCTTTCAACCTGCTCTATGATAGCTCAGGATATTAATGTTCAATAAGCTGATAAAAAATCAAAAACTTGATTAAACTTGGTAGAAAATGTATCTTAAAGTTGAATGGATTGCAATATGTAACTACAGTGATCCCATTCTTCTGTTTACCTTTGTTTCAAGCTGTCACTAAATCCAGATAAAAAGCAGAAATAATTTCTCTTTTTTAAATTAAAATCTTTTAATTATTCTACTAGCTTCGGATGAGCATTGACTGCTGTGAGTTAAGAGGAAGCTTGGAAAAGCAAACCACTTCTGTTTCAGCTCTGGAACATAGTTGACTCTAGCTATTCTTTTTTGTGTAAATGATCTACAGTAGGAAACACTGGCAGAGTAGAAAGAAAATTAGGGCACTTGCATGTGCAATGCTGGTTTTTTTTTTCTCTAACTTCATTTTACTGATAATTCTGGAAAGTCAGAACCAAATAGCTCAGATATATTACTTGGAAAATACCCAACAAAAAAAGCTAGTACAGATCTTTTCTAGTATTACATGTTTGTCATTTATGACTGTGACAAATACACAGATAATGCATTGCTAAGTGGTAAAAGGTCTTATGCACATTATTCTCAGCTTAGAGTACTCATAGTGATTTGTTATATCACCAGCTAGACAATCTAATAAACCTTTCTATCAGTAATTTCATAGATCTAGATTCTGCTTTTATATGCTCCCACAGAAATAAGGACTAATTCAATATATATGGGTCTGCCAAAGGTTTACAGCAGAATTTAGTCTCCCAACAGTAATTGGTACTTAAAATTAGAAACCAGTGCCAACATACATTATATAGGATTACTATAAAATATTAAAGTTCAGTTCTTCTCTTTTTATGAATATTTTGGCCTTAATGATTTAAAATGTGCAAATACCCATATAATTTAACAGAATCAAGGAAAAAAATAAGGAAAATAGAAATAAAAACTCATGCAAAAGATCTCCATCCTACAAGTAACAAAAAACTCATCCTGAAGGAATAAGGACAAAAAAAAGAAGACTATATTAAAATCAGGAATTTTTGTCTCTATGGAAAAGGAAGGAACATTATCCACATCATGTCTTCTTAATGACTTGGCTGTTCTTTCACTGGCATATAGGTTAGGCAATGTTTTAAAGACTGGACCATTATATTTTATTTTGTTTATGGCCATAGATAGAACTGGTCAGAGAAATCTTAATTACTTTGTGGGGATTTTTAGATAAAAACGTTGTTGAGAAATTCCTATAAAACTTTGTTTCTTCTGTGACTTACAGGAAAAACAGTCTTATTGGCTTCATTGCAAAGATATTTCTGTGTAGTAGGAAACACAAAAAGAATTCGCTAGGTCTAACTTTTACTGTGTTTTACAGCAGCAATGTTAGCCTTTTCAATTTCTTTTTTATGAAAAATAGTAAGGAAAAGGGCCTAGAAGATCTGTGTCTTACAGACCAAACAACCTGTTTACTTTTATTCTCCAGAGCACTCTGGACGTTTTTTGCTGAAAATGCTTCAGGAGTTTTACTTGTACCACCTCCATGGTGATTATTTCAGCTACAAATCTGGCTGATAATTGTGAATTTAAAATTTCCTCTACCATCATCTGTGAGAGCTCAGTGAAGACTTCTTCCCAGGGGTTGTGGAGAATATTTAGTTCTTAAGCTTGTATAGAACCAATTCCTAAGTTACCAATTACAACTTACATTTTATTCTTATTTCGTTGTAATTTCATGTTTTTGTCCAGCACACTGTGAGTTGTGCAATCTGAAAAGACCAACTTCTCCTGGGACTGCTGTTCTGCACAATTTCATTTCTTATATCTAATAATTGCTATTGTGCTGTATAATATGTGACATCTCTTGTATTTTTATGAGAAATTTATTTATGCTTGAATTGCTCTGCAGAAATTCCTGCCACTTTTCTCCTGCTTTCTTCATTTCTGAGGAGAGGGGAAAACAAAAAGTATGCCCATTTTGTTTTTTCTTGCTGGTGCTGTTTTTTAGTTACTTACAGTGGGAATTACCTAACCATTTATGTCTAAATGTTAGTAATTTAAGTATAAGATAAGCATTTTAAGCTCCTTTTATAGTCAGCTTAAGGAAACTGCTACTGCTGGAGCACAATTCATGTCATCTCTCTCAGACAACTAATTTAGCTGAACCATACTGGGGAGGTGCCTATTTCTCTTCAATGACTGTAAGAACGACATAGGTAGATTAGCTTAGATGCAGATGCTTAAAAGTTCAATTAGGATTAAGATTAAGACAGCTCAGACTATGCACATGTACTCTTAAGGTCTCCATTTTCTGTAGCATACTTTGTGTAATCTTGCTTATATATAAAAATATTTAATATTTATGACAGGTGGGAGAAAAGACTAAGGCAGATAATTATGTAGTGCATAAATGCTCTGACTGGGTCAGTCATGATACCCATCACTGCAAAATGGAAAACCTCAAAAAAAGGGAGAAAAAAATCTAAATCAGATTGTTATAGAATGTACAGCTATACAAATGTGCCTGTTTGTCAAAATAATAAAAGTTTGAAGCAGAACTGATCAAATACAGAAAGATTTTTGCTAAGTGCTGAAACAGTTGGAAAAGTACTTTTTCCTCCCAAGTCCTACTTTTAACTTCCTTTGATACAAGGTGGCACAAAGTCAAGAAAGAACTTGAAACAAGCTTCACATTAATATTTGAAAAAGGGCACCCAATGTGTTTGATGTGGCGCCCTTCATGCAAATCATGTAGTCTGAGAGAAATCCCAACAGGAAATACGATTCTTTCTTCTTAGCACTCGCTTTTTTTCCAGTTGATAATAGTGAACTTTTCACACTCCCATTGCAACACCCCTGAGCTATACAGAAATGAAGTTATTACTCACTAGGTGCTGCCTATTTGGGTAGGATTTTTTGTTGCTTTTTATTGATTTTTTTTGTTGTTGAAAGTACAATCTCAGTTTAACACATATTTTGTTCTTATTTTTCCCAGACTTCTGAATGATGAAGTCTGGACGTTTTATGAAAACAATAAAATACCTGCTCTCTCCTAGGATTCTTAAATGTGAAGATATGTATACATGATAATCTGTCATGATGACATAACTTCAGGCATTGATTTGAGCAGGAGTGTGTCTAGGTATAGCTGAGAGTATAGAGTGGAGCATAACTCTTAATAGTAATATTGATATTTTTAAATTTTCAATTAATTATGCTATTAATAGCAAGTTACACCTTCCAGAATTCTCCAAACATTGCCATTTAAAGTATGGAGGACAAACTAATTACAATTCCTCCAAAATCCGGAACAGTGTGGGTAGCAGCATTGATCACATTCCCTCCTTTTATTCTTGCTGTGTATACTTCATTCCATGTATAGCAACTAATGTATCTCCCACATTACACTACCCACACAGTTACTAACACTTTATGAAGGCAGAGGAACCTTTCTTTACAATTAATTTCCAGATTACATTTTTAAAAATGTCACAAATTGCTTCTGTAAATTGTTGAAAGGAGACCTAAAAGAAGGTCAGCTCCTTGAATGGACTCCAAGGGAAAAGAAGCCCTCAGGAGCTCCCCAATGCAAGCTTCACATTGAAAAATAAATCTGAATAGGAAAAAAAAAAAAAGATATTCAATGATNAACACATCTGAAGTGCTGGGTCCAAGTCTGGGATCCCAATACCAGAAGCACATGGACAAAATGGATCAAGTCCAGCAAAGAGCCCTAAATATGATTAAGAAAGTAGTATATCTGACATATACAGAGGATGAGAGAGTTGGGACTGTTCTGTCTGGAGAAGAGAAGGCTGAGAGGGAACTGAACAATGTGTATAAATACCTGATAAGGGGGAATAGAGAAGGTGAAACCATGCTCTTCTCATTACTGTCCAGTGACAGGACAAGAGAGACAGGACAAATTGAAACACAAGAATTTCCATTCTAACATAAGAAAGGAAAACCCTATAACAAATATCTGAAAGAGGTTATGGAGTATCTTGGAGATATTTAAAATCTTACTGGACAAAATCTTGGATAGCTGATCCTGGT
>VYZX01015778.1:0-13851 GCA_013401335.1 Brachypteracias leptosomus
CCTGCTGCCCACACTCTTCTTAAGAGAAGCCCTGGCACCAACTGAAGAACCAAGCACCAGCCCTGTGCCACACCAAGCAGCCCAGGACCAAGGGTGGGGGCTCCTGCCAGGCTGGAGCTCTGTCTGTGTGGGAAGGAGGGCAGAGCATGTGCTGGGAAGCCATGGGAGGAGAAATAATAGAAATGACATGTATCTGAGGACACCCCACCACTTGACCACCCTCCTGCACCTCCATGCAAGGGCTGGGCTGGGTGCTCTGCTGAGGCAGGGAAATGTGAGCTGGGGAGTCTGGGCAGGATCCCGAGCCATAAATCAGAACAACCCAGGTGTGGGGTCAGGGGGCTCAGCACAACCCCCCCAGAGGGCTTGGGACAGGCTTGGGACACAAGTGCTGGAAGACACGATGAGGAGCAAGTGGCTGTCCCAGCTCCACCAGCACCTCTGGTCCTCTGGCTCTGCAGTTCTGGCTTCCTCCCCATTTTTTGGCCATGAATGAGGAAAGGCAATTTCAAGATGCTTCAAGACCATAAACCCAAGAAGCCTGAAGCTTCAGCTCCTCAGGGCTGCCCGATGTCCTTGGGGTCCCCCACCACCAGGATGCGGGGACAAACCACATCACTGTGAAAGTGAGAGCAGGACAAGGCAGGCAAGGAGACCGACTCCTCTATCTCCTTGGCCAATCTTACCTTTCACATCAAGTTTGCAGTCTACAGAGGCTTCTCCCAAGGGGTTGACAGCTTTGCAGGTGTAGATGCCCCCATCGAAAGGGCTGGGCTTGCGGATCTCCAGGGAGCAGACCCCCTGCTCGATCATCGCGATGTACTTGGGGTCTTCCCGGATCTCCATCTGATTTTTCATCCAGATGATTTTGGGCTGCAAAGCAGCAGGATTGATTTTTTGGGTTAAGGCAGGGAGAGAAGTGAGAAATCGAACTGGCCCCAAAATGCATCCAGCTCCCTCTGTCTCTGCCTTGGCCCTGCCTGAAGCTGGTGGCCATGGTGGGATTCACAGAAGCAGTTTGAGGAGCAAAATCGCCCATTCTTGAGCCCTCACCACTGCTCCACACCTTCCCCAGTGCAGGAGGAAACAGGACATGGCTTGAATTAAGGTCAGTCACCTATTTCCATGAGAAAACCCCCCAAACTTGCCTTAGTTTGAGATGCATCCCCCTAACCTCCTCCAACACTAACCCAACACGACCAACCACCTCAAAACACCTCAAAACACCTTGCAAAAACCCCACAAGCTGAGGTGACGTTGTCCATGGAGGAGCCACTGACCTGGGGGAAGCCTCGGACGGAGCAGAAGAGATGGGTGCTGTAGCCCCGGGTGGTGGTTCGGTCTGTCAGGGGCTGGGTGAACTTTGGAGGCTCCATCATGTCCCGTTGGGGGATCTTCTCTGGCTGGTAAGTGGTTTCTAAGGAAATAATTCATCCTAGGTTGAGGCAGAGCTTGGGCTCCTGGGTTGACCAGCACATGGTCAGCCCAAGGTACCTCAAAACACCTCTGCTCCCTCACACAAGCCAGACACCATCTGGCCTGACCTGAGGATGTGGCCTTCAGCTCAGACCAGCCCTGTCTACAACCCCCTTCTCATCCACTCATGTCATGTCAGTGCCCAGCCCTAGGAGACAGTCTGCAAACCAACACCATGATGTGTGTTACGTGCAGCAGATCCAGGCTCTTCTCTGGACCTCCTGCTCCATCCCCAGAATTCAGTGCACAGAAATAGGAGCTGGAGGTGAGCTCTGCAGGTGGCAGAGACCCCAACTCAAGGTGCTACCAGGGAGCAGGATGGAAACAGATGGAGGGAGAGCAGGGTTAAGGGATGCTGGTTTGGACACTTGGCCCTGAGACGATCCACTGCTGGGGTCTCCTCAACTCTTGGCCAAAGAGGGGCTAGTCCTCACCCCTCCTGGCTCCTGCTTCAATCTCACCCCAGGGCTCTCCATGCCTTGATCCCTCCCAGGGGGCTGACCATGGCACAAGCCTTCCCCAAAGGAGCAAGGTGCAGAAGGAGGACAGAAGACCTCTGGACAACATCACCCCTGCAGAGCTCATCCTGGGAACCAGCCCAGCAGCATCACCACACCACCAAGCAAGTCCCACCATCCCCAGCATGGACAGGACCCCCTTTGCCCACCACCATCCCAACCCCAGCACATCCCAAGGCCCATGGGCAGGGGCTTTGTCCACACTTGTCTTCTGGATGGTGGCCACCCCCGAAGCCACGGCCGCCTTCTCGCTCAGCCCGCAGGCGTTCTCGGCGAACACGCGGAAGGAGTAGGAGTTGCCAATGATGAGGTCAGAGATGGTGCAGCTGGTGCGGGTGCAGTGCTCCAGAGCCGTGAACCATTTCTGGGAGGGGGAAAAAAAGAAAAGCCAGCTGTCCAAAGGGTGGAGAAGGCATCGGGAGGGGTGTGGGGAGCAGCTGCCCCTCTCCCATCAGGGCATCCCCAGCGCCAGGACTCACCCCGCTCTTCTTGTCTGACTTCTGCACCACGTAGGCTTTGATATCAGAGTTCCCGTTGTCTGCCGGGGGGTTCCACTCCAGGGCCACGTTAAAGCCCCACACATCCACCAGCTTCAGGTTCTGGGGGGGACCTGGTGGCTCTGCAAATACCAACCCCCAGAGGGTGCCATCCTAATTTGCTCTCTCCACATTCCGTGCCTTGACCATCCCTTGCACCTCACTTTTAATCTCTTCTCACCCTCTGGCAGCACACGAGGGATGAGAAGCTGCAATGGGTGTGGGTGGAAGAAACCAGCCTGAGGAGTTCACCCCCATGATCACAGAATGACAGAATGTCAGGGGTTGGGAGGGACCTCCAAAGATCATCCAGTCCAACCCCCCTGCCAGAGCAGGATCACCCAGAGCAGGTCACACAGGAACACGTCCAGGGGGGTTTTAAACATCTCCAGAGCAGGAGACTCCACAACCTCCCTGGGCAGCCTGGGCCAGTGTCTGGCACCCTCACCAGGAAGAAGTTTCTTCTCCTATTGATGTGGAACCTCCTCTGGTCCAGCTCACACCCATTGCCCCTTGTCCTATCCCTGGCTGTCCCTGAGCAGAGCCTGGCTCCATCCTCCTGACACTCTCCCTTTACACATTTATAAACATTAATAAGGTCACCCTTCACTCTCCTTTTGTCCTACAGAAGATCCCACTTGAAGGGACACCCCAGCCTCCCTTGCCTTGGTGGTGGCCCTGACCCATCTCACCTAGAACAAGAGCTACCCCCAACCAAGGCGTAGAAAAGAGCCCTGGAGCCACCCTGCAGGTCCCATCCCAGCCTCACCAATGACTCTGATGTCCAGGGTGGCCTTGGCCTCGGCCCCGTGCACCCGCACGGTCAGGTCGTACTTGCCGGAGTCCCCGCGCTGCGCGTTGCGGATGTAGAAGATGGTGTCTCTGTCCGTGGTGCGGATGTTGATGCGGCTGGTGTCCAGGGGCTGACCACCCTTGGTCCAGATCACCTCGGGCTGAGGCTTTCCCTGGAGCAACCCCCACAGGCAGGTTAGGAGACGCTTGAGTGCACAGTCCCACCAGGTTCTGCTGGGCAGAGCCACCTCGCTTGGTTCTCTCCTTTCCAGCAGTCCCCAGGGAACTACAGCCAGTCCCTGCCAGCCCCACTGACAGGAAGATATTGGGCTCCAGGGATGGTGGTGGAACATGCTGGTCCCTCAAAGTCCTCATGGAGCAAGCCCAGCTTTACCTGCCCAAGGCAGTGCAGGCAGAGCTGTGCTCCTGTTGCCCACGCACTGAGCCCATGCTCAAACCTAGCAGCAGAGGCTTCAATTCAGCACCCAGAGCCAATTCACACCTGGAGCATGGTTGGCATGGGCTCCCAACTGCCTACAAGACATGGCATGGCCATGTCCATCATCTCAGAGTCAGCTCTCTGCCTCTCACTCACCCTGCATGGCCAGCATGTTTCAGGGTTGCTTTTCTTCATCCCAAATGCCACAGTGGAGATGCTTTGGTGATGGCCCAGGCAGTATGTAACAGGTCAGCTGAGAGGACCCCCAGCTTGGCCCACCACTGTCACCATCACTCCACCATCACACAGGCCTGTGTGATGCTCCACAGGCAGCTGCTCCCCCCAAGGAGACCTTCACTGTTGTGCTGTGGGGTCCTAGGGTACATCACCAGATCCCTGCCAGGCTTGGCCAGGAACATGAACTGAACAGGGCTCATGGGCTGAGCCAGCAGCAATAGCCAGTCCATGCCCTACTTGTCCCATTGCCAACACCATCAATGAAGACATAGCAGGAGAAAAATGGGAGTTAGGCAGGAGCAGGAGAGAGGTTCCCATCCCTTGGCCCACCCTTGGCCCATGAGACATGTGAACCACGACTAACCTGCCGTGAAACAGCCTGGGGGGTTAAATCCCAAATCATCCACCTACCTGGAAAGGGATCATCATGTTCACGGCGTCTCCAACACGCCTGACGTAAGTCTGGCGCAGCTGGCGGGGCATGCGGATCTTGGGGAGCTCTGGGGACAAGAGAGTCACACCATAGGGCCAAGGAAAACAGAGTCTCCAGCTGGTTGATCCACCCCACACACCCACCTGCCTGGCTACCAAGAAATCCCACCCTGAAACACGGCCACCTCTCCCCTCTCATCTCCTGGGCAGTGCTTGCTCCCCTGCAGGGCCATGCCAGCCTACCCCATGGCCTGCACCCCAAAATTACATCCATCCTTGAGATACCAGGTCGCCAACCCAACAGCACCACCCCAATGGACCATTCACCCCCTTCATTATAGCCGGGCCATGGAGATCATCATGGGGAACCAACCAGAAGAGCCACAGCCCAGCCTACATGGTAGCAAGGCAGAGGAGAGCATCTCCCAGTTGGGAAATCTCTCTCCCCCAGCTCAGAGAGCAGCCACTCCAGAGGCACACAACCCAACCTCCAGCAAGGACAAGGTCTCCACCTTCACCGGGCGCCCAAGGCCGTGGGGAGCCCAAGGTGGTGCATGGTTACTCACAGCAGAGCTCTGAAAGCCCCAGGCTTAAACCACAGGCTAACGTCCCCAAGGGAACATAACAAAGATAAGCAGAAAACCCACTGGAGAATGCTGATGGAGCGTGTCTCCTTCCCGGGGTGAAAATAGCAGCCGTGTAACCCAACCGGCTCGGGGCCTCCTGGAGATCCTGCTGGAGAGGCTTGGGCTTTACGTGAGCCCCTCATAAAAGAGTCCTGTGTGTCCCCACCCGGATCAAACGTGCTGGAGCTGAGCTCTGGGGAGGGGGCACGGCCAGAATTAAACCGGGGCTGAGCGATGGCTAAACAGCTGTGAGCTGGTGGTGGGCTGGGCAGGGCAGGAGATGCCCAGATGGCCCCGCCGACAGCTGAGAGGGTCCCTCCTCTGCTCGTGCTGCTCTTCACTCCACGGATCCTCACATCGCTGCTGCCACTTGGGCTCATCAGTCTCAGCAGGTCACAGAAACGTGACCCCGCTGGAGGAATGTTAATTCATGGGTGTTTTCTCCAGCTCACGGTGCCTGGCTGGGCTGGAGAGGGCTGGCCAAGGTTGGTGGCCCAGGTCCCATGCTGCCATGGGTGGGAAGACATTTCTCCTGCCCTGGCTCCCTGCAAAGCACGACTCCCACACCAAATCTTCATCTGGTTTCTCCTCGTCTCTCGCCACTTCCCAAACCCACTCGTCCCACCTGTTTTTAAGCTCTCTGCCGTTTGCACCGCTGCTATTTAAAACCCCCTGGGATGCTATAAATGAACCAGGGAGAGGTACAAGATGGAGTCCCAAAGAAAGTGTGGAGACCAGAAGGTAACAGATGGGGCAGAGAAGAGATGACTCGTTCACCCACCACACACCAGTGCCCCCGATGTGGACACCAGGAGGCAGAGGGGTTGAGGGACAACTTGTTCCTCAGCAAAGCCTGAGGAATCCACCCCAAAAACCAGGTGGGGTTGTTTGAAATGAAAAGCAGAAGGTGGCAAGAGCTGGTTGCTGGTGGAGAGCTTCAGTTAGTAAAAAGAAAAGAGAGAAGAAAAAAACCCCACCAGTGTGGAGCAAGAGCAAGTTGGGTGTGGGTCATTCAGCTCTTTGGGTTTTGCACCTCAGCTGGTGCCCAAAGCTCAGGGACCAGGTTGAACTGGTGGGTGCAGGATGGGAGTGGAAGAGGGAAACACAAACCAGTCCCCCCTGCCTCAGTTTCCCCAGCCCCACAAGCTATGGTGGGATGCTGAGATCTGGAGGTGAACATGGCAGCAGGCACCAACCACTAAGCCACGTTCACCTCCTCTGAGCAGACCAAGAGGACGGACCCTGTAGGACCTTTCCAGATGCTGGTGGCCTTCTCCAAGCCTTTTGCTATGAAAAGCTGATGGTCCCTGGAATCCCTGTTGTTATTATTGTCACAGCTGAAAAATCCAACGTGTTCTTTGAGTAGCAGGAAAACTTGGGCTTTAGGAATTCCTTATCAAGGGAAAATCAGTCTCTATTTGGTGTCTGCAAAGTGAAAACCAGCCTTGGAACCATAGACCAGCCTCAGCCATTCACAGCAGCCCGGGAGGAATGTGAGTCCTGCTAAGCATGGGAACAAGTCATTCATTAGCAAGCTCGGCATGATTAAAGTTCCCATGCCCCAGACTCCCAGCTCTTGACTTGCTCTAGCTAAATAAACAAAGCTGTGAGATGTGTCTGTGATGGCACGTTGGAGATGTTGGCATGGCCAAGGAGAGGAGATGGGCTGGAAGCGAGGCTGCCTCTGAGCTCTTGTAATAGAATCATAGAATCATTTAGGTTGGGAAAGACCTCCAGGATCAGCAAGTTCAACCTTCATCCAACATCTCCCTGACCCCCAGACCATGTCCCAAAGCTCCACATCTACTCGTTTGTTGAACCCCTCCAGGGATGGTGACTCCAGCACCTCCCTGGGCAGCCTGGGCCAGTCCCTGACCACTCTGTCAGCAAAGAACTTCTTCCTAATGTCCAATCTAAACCTGCCCTGGGGCAACTTGAGGCCATCACCTCTTGTCCTCTCATTAGTTCCTTGGGAGAAGAGCCCAACCCCAGCCCCACCACAACCTCCTTGTAGGTAGTTGCAAAGAGCAATGAGGTCTCCTCTCAGCCTCCTCTTTGGAGACCTGGTGAAGGAGACCCCTGGCTTCAGTGGGAGTTTAACACAGCAGAGACAGGTCAAGGTACCTCAGGGCATGTCAGGAGCAGGACTTACGGAGGATCTCCCTGAGGAGCACTGGCTGGTCCAGCGTGGCGGGGACACTGGTGCCACTGGAGCTGACTGCCTTCACCCGCACGTGGATCTTGTCACCAGAGCTGAGGTCCTGGATTTTGTGGCGGGTGGAAAGGAAAGGCTCCTTGTTCACAGCTGTCCACTCTGTACCTACAATGAACCCAGCAGAGCCACCTCAGGTGTGCAGAGAACAGACAGACACACACCCCAAACTGCACGGCCAAGCCACAGGAGACAACACCCAGAGGCAGAGAAGCTCTTCCTTGCAAAGGCTGGATGATCTGGGGCACCAGCAGAAGAAGGTGTCTCAGAGAGGAGGTTGGTCACCCCACCCTGCCAAGGAGAGCGGGATATGAAATGTTGGCAGATGCTCAACTGTTGAGCAGGAGGTTATCTGCAAGTAAGAAAAGGCACTAGACCATCAGACATGGTCCCTGCTGACCTTCTGGAAGTAGCCAAGGTCCTCTGACCACTCTACCAGCCACTCTGCTCCTCTTACTGTCCCAGGATAGCTCGTTGGGGCTCCCCATGTTCCCCAGCACATCCTCCACATGGGGCAAGGTCTGCTCATCACCTGCCACCAGCCAGCCAGATCTCCTCAACTGTTCTTCCTGCTTGGAAGGGGCATCTCAGAGTGACCCCACAGCCAAGATGTAGAAGACCTCCCATATCAGCCAACTAACACGTGTTGAACCCCTTAAGAGGTTCCTCAGTTAGAAGACACTGTCCCAGTCACCAAAGGACTGGATGTCCCAGGAGGGCAACTAGAGCAACCCACATGTGCCAGGGCTTGCTAAGCCACCATGTGCACCTTCAAACCAAGAAGGTTTTCCTGTCCATGCCATCAGACCAGCCAAACCCCACCAGTTCCTCCTTCCCTTCACCACTGGCATTGCTCAAACCAGCCCTCACTCAGATCTCACCACACTTTAGCCAACCAGGGTCTCAGACCAGCCCAAACACAGCAGTGATGGAGCCCACGTGGGTATCACTGAATGACTAGAGCTCTCCTGCCACTCAGCCAAGCCCAAAGCAAGCTAGGAGAGCATCCAAAACTGTGACCTTTGGGTGGCTGTCAGCCAGTACCCTCCAGGAATGGCTGCACCTTTCCTTGTCCCACGCAAGGGCCTCCTCACACCTCCCATCCAGCCACGGTTACCTCCTCAGCTCCCAGCCCAGCAGTGAGAGCCTCCCACAGCCAAGCATGTGTTGATCGTGCCTGTCACAAGCTAAGCAGCCAACGGTCATAGATCAAGTTTCCCAAGGTCCATGGACCACCTGGTTCTCCCAAGCTACTCCAGCCTCATGCAGCTCCAGCCCACAAGCCCCAGCCTCCCCTTGCAGATCCCCTCAGCCACACAGATCATCCACTCTCACCCCAAAGCCAAGCAGGTCTTCAAGAGAGTGCCCAAAATACACATTTAATCCACCTACCAGCAATGCAACCAGAGAACCACAGATGATTGTTGCCACCCACCAGCTCACCTCTGTCCTCCACGGCCATCCTCTTTTCCTCCTTCCAGGCATCTCAAGCCCCATCTCTCTTGTTCAGGGCTTGCCTGCTGATGCTCTGCCCAAGATCCTGTCCTCCCTCACCCACCCACCTTGCCCCCAGCCTTCATTTTTGGCAAAGAAAGGAGAATTAGATCTTCTTCCTCCTGAGGTCTTGCATCACCATCCCAACACCAGGTCTCTTCAGAGACCTCAGTGAGTATTCTGGTCTTTCCTCCACCCTCTAGCTGGACACGGCAGTGACTTTAAACCCAGTCCAGCCCCAGCTAAAGACCTCACCACTACCTGGAGCCAAGGGGAAGCTTCTCTCCTCCATGATAAACAAAAAAAAGACCGTTTTAAATGAACCCATTCAGGCAAAGAAAGGGAAACGGTGCCCGGGGAAATGCCCAGCTCCATCCCACACCTCCCCAGCCACATGCCATCAGTCCATGCTTACGAGGCAGGAAAGCCCAAGCCTACTTCCATCTTTGCAGATCTCCACCACGTATCCATCCAGGCCCGCCCGGCCCGTCTGCTCCGGGGCTTTCCAGGTCACCGTGATCGAGTTCTCGCTCAGTTCTTCCACGGTCAAGGCCAAGGGGGAGCTGGGAGGCTCTGTAACAGACCCACGGAGGTGAGGACAGGCTCTGGAGTCCAGGGGCTGTTGGAGGGCAACCACTCAGCCTCCATGCTGGTCTTCAGCCCCCCATCCTCCTAATCTCCCAGCCCCATCCCGCTGCAAAAATATCCATGGTGACTTCATCCCTCCATCCCAGCCCCCCCCACGCCCCCTCCCAGCCCTGCATCTCGTCCTCACCTGCCTTGGGTTTCTCAGGCTCAGGCTCAGGGGCTGGGGCTTGGGGTTCAGCTGGGGGAGCTGGGGGAGCTTCTTCAGGGGCTGGAGTCCCTTCTTGGGTGGGGACAGCAGCGGGCTTGTCTGTGGGGGCTGGGGGCTGCTCCGCAGGGGGATTCTCAGGGGCTGGGGGCTCTCCAGCAGCTGGGGCTGGTTTTGGGTCTTCCTTTGGGGCTGGTTTTGGGTCTTCCTTTGGGGCTGGTTTTGGGTCTTCCTTTGGGGCTGGTGTCGCCTCTTTCTTGGTAGCCGCCGGAGCTGGGGCTGCAGCTGGAGCTTTGGTCTTGCCAGTCATCGCTGGGGGCTGGGGTAGAAGATGTTCTGGGGTCTCTGCTCCGGGATCTCTGCTCTCTTTTAGGGGCCCTGCTCCAGAGAAAAGGTCTCTCCTCCAGATCCGGGATCTCGACTCCGAGGCTGGGGTCCCTGCTCCGGACCAGGGGTCTCCACTCTGGACGGACGGTGTCTGCTCCGGGACGGCTGTGCTGGAAGGGGGGAACCAGGTCACTGAGCCAGAACAGGGGCTGGGAGATTTTTATAGGCTTCGGCTGGCACTTGTCACCTCCCTGCAAACCAATCTGCCTGCGCAGGCGGCGGCCGCCAGGAATAGCCACCCGGGACCTGCACATTCAGCAGCATGCCCCTACCCCCTCCTATGGGACTGCAGCACATGGGCCTGGCCCCCCCACCACCCCCTTGGGCTCGCACAGGACTGGGTAGACCAGGGCCAGGTCACCTTTCTTTGGGGACATGGCTCCTGTCCCCAGCACCAACACCCCTCTAACTAAGGGCTTCCCAACTCCCACCTCCTCAGCCACCCATTGCTCCTCAAGGCCTCCCCATTGACCCTGCACCCCCCAAGCCTTCCTCCAGCCCTTGTATTAACACCAGCCCCACACCCCAATCCTCCCTGTTAATGCTGCATTGATCCCCCCAACCCCACCTGCTCCCCCTCCATGTCCTCCCACAGTCCCTATTGTAACCCCAGACCCCTCTGCTCCCCCATGTCCTCCCCCAGCCTCCACCTCAGTCCCGGAGCTGTTGAGGCTGGAAGGCAGCTCTTGGGATCATCTGGACCAACCCAGCTGCCCATACCCCTGACCCATGTTCCTGGAGAAGATCGATCACTGGCCAGCCCTGCACCATGTCCTCCAGCCTCTGCTCTGTCCATTTGACCAGGACCTTCTCTATGAAGTCTGGTCACCCCAGGACTCATGACCAGCCACCCTTCTGTTAGCTCCCAAACTCACATCTGCCCCAAAACCCCCCAAGAAAGCCCCATTAGTCCTATAGGACACAACCCCACTCACACCCTGCCTGTCCTTCTTTCCTTCACTTGCCATGACAGGCATGAAAACATCTCTGTAAGGTCTAATTCCTCAACCTTCCCCAAATTCTTGTTGACAAAGTGTTTTCTCCTGTTCCCCAGCTACTTGCCTGTCTCCAGAGATGCTGCTGTGGAGGAGCCAAGCAAGCCAGGCTCCCCTGGGCAATGGTCCAAAGCCTCATGGCTTTGTGGTCCTCAAGAAACACCTCCAAACATGGACATCAGGGTCAAGAGGCATCTCTGAGGCAGAGTGTGAAGCTATGTGCTCTGGCAGGGCCAGATGAGATGAGCTTTGCTAGCTAGGGGGTGGTCACCCAGGAAGGGGAGGGAGAGAAGAAAGGGCAAAACCCTATTGGCCAGGCTGGTCTTTAAAGGCTTGGAGAGATCCCAAAAAAGAACCACAGGGCTCTGGGGGATGGATCCCAGCTGGAGCCATGGGCCAGGTGGGAAGAGGGGATGGCCAGGGCAGCAATTCTGGCTCTTTGGTCCCTCAGGGTGTCACCTTGGTCAGGCACAAGGCTCAGCTCCTCACTGCAAGACAGCAACAGGCAGGAACTGATGGTTGCATGGAGGTGTCACCCTGAGGACCCCTGCCCATGGTGCCCTACACAGACAGACAGACAGCAAGATGTGCAACTGCTGCTCTCCAGAAAGAGCACAAAGGAGCCCCTGCCCTTTCTGCCAGCCCTGTCCTCCTGAGAAGAAAGCTCATCACAGCCCCCAGCCTCATGGAGATCAGGTAATGACCAAGCCCCATGGGCTCTGACCCCACCCCAGGCTGCAGCCTGGCAGCTCAACCCTCCAGCTCCAGGGAGGGATCTTTTTTCTCCCCTGGTTATTTCAGAAGCAGCGTTTGGCAGCGGGATGGAGCCAGGACACCAAGAGGCAGTATCAGTATCTCAGGGAGGGCAGGTTTCCTCCAAAACTATGTGAGAACCCAGATGTTCCTCGATGACTTCCTCCAGTGAGGAGGAATGTGACTAATAAAGGCTCCTCCATCCCCAAAATACCTTTGGGATGCCTGAGGGATGAGGTCCCTGGGACAGGAGAGGGTGACATGGGGCTCCTGGCCACTTCTGCTGCCCGTGGGCCATGGACAGGGACTGGCAGCACCTCCTGCTCCCTGGAGCAGTTGGAGTGCCTCAAACTTGCCAAGTGGGTCACAAACCAGAACGTTTTCTGCAGCTGCTCTGGTAAAAGAGAAGACAGCCCTGCCCCCAGCACAGCCATCGTAGAATCGTTGGGTTGGAAAGGACCTCCAAAGGTCATCTAGTCCAACCTCCCTACACCAGCAGGGACATCTCTACCTAGGGCAGGCTGCTCACAGCCCCATCCAGCCTCACCTTGAATGTCTCCAGGGATGGGGCCTCCACCCCCTCTCTGGGCAGCCTGTTCTAGTGATCAACCACTCTCATAGTAAAGAACTTTTTCCTAATGTCACAGCGATGTGGGGCTAGTCTGTCCTCCTCCTCTTGTGGTCTGAGGATTGGAGAAGATCTGGTTTCTCCATACCTTGTCCCACAGGGATTCCATCCTGTCTTGGATGATCTTGGCACTTCCAAGACCCTTCAGCATTCACATGGCCCACACCTTGATGACTTTTCCATCAGCTCACGGGTGGCCACCTCCAGACTCCCCCAACCATCACCTTCCACTCTGCTCAGAAGTCTTTCATGTGCCTTTCCCTAAGGCAGTCATAGAATCACAGAACTGTCAGGGTTGGAAGGGACCTCAAAGATCAGCCAGTTCCAACCCCCCTGCCATGGCAGGGACACCTCCCCCTCCATCAGTTGCTCACAGCCCCAGCCAGCCTGGCCTGAAAAATGTCCAGGGATGGGGCTTCCAGCTCCTCTCTGGCCAACCTGGGCCAGTGTCTCCCCACCCGGCTGGGCAACAACTTCTTCCTAATGTCTTATCTGAATCTCCCCACCTCTAGTTTTGGGCCATTCCCCTCAGTCCTACCACTACCCAACAGCCTCAAAAGTCCCTCCCCAGCTTTCTGGTGTCTACTCTGAAAAATGGTGTCTACTCATGGTGTCCACTCTGAAAAACGCCTTGTGAAAAGTGGGTTCCTTTCAATTACGTGTTGAGAAAAAGCAATTTTAAAAGCCTTGAAAGCAAAATCAATCAATACCAAACCCCTGGTTCCTAAGGAAATGAGCACTCAGATTCCTCTCCAATTTCAAGTCCAGTGAGTGCCACTGGAAATTAAACATTTTCCTCAGAAATAAATAAGAAAACATCAAAAGAACAACGCAACAATTTCCCTGAAGTTCTTGATTCGAGCCAAATTTGAGCTCTCCAACCTGCTGGGTGATGTTGAGATGCTGTTTTCTCCGTTGACTCAGAGGGTGACTCATAGGTTAGGAGCAAGTGAATCAGGCTGGTTCATCATCCAGCCTCTCTGGGCCCCTTACCGAGGTCTGTTGGCATCTTGTTTATTCACACATCGCCACCGACACCGCCGGGCGTTGAGGGAACTCGAGCGTGGAGACACTCGCTGCTGGGGATGACAAACACCCCCTGGAAGGGTGCCCAGGTCCAGGGTCAAAGGGTTCCCCTTCAGGACCAGGCTCAGGGGGTGAAGGTTTTGGTACCCACCATGATGAAGGTGCAGAGAAGGGCAACAAAGCTGGTGAAGGGTCTTGAGGACAAGTCTTAGGAGGAGCACCTGAGGGAACAGGGGTTGTTTAGCCTGGAGAAGAGGCTGAGAGGAGATCTCATTGCTCTCTACAACTGCCTGAAAGGAGGTTGTGGTGAGGTGGGTGTGGGGCTCTTCTTACAAGCCACATAGAATTGTCAGGGTTGGAAGGGACCTCAAAGATCATCCAGTTCCAACCCCCCTGCCATGGCAGGGACACCTCCCACTCCATCAGTTGCTCACAGCCCCAGCCAGCCTGGCCTGAAAAATGTCCAGGGATGGGGCTTCCAGCACCTCTCTGGCCAACCTGGGCCAG
>VYZX01015778.1:17282-29360 GCA_013401335.1 Brachypteracias leptosomus
CCCCAACCATGATCACCTGGGGACAGTTGGGGCCTCACACAGGTGGGGCAGGTTCTGTCTGTGGGGCCTGAAACCACCTGGGGAACAAAACACACTGCTGGGTTGTGGCTCTGATTCCATGGTCAGTTGGTCCACCCTCTTTGCTGCTACTCTCCAAGCTGGAAGTGGGAGAGAACAGAGAAACCTGTGCAGGGATGTCCTGATTTTGCCCAGTGCCTCACTGGGAGCTGAGCCAGGGAGCTCAGTGCTGGTTGTGTCCCCTCCACCCAGGGACAGCACAGCAGGGGGGAAACCATCATGGAATCAGAGAATCATTTAGGTTAAAAAGACCTTCAAGATCATCAAGTCCAATTGTTCCCCCATCCCTGCCAGGGCACCACTAACCCATGTCCCTCAGCACCACATCTCCACACCTTGCAAACCCCTCCAGGGATGGGGACTCCCCCACTGCCCTGCCCAGCCTGGCCCAGCCACAACAACCCCAAACAGCAACAAATTGTTCCTCAGCTCCAACCTCAACCTCCCCTGGGCCAACTTGAGGCCCTTTCCTCTTGTCCTGTCCCTTGTTCCTTGGGCGCAGAGCCCGACCCCACCTGGCTCCAAGCTCCTTGCAGGGAGTTGTGCAGAGCCAGAAGGTCTCCCCTGAGCCTCCTTTGCTCCAGGCTCAACCCCCCCAGCTCCCTCAGCTGCTCCTCACAGAGACATCCCCCCCTGCCCCCAGCCCAGGGGGTCCCCACAGCTCTGTCCATGGGGCCACCAGACACAGGACAGCCCCTGCTCAAGGCGGGCAGCCCTCTCCAAACTGGCACCTGTGCAGGTCAGGAGCTGTGACCTCCAGCAGCTGCACCCAGGGTTGGCCAGGCCAGGACGTGACGGGTCAGCAGGAGCCCTCACGCACCCTGGCACCGTGTCAGTCACCTCCCACATCCCCAGTGCCCTGGAGGAACACCAGACCCGGTGGGGTGGGTTTGTTTTTCCCACCCTGCCCAACCTCTGGGGGTCCCAGGAGCTCACCTAGGATGGGCAGGCAGAGAGTCTGCAGGGGCTGAGCCTGTGCCAGCCCCGCTGTCCTCAACCCGCCGGGGGTCACCTCTACCCAGGGTTGGGGACAGCAGCTGGGGATGCCAATAAGGCTCTGCTACCACCTGCCCTGCTCTGGGGAAGGCTGTGAATGGTAGCTTGGGTTTTCCCTCCTGCAGGAAAAGCTGGATGCTCAGGAAGCCCCAGAATGTCACCAGCCACCTTTGCTGGCTCATTCAGGACATTTACACACAGGGCACACAGCCACAAACCCACCACTTCTGTCCCCAAGCTGTGGCAGCCCTTGGGCCAGGGAGGGGGAGCTGGGAGGTTCTGCAAGGGAAGGAAGAGGGAACATCTGAACCTGGGCTCCCCCAGCACCGAGGGGACTTGGTCATCTAGTATTGGGGCCATCTCAGGTGTCTGCTCTTCACTGCCCAGGTCAAACATCACTACCCAGGGCCCCGATCTGCTCATCTCCACACACACAGTCCCAGTTCATCCAGTAGCCACTGGTCCACAGGAAGGTGTCTAGCCATTATATAAAGACTTCAAGACACTTCAATGACCCAACATGCCCATGGCCAGTTACACCCAGGCACACACTCCTGGTCTCACTTGACTTTCAGCATCCCCTGGGCTCCTCTTCACCTGCATCAAGAACTTCAGGCCACCTGAGGTGTCTTCTCCAATCCCTCCTGTAGGACCAACACTCTATGCTGATATCTCCACTTCCCCTCCCAGCGCCTCCCCTATATTCTCACACCCACACCCCTCCCCTCCTTGCCTTAAATGCTTTCACTTGCACCCTCACCTGCCTCCTCTCCCTCTCCTCTCCTCACCCCCTCCTCCTGTCTGCACCCTCCTCCACCCTACTGGGACATATTGGACATATTGGAGTGTCCAGAGGAGGGCACCAAAATGCTCAGGGGATGGAGCATCTCTGGGGTGGAGACAGGATGGGAGAGTTGGGGCTGTTCAGCTGGAGAAGAGAAGGCTCCAGGGGCACCTTAGAGTGACCTTCCAGGACCTGAAGGGGCTCCAGGAAGGCAGGGGAAGGTCTGTTCCAAAGGGTTTGTAATGACAGGACCAGGAGTGATGGTTTGAAGCTGGGAAAGGAGAGATTGAAGCTGGAGATTAGAGAAAAGTTCTTTAAGGTGAGGGTGATAGATGAGTGGAATGGGCTGCCCAGAGAGGGGGTGGAGGCCCCATCCCTGGAGTCCTTCAAGGTGAGGCTGGATGGGGCTGTGAGCAGCCTGCCCTAGGTAGAGATGTCCCTGCTGGTGTAGGGAGGTTGGAGCAGATGAGCTCTGGAGGTCCCTTCCAGCCTCAAACATTCTATGGTTCTATGTCCAAGGGGTTTGTGGGGGGCTGTCCCTGCCCAGGGTGCTCTGAAGCCCATGGGATCTGCTCCTCTCATGGGGCAGCACATCCCAAGCCCACCCCACGTCCATCTCTAACCCAGGCACCTTCACTCAGAAGCCTCCCTCTGTGCTCCCCTCCCTGGAGAATTCACTGGCTCAGGGGGGCTATGAGAGGGGTTGAACCATCCCCAAATCCCCATCACCCCCTCCAGGCCCCAGTAAACTGGAAAGACAAACCAGTTTGGGGTTGTCCAGACGTGGCCCCGCTGCACCTTTCCCTGCTGCCACCAGGGAGCATCATGGGGACATTTAACCGGGTTGGTCTCACCCCGGGTGCATCCAAAACCCTCCAGATGTTGTGCCGGGCTTTGGGGCGAGGCTGCTCCCTTTGTGCCCGGCCCTTGGTGTCCCTGGTGTCCCCACAGCCAGGTTTGACCCAGATCATGCTTTGGAGGCATGGGTTCGACCTGACTACTGCCATGGTCAGGGCACTCAGACACTCCTCCTGTCCTGCCCCATCTCTGCTGTCCCCATGTGGCACAAGTGACAGCCCTGAGCCTTCTCTGGAGGGAACACCCCAGAGCCCCTCCAGAGCAGCTGGAGCTTCAGAGAGCAAATGGGGCTTGATCTGTTGATCCAATAACCTGCAAGGAGACAGCCATGGAAGAGAAAACTCCATCCTTCTCTTCCTTTGCCAAGTGCACGTCAACGCAGGGAGGATGCTCCTGGAGGGGAAAGTCACCACGTCCAGCCTGCCATGACCGAGGGTCAGAGCTGAGGCTGGTGGTGGCTTTTACCATGAGCACATGTGGTGGGCTCCTTCCCATCTCCTGGGGTTAGGAGGTGGCAGAGATCCCAAGGGATGTGGGGACAAGGGCGAGAGATTTGGGGATCCTGTGCCTCCCAAGTGCTGGCCTGTAGGGAGGAGGAGGAGGGACCAATCTCCAGCTCCAAGACATAGTCAACATATAGACAGAGCCCACTTTTTCCACAGGCTGGAAATCACAGAATGTTTCAGGCTGGAAGGGACCTCTAGAGCTCATCTGCTCCAACCTCCCTACACCAGCAGGGACATCTCTACCTAGGGCAGGCTGCTCAGAGCCCCATCCAGCCTCACCTTGAAGGACTCCAGGGATGGGGCCTCCACCCCCTCTCTGGGCAGCCCATTCCACTCATCTATCACCCTCTCCTTAAAGAACTTTTTACTAATATCCAATCTCAATCTAAAGTGTCCTGGGCTCCCCAGGGTGCCCAGAGGGGCCATTCCTACCCAGCACCTGCAAAGCCCTGGGGGATCCCATGGGCTGGTAAAAGGCTGCAGGAATGTGGAGAGACGTGCAGGGTTCTCACCCAGCCCCGGCTGCCACTGAAGGTGAGAAGCTGATTTAATTTCACAACCTGCAAAGCCCCTGGGGAGGTGGACAGGGCCGGGCTGGACACCAGGGATGGTTATTTTCTGTCCCTGGCAACATCACTTGCAAAGCAAAGTGTTGGGGCTCCCCAGGAGCTCACGTCTCCCTGCATCCCACCCAACTCCTGGGTGAGGAAAAACACCCTTGGCAGCCTTTTTTCTGCTCGTGACCGTGGCCACCTCTCCCTTGTGGGGCACAGAAGCTGATGTCCTTTGACACCCCAGCCCAGTGACCAGGAGGGACTGGGAGGGGGGTGGAGGGAGCAGCCAGAGACCAGACATCTGATCCCCCCAGCCCCGGTGTAAACTTAGCTTGGCCTTTTGGAAAGTCCTTGCTGTGGCAAAACACGCAGTAAATCACTGCTCTGAGTGCCAACAATAGCTCGAGATTAGCAAATCCTACCCAGCTCCTTGGGCTGCAGCTCGGGTGGGGGTCGTGGTTTGCAGCCCTGCCCATGCAACTCGGGGGGTTCTTGCCACCCCAGTAGCCCCCCAGGATGGCACCGAGCTGCAAAGGCTTCTTTGGAGGAGATGGGGCAAGGTTTGGGGTCAGCACCACGTGGGACCCCAACTGTGGGGCCACCCCACACTCACAAGGAGCAGGACTGACCCTCACTGCCCTCTCCTTCCCAGTCCTCTTGGAAAATCCCTAATTTCCTCCTTTTTTTTCAATCAGATAGCAAAACCAGCTCCCACCACCTCCTCCAGCCCTCTCCAGCATCATCCTGTGCTTCCAAGACAAGCCACCATGACCCCCAGCACCACCACCCCCCAGACCCCCAGTCACCAGTGTCCCCAGCACCACAACCACCCAGACCCCCAGTCATCAGTGTCCCCAGCACCCCCACCACTGCCAGTTCACCGAACCACAATGTTTTGGGGTGGGGATGCCCAGGACTTTGCAAAAGCCACCCAGGAGGTTGGACTCTGGTGCCACTCCAGAGGTGCCACGAGTTTTCCAAGCTAGGCTGAGCTTGTTCTGCACCAGGGTCTTGCCTGGGGGACACGGGGGAGGGAAATCCCTTTGAATTGAGCAGAAAAAGGGGTGGTAAGTACCTGGAAACCAAAACCAGGCACATCCCAATGGAAAATCAGCCATAGACTTCCCACACTGCAGGAGATTAATCCCTGAGACACCCTCCCAAGGCCAAAGTGGCCCAAAACTGGCATTTTGACCCAGGACAAGTTACTGGTGCAGGACTGGGGGGACTGGGGGAGGTCCCGTGGTACACCTGAGGCTGGGATCTGCAGCTCGACCTTTTCCATCCCTGGATGCCTGACCAGGAGCCTGTAAACTGAGACCTCTTTGCACCTCTTGACCATTAAACAGCCTTGGAAAGGAGCAGTTTCCCTGCACTATATTTGCTGGGGGTTGCAGCCCAGCACCAACCCTCCCAGTCCACCCAGTGCTGCCCAGCACCACCTCCCAGAAATCCTGAAGGGGGGTTGAAATGCTTGGGATTAAAACCATCAGGTGCAGGGAAAGGTGGTCAGATGAGGTTTGTTTTCTAATCCCCAGGTGCTTCTCAGCCACCTCTGGTGCCGTCGTGCAAGAAATGGTCCCTAAAGCTTTTTTCATGCAAAAATGTGCAAACTTTGGGATGTGTGACTTGGACACAGGGCTCTCTGCACCCCAGTGACCAGAGCAGGGGGGGTTTGGGGGACAGAGGATACACCTTGCTAAGAAGCCACGATTTTGGTGTCCCCTGAGGGATGACATCTCTTCTCCTTGCCCAGTATTGGGACTGCTCTGTTTGGTCATGGGCCAGAGTACCCCGGCTGGGTCTCAGCCCCCCTGTCCCAGCAGGTCCCCCTGCACCTGGGGGATTTTGGGGAGCATTTTGGGGAGTTGGGAGTGATTCTGGAGCCCCTATTACAAGAAAGATCTGGACATGCTGGAAAGTGTCCAGAGAAGGGCCACGAGGATGGTCAGAGGCTGGAGCACCGAGGAGAGACTGAGAGAGTTGGGGTTGTTGAGGCTGGAGAAGAGAAGGCTCCCAGGGGACCTTCTGGTGGCCTTCCAGGATCTGAAGGGGGCTCCAAGAAAGCTGGGGAGGGACTTTTGAGTAGGACTGGGGGGAATGGGTCAAAAGTAGAGGTGGGGAGATTGAGAGGAGACGTTAGGAAGAAGTTGTTGCCCAGGAGGGTGGGGAGACACTGGCCCAGGTTGGCCAGAGAGGTGCTGGAAGCCCCATCCCTGGACATTTTTCAGGCCAGGCTGGCTGGGGCTGTGAGCAACTGATGGAGTGGGAGGTGTCCCTGCCATGGCAGGGGGGTTGGAACTGGATGAGCTTTAAGGTCCCTTCCAACCCTGACAGTTCTATGATTCTATGCTCACCAAGCACTGAACAGGGCAGGGAGCAAAGCACCAATGGCAGGAATGGTGCCAACACAAGTGAACTGAACCCACCCGTCCTCAGCCCAAGCTCCAACTTCCCTGGAGCTGGAAAACCAGAGAGAAAAGTCTCTCGGTAGGAAGGTCCCATCTCCTGTGAGGTCTCCCAGAGACATTTCTTTGCTCTAATGCTGCCATCCAGTGGGAGAAACTCCCTGTCATGGGAAAAGCTGAAAATGAGGGTCTTGGGGTCCCCAGCCCCAGGGTGAGGGGCACCTACCACCACAACCATCACCACCACCACCACTATCACCACCATTATCACCACCACCACTCTCACCACCATCAGCACCAGCCTTGGGCTGCCCTCTGGGACCTCCCTCCCAGGGATGCTGTGGCCAAACCCAAACCTCCATCTCCCAGCCCCAGCCTGGCTGCGATGGGCAAAATAAAAACCACTCCCACACCCCACACTCCAGCTCCTCCAGCACCTTTGGTCCTCCCAAAACCCAGCACCCAGCAAGGGGATGGGGTGAAGCTGCCCTGGGATGAAGCAAGGGATGAGCTGAGCCTTCCTCAGGAGGAGGAGGAGGGTGAGGAGCTGTGGTGCAAGCAGACCCCCAGCCATGAGGACACCCCAGTCCCAGGGGATGCTCACAAGGACACATCCCCCTCGGCTAGGGGGGATTTGCAGTCAGCACACGCCTCGCCTGCACTAAGCCAAATTCCAGCCTGTGCTCAGCAGCACTGGGGCTGCAAGGAGGGGAGGAAAAAAAATAAAACCAAGCACAAAACTGCCCAGGCTTGGTTGAGGGAAGAGAAGCAGCTTTGGCAGCAGCGACGGCAGGAGCTGCATCCCTGCAGAGCCCACAATGCTCCCGTTTGTTGTCCCGGTGGGCGGCTGGTTCCCCGCAGAAAGGAGCTTTCACTGGGAATATCCCACAGTCCAACCTCTTTCAGCAGTGCAAGGTTTGTGAGAGGCACAAAGGGACAGTGTGTCCTGGGCAGCAGGGAGGGTTGGTGGCTCTTTTCTTCCCCACACAGAAGCCGGCCGGGCAGAGTCGAGGCGTTAGTGAGGAGGGATCCGAGTCAGGGACTTGCCTGTGAGGGAGAGAGCAGGAAGAAAATGTGTATGTGGGAAAGAAATCAAAGAATCTGGGGATTTCTCCTGGCTGAAGGCAGCAGCTGTTTTCCTAAGGTGGCTCTGGTTTCCAGGAAAGCAGGGATTTTCCTCCAAAATCCAAGGGGAAAACCCCTAACTTTTTATTCACCCTTTGTGCCAAGAGGAAATTTCTCCTGGGAACGAGCCCTGTCAGCAAACAAACACTCTGCCCTCTCCTCCAGGAAGCACAAGAGCTCTTCCACCCACTCAGGATCAGCCGGGATCCGGCAATTCCCTGATAAGCCCAAGGAGGCAGCAGCTTCCCGGATAGATCGGAGGCACACATCCCATCGGGATCCACACATCCCATCGGGATCCACCTCCACTGCAAGCTGGCAAAGGCCACTTGTCCTGGGGGCTGCAAACCCACCCTCGGGCTCCAGCCCACGCTGGGGGAAGGGAAGGGGCTGGGAGGTGTTGAGAAATAGGAATATTTGATGTAGAAAATGTGGTCACATGCCCAGGGAGGTGGTGGAGTCACCACCCCTGGAAGGGTTTAAAAAATGAGTAGATGTAGCACTTGAGGCCATGGTTTAGGGGTCAGGGAGATGTTGGGATGAGGGTTGGACTTGATGATCCCAGAGGTCCTTCCAACCATAGTGATTCTATGAACTGCAAACAGCCACACTCCACACAAGGCTGAGGACTGAGCACAGCTCATCACACCCCCCGTGGTGCCCAAAGCCCCTCCTGGGTGTTTAATTACTGTATAAACACTGCCTTAAAAGGGCAGAGGAAATACTAGGGGGGTGGACAGGCTAAGGATGGGAAAAGGGGATTTTTTTAAAAAAGATATCACTGGTTTTAAAGAGATTTTCCTCGTTGTAAGGTCTGGAGCAGTAAAGCCATCCAGCAAAGCTGAGCAGCTTCACAGGCATCCCAGGAAGGGGCAGACGATGAATCACTGCACTAATCATAGAATGTTTGAGGCTNACTGTTCTCCCTCCCTGGGATGAAGAGGGATGGCAGCTGAGGCCCAGAGCTGGCTGAGGCACTTCTGAGTCACTCTGAGAGGGGGATAAATCTCTGCCCGATGGAGAAACTCCAGCCTGAGGAAAAGCACAACCCGGCCAAGCCAGGGCCTGTTCACAGCTGGTGGCCGTGGAAATGGAAGCAGGGTGGGTGGCATCAGGGGATGCTCCATCACGGTGCCCAGCAGGACACCTCAAAACCTCTGTCCCCTGGAGAGGATGGTTCAGTGTCACCCCTGGCCCCAGAGCAGCGTTGGTCACCAGCCCTGGCCCCAGGATCCCCAGGGAGAAAAGGGCTTGGAAAAGGCAGAGGGGTCAGAGTCAGGCTTGGGCAGGGATGCTGGAGGTTTGGGGCAGGGATGCTGGAGGTTTGGGGCAGGGATGCTGCAGGTTTGGGACAGAGATGCTGGAGGTTTGGGGCAGGGATGCTGGAAGTTTAGGGCTGGCTGCTTTGCCCCCTGTGGTGTAGGGCAAAGCCACCCCTTGTCCCCAGGGTCCCTGCCCCGTTTCTCACCCTACTCCCGGTGCTGGAGTGGGGGTGCCAGGCTCTCTCCATCCCAGTGTGCCCACCTCCCCTTCTGCCGGCCCTCCCGGAGCTCCCCCGTCCCGGGCTGTGCCCGGCTGCCCCCCGGTTTCCCGGCCTCCTGCACCGGGATGTGGCCCCGCCGGCTCCCCCGTGCCCGGTGCTCCCGAGATCCCCGTACCCAGGTCCCTCCCGGGACCCCCGGTGCCTGGTGCTCCCGGTATCCCTATGTCCGGTTCTCTCGGCTCCCCCATGCCCAGCTCATCCTGGCATCCTCGTTCACGGGAATATTCCCGGCTCCGCCATTCCCGGTATCCCCGTGCCCGCCGCTCCAGGCTCTTCTTCAACCAGGTGCTCCCGTCTCCCCCCTTCCCGATGCTCCCGGGCCCCCCATGCCCGGTTCTCCCGCTTTCCCGTGCCCAGCTCTCCCGGTCCCCACGCCGTGCCCAGGTCCCCCCGCTGCTGGGGCGGGCTCCCCGTGCCCGGGCCGGTGCCAGGTACGGAGCCCGGCCCCCCCCCGCCCCCGCTCCTCCTCTGNCCTCCTCTGCTCTCCGCCCCGCCCCGTCCCTCCTCCCCCGGGAGAACGAAAGCGCGGTGGACGGAAGCCGAGCTCTCCCCGCCGCACCGGGACCGGGACCGCACCGGGGCCACCATGGCCTCCATCGGCAGCTTCCTCCGACGGAGCCTGCGGCGATCCGGCCGCAGAGGTGAGGGTCGGGAGGGGACGCTGCGGAGCGCAGCCCCCGCCGGGCTCCGGGAGCTGCCGGGGCCGGTGTCGGTGCCAGCCCCGTGGCCGCGGCTGCGGGAGCCAAGGGAGCGGGGACTTTCCCCGGCAGCGCATCGCGGGTGGAACCGCCGGGACGGGCACCGGTGCCGGCTTGGTCCCCTCCAGCCCTGCCCGTTCGCTGCCCCGGGTCTCGCCGCATCTCCCGGTGCTTGCTTAACCCTCAGGGACCCCGGTGACGAACCCATCTCCCGGGAGAACCCCCCAAGCCCCGGAGGTTCAGCCCAGCCCGGGAGCTGCATCCATCCCCTGGGAGCCTTCCCGGGTCTATCCCGTCCCCGGGGGTTACCCCATCCGAGGAGTTACCCCATCCCGGGGGTTACCCCATCCCCGGGTGTGCCTTATCCCCAAGGGTACCTCATCCCCGGCTGTATCCCATCCCCGGGGTTTACCCCATCCCAGGTTTACCCCATCCCGGGGATTACCCCATCCTGGGCATACCCCATCCTAGGGGTTACCCCATCACATGGGTTACCCCATCCCAGGGGCAGCCCCACAGGCTCCTTATTCCCACATCCCCCGAAGCTTTCCCAGCCATTTGCCCTCCCTGCAGCATCTCAGGCCATGCTGGATCCTGGCATCGGGGGCATCCACGGGGGCACAGTGCCCAGGGTGCTGCGGAACCTTGCAGGAACCACCTCTTTGGGGTTTGCAGCCTTTTCCAAGACACAGAAGGGGGGGATCATTGGGGTTTTTCTGGCCTGTCATATCTCAAGCCACAGGTTAGGGCAACCTGTGGATTTGGGGGGTTCACTGCAAGCTCCATTAGAATCATAGAATGATTTTGGTTGGAAAAGACCTTTCAGCTTATCAAGTCTGATTAACCCAGCACTGCCAGGGCACCACTGAACCATGGCCAAGTCTGTTTGGGTCCCAGGTCTGTTTGGGTCCCAGGTCTGTTTGGGTCCCAGGTTTGTTTGGGTCCAGGTTTGTTTGGGTCCAGGTTTGTTTGGGTCCAGGTTTGTTTGGGTCCCAGGTCTGTCTGTTTGGGTCCCAGGTCTGTCTGTTTGGGTCCCAGGTCTGTTTGGGTCCCAGGTCTGTTTGGGTCCCAGGTCTGTCTGTTTGGGTCCCAGGTCTGTTTGGGTCCCAGGTCTGTTTGGGTCCCAGGTCTGTTTGGGGCTGGCTGGCTCTTGCTCCGGGGCTGAGATATATTTTTCTGAGCACAGCAGAAAAGGTTCTACAAAGCAAAAGCCGTTTCCTCTCTGGGGTGGCACAGGAACCAGAGCTCCCAGGCAAACCCTTGTGTGAGGTTTTCACTCTGCAGCTGGGGAGGAAAGAAAGAGCTTGTCCCACATCCCAACATGGGTCTGAGCATGGTCCTGGGCTGATAAAACAGCCCGTTCTGGTGGAGGAAGCTGGTTGTGCTGGGAAGTGTTGATTTGCTTGTAACACGGCGGCCCTGGTGCGTTTCCGTGTGGCTCAGGGCACACCCTGGCAGCCTTTGCCCTCCCCGTGCCCGGCGCAGGGAGGGGTGATGATCCCCAGCACCAGCTGCTGCTTCTCCTCCAGGAGCTGTGTGAGGCCACCCGGCTCATTCCCCTCCTCACAGGGGATGCTCTGGCTGCTGGGGGATTTGGGGGTGGTCCTCAGGTCTTCCCCATTTGGATTATAGGAGAATCGTTGGGCAAAGCTCTTGTGATGGTGGCTGGTCACCAGGATATGGGAGGGACTGTGAATCCTGCTGGTCTGGGGAGTGCTGGGACCCATCTGGTGGTGCGTGGCTCCAGAGGTTGTCCTTCAGCCCAGGGATGGAGAGTTATGGAGGGAACAACAACGTGAGGAGAAACTTGTTTGGTGTGAGGGTGGCAGAGCCTGGCCCAGGCTGCCCAGGGAAGTTGTGGAGTCTCCTTTCCTGGAGACTCTCAAGACCCATCTGGACACGATCCTGTGTGACCCGCCCTAGATGACCCTGCTCTGGCAGGGGGGTTGGACTCGATGATCTCTGGAGGTCCCTTCCAGCCCCCACCATTCTGTGATTCTGTGGGTCAGGCTCTGCCAGTGGCAGCTTTGCAGACTGGCTGGTGGTGCCAGGTTGTGCTTTGGGCAGGGGTGTGGGTCCATCTGTGAGAGGCAGGTGCTCAGCCCGGTGTGACCAACCTCCCCAGAGCTCCTGGTCTTACCCAGACCTTTGAAAACCCCATGGACATGATGCAAATCAAGCTTGAAAAGCAGGACAGGACTGAATGGATGGGGTTTAACCTGACGTGCACCTTACCCTGATGGGGAATCAACCAACACCAGTGAGGATGGGGGACACCAGCACAGCCCAGCTCCCTGGGGTCCCAGAAACAACCCACCCCAGCCCCATGGGTGGGACTGGACTGAAGCCATTGCTGGAGCATCCCAAGGAGGAGCAGGAGAAGCATCTCGTTGACCTCTTTTCCCTGGCCTGGAGCACCTTGCTGGGCTCTCACCCAGGTGATCCCTGCTGAGCACAACCGGAGGTATCTGCAGCCGGGTCTCATGCTTGGAACACTCCTGGACTTCCCCCTCCTGCAGAGAGATCCC
>VYZX01015779.1:23968-43424 GCA_013401335.1 Brachypteracias leptosomus
AGTCCTACCACTACCTGACATCCTAAAAAGTCCTTCACCTCACACATTTAGAAAGAAACATTACTCTGTTTACTGCCAGGATAATCAGTATCACAACTTTACACGTTAAAAATACTAGAATAGGAAAAAAAGAAAAAAGGGAGTGGGGGCATAAAACATATTTACTGACAAAATACATATTTTCATTGACTTTTAAGTTCTCTTTCCTTCAGAGAAAAAGGATTTCTGGATCTTACATGAATCAATTAAAAGTACTGGGTTTACAATGATATAATCCCAGGTAGTGTTTAATTTATTAAAGCATACCAATATTCTTACAGGCACCCAGACTTCTCTAACCTCCAATATACTGGCAACCTGTGAGGCAAACAGAAAAGATGGAAACTCCACACAGTGAGTTCACTGTTTCCTTTATTAGGGAAACATTTAGAATAAGAGGCTTGAGAAGCCATGCATTCAAAGGGATTCAAGTTTAGCACCAGTTCCCATCATGTTACTAGTACCCTAGTTTTCAATTTTCTATCTTTTTAATGCAGAATTTTGTATGAATGAATGAATAAAATGAAAGTGAACTTTAAAAAAAAATAAAAATNCCAAGCCACCCATCTGCTGTAAGCACATACAACCACCTTGGCACTGGCAGCTTTGGTGACCTCATACACATTTGCACAAATGGAATATTTTTAACAGTTTCTGAAATATTTTCTCTCCAGACAATGAAACACTTAAACCAAAAAGAAAAAATTACTCTCCTTCCCCCAAAACTCAGGTAGCCATAATATGGCACACATTATATATGGAAGTGGTAATTGATACCAAAGTAATTGCCTGCAGTAGTTCAAAAAATTACCTATTTTCCTAATACAAGAAAAATGCAGGAAACTGGAACTCAAACAAAAGAACAAAGATAATGAGGTAACTTTCCTAAAAGTATGACATGCATTTAAAAAACATTAAAAAATAAGCCTTTAGGATTTGTCAGTAAGCGCTTGGCACTTTCAAAGGCTCTCATAAGGCTTTTAATACATCCATGGACACTTCACATATAACTCAACAGTTCTATTGAGGAACCAAAGGAGCAGTATTCTGGTAAAATAGATAGAAGGTCTTTCAGTATTAGATGAACAACTTAAGATCAGCCTAAGCAAGCTACAACTCAAATTCAGTCACAGAAAACTAACCAGTGTTCATGTTATCATTCTAATTTCAACTTTTATCATTTTAACATGTACACATATGGAGAAAATATGTTTTTTGAATTTCATACTACAATTAGTAATGTCAAGAGAAAAGGTGAGAGGAAAGGCATATGGAAGCTGCAACATTTCCAATTCCCCTTGTTCATCTACTGTAAGTTAAAAATAAAATCAGTATTGGAATAATGTGGGTCGCTTGATATCAGTTCTTCAGTGCCTTGTAAGAGACACCAATCTGCAAACCTGCTAACTTTCCAGATAAATAGTTTTATTTAACATACTTGAATCATTAAACATTTTATGCTTAGAATGTTGTTTATATCAAGGTAATATATTGATATACCACTGATGTCAGAATCTCTTCCTTAAATAGTAACTTTATTAGCTGCTTGTGAATATTAACTAATGTGAAAGCCTCCTGGGGTATGTTTTCAACCTGTAACTTGTCCTGGAATCATGTGTTCCTAGAACAGAACACTTGCAGCCCTTTATTGTAGACTAACTCACCTAATTGTTTCAAGCTGCTTCTTTTCTGCTTGTGTTAGTTCATTGAATCATGGAATTATCAGGGTTGGAAGGGACCTTAAAGATCATCCAGTTCCAACCCCCCTGCCATGGCAGGGACACCTCCCACTACATCAGTTGCTCAGAGCTNAAAATAAAAATCAGTAGCTGATTTCTGTTGTGAGAGGCATATGCTTTTCTCTTGTCCTCATTCTCAGATTTTTCTTAGACTTAAGGAGTCAGGAGGAAAAGGAACCTTTTTAATATAGCTCCACCTGAACACAAGTGTTTCCCACTCAGGGACCACATACTCCTTCTCCAAGATCTTCTATCTCTACACTCACAGAGGGCTTACCAGAGAAGAGGCAGGATTTGTTTCAAATATTAAAATTCAGCAGATATCACCATTTTCAACTCAGCCATTAGGAATACAAAAGCACAAAATAGAAAAATGCATCTTTGCAATCCCAGCCAATAACAGGGTCAGCCAAGTAATTACAGAAATGCAAGGAATTTGACAAACCCTCCACACTTTGCCTCACCCATCCTTCCAAGAGAGTCAGAAAAAAGGTCTTACAAGGCACTCTACACACCATCAAGTTAAAAAATAGAATTTAAAATAAAATGTATCTTTTGGACAAATCACTAACACAAATCCCATCATATTGAAAGCAATTATTTATCTCCATTTGTCTCAGATACAGGACTACTGGATTGAGAGACAGAGCCCAGTGGACACACAACATTAGCCAGCACAGACACCAACAGAATGCAACTAAAACTTTTGCAATATTATTTTAACATCAATTTACCATGAGATTCCACATTTGAATGAAATAGGTGTTCACAGAATCACTTAAAGTTTATGGACTGGTAGAATACGAGATCCATATCTATCTAGGACTTTATCATCTCTGTCAGGATAAAACTGAAAACGAGCGTCAGACCATAGACATAAAGAACTATTCCTTTCTCAGGATTCTTTGCACAATTAATCATGCCAGTCGTTACACAGTGACAAGCAGCAAAGCAGTAAACATTCGTGACATAGGACATGGTGTTAGTTTCAATGTGATTAGTTTTTGGCTGCATTACTCAAATTAACAGATAGCTCTGCTTTCTTGAAACACCTTTGAAAGATCCCACTGGAAAGCAATGTGGGTTCTGATCATAAAAACATAGAAGTGAATTAACCAAAGTGAGTGAACTATTGTTTTTTTAGGATGAACTTCTAATTAGGAAAGAATAAAAGTATTAGCAAATATAAAGGCACTTTAAGCTGTATTTCTTCCTATGATAAAATTTTCAACTTTTGGCCTCTCTCATCTGTTACAGGGAATTTCATTATGACAGAATAAAGGATGTGTTGTTTTCACAAAACAGAGGCACTTTTAATGACACTTTCCGAAACATGGCCTTTGGTACTTCCATAGATTGAATATAAAAGCTCACTGTCAACCGACAGTAACATCAATGTCAGTGCACAAAAGACTGATAGGCTCAATATGAACAATTCTTCTTGAGCTATTAACTGCTTATGGCCTGCTCTGGGTTTTGCAGCAACATCATTTTAAAAGCAGTAAAACTGCATTTGTTCTTTTTTTAAATGGAAGTACACAACATTTAGAGGTGACATTGGTACTCTCAGAGTTCACAGTACCAGATCTTGTGAATGATAGTTTCATCCTTTATTTATTTATTTATTACAAATGATAGTTAAAAATTAGGGGCAATTTCAGTGAATAGTTTTCTACTGGCCTCCAACTTGGGCCAACCACAATTGCAGTCTGGACAACTGAAGATCAGCTCTGATCACAAAACAAAATTACTATCTATCAGTTTTTAGCACAAACTAGTATGATCTAAGTCACAGTCAGTCCCCTGAACCCTTGATGCAAATGGTTTAATTAGAAATTATAGAATAGAGTACCTCAAGTTGGAAGGGACCCATAAGGATCACTGAGTCCAAGTCCCTGTTCCTTGCAGGACTACCTAAAACTAAGCCATATGGCTAAAAGCATCATTCCGACGCTCCCTGAACTCTGATAGGCTTGGTGCTGTAGTGCACTGATAATGGAATAACAGGAACAAAATAGGAACAGGAATTTTGCGAGATAAAGCAGAAAGCCTCAAGTCCCGTTGCACTTGTTTGTTTCTTAATATATGCAGGGCTGGATACACAGAAAAATTAGTTCAGTACTGCTCTGCTTCTCCAAGATGTTGTTTAACTAAATACAACGAATGCAAAACCCTTGACATCTGTCCTTGTGCCTACACCAGCGAACTGCAGAAAGTGTCTTGCAGTTAGGGACAGCCACAGCCAATTATATGGATTGTACTGATTCTATTTGGTATCATTTATTTTTAGTGTTCGACCAATAAAAAGGTGTTTCAGTAAACTCACGCAGTCAAGATAATGGTAGGTACTTGTCAGCAGCTCAAGCATAAGATCTGGGCTTGTCTAATCCTGAAATAGCTGCACTGGACTTCTTCCTGATGGCTTCTTACATCTTGCACATTCTGAAAAGCCAGGCTGTATAGCTGCATGGCATAATTACACCTTGCAGCTATAATATCCCCCTCTGTTATTCTGTTAATCAGAAGACAGTCCATCTCTTAAATTTACCATCAAAGTGAATACATTTCCATCCTCCTTATCCTGCTGACAGACAATGCAGATGTTCATTAGCTACTCACAACTTTGACAAGCAGCCTACAAAACTGAGATAGCTCTTTAATTTTTTTTTCCAATTCTGCTGTTACAAATCAAGTTTGCTGTTGCGGAACTATCAAGAAGCAAGTCAACTGCATGTTCTGATCCTAGACAAAACTAGAGACACCAGGAGCGGAACTGAATGATTCATGAAGCAAAACCATCAATCTATTCCCAAAATAAAGGGAAGAGTCAAATACTGAGGACCTCTGAATACTTTAATCAGCTGCAGGAGCCTCACAGGTATTATTTTCCTCTCATAAAGAAAAAAACAAACCCAAAACCCAAGCAAAACAAAAAATGAATATAAACTGAGAAAATATAAAAGCTATTGACTCCCCAGGGCTGGATTTTCATGCAACTCTCAAACAGAAATGCAAGTGTGGCTCAAAAATATCCCTATACACATCATCTCCCTCTGGCTTGCAGGTTTACCACTTTGGCCAGTAACTAAACTAATTGTATCATAAATGTTGAAGAATTGAAACAGTTGTGTAAATTGAAATAAGCAGGAAAAAGCCAAGGTGTATAAATATTTACCAAATAAGCTAAGCTAAGATCAGCACCTCATAAAGACAGAGGCAAGTGCTCACAGTTTTTCACTGTAAATACTCCCCAGAAACAAAACCTCTTTGTATGCAGATCAATGTCTGTAGGCTCAGGACCTAAACTGATCCAACTGCACCTGGACTGCAAAAGAACAATTCCACAACCACAAGACACTCCAGAATTAGAAGCTCAGAATACAAAGTGTAATTTCCTCTTAACTTCCATATTATGTATTTACAACGTCAGAACAGATATTAATTTCCCAGAAAATTATGGTACTGACACTTTTTTCTTTTCAATTTCAGCACTAGTGAGTAGCAACTGACATTACCTGTGCATGAACATGCACATGCATACGCGCATACACACTATACATATATAGGCACATATGTACATGTACATGTCTATACACACAAACACCCCTATATAAATTTGGAAATGCAGACACTCAGAGCGAGCTACTCATACCTGTAGAAATTGTTGCCATAGCTTTCACAATAACCTTCTTGTTGATCATTCTTTAGAAAACCCTTCAGTACCAGGACAGGATTTAACATGGGCTATTAATTATTCTGCAAGCAATTTTTTAACTTAAAGCAAATAGACCAACACGCCCCCGTCCCTCCCCCTCAAAAAAACCCAAACAAACAAAATCCACAAAAAAACCCAACAACAACAACAAAAAAAACCACCCCAAAAAAGGAAGAAAAACAAAAGAAAATAGTAAGACTGCATTAAATATATAACCTTAAAGTAGTGTTACATAAACAGTAACTAGATTAAGCATAAGAATATGTGCAGGTACGTACCTTGATTGAAGTGTTCATTTTATATAAGTATCTGAAATATTCTGTTTACTTGATTATATTGTTTGCATTTTGATTTATTACTTCAAGATCACTATTCATTAAGTCACTTAATATAATGGCGCCCTTACAGCTGCTACCCTATTAAATGTAATCATTTTTTCCCATTCCTGTTTGTAGCACAGTCTACTGTTACATTAAAAGCAGCCTGGAGTCATTTATTAATCACAACCCCATTTTCCAAGTAAAGTATCTTCAGAAATAATTCATGATGGTTAGGCCTTATTTCATAGACAGGAATTATAAATTATATTTTGTCTCATAAATTCAAATTGTTTGTAGTCTCATGTACGATAAGGGACCCTGGGGTAACTATGCAACTGGTTGATTTCTATTTAAAATCTTTGACCAGAAGTTTCAAAATGACATTCCGAGCAGTGTTCTAAGCCTGTATTTTTTGCTCCCAAGTAACAGTCTCAGTTTTCAGACCTTCTCTTAACCCTCAAAATCTCCTGAAATGAACGCAACTGGTCTGTAAATGTAATACAAATAAATAAAACTTTTAAAATTAGAATGGTAAACATAGCACTGCATCTTTCAGCACCTGGGTGCCAAAGACTAAATACCTGATTTAATGGTTCTGGCTGATACATTTTACATGTATCCTTTGCCCATTATCACAAAGGACAGAATAATCCTGTGATAATGATATGGTATTGACTTAACCACTGGCCAAGATAGATTATAATGCTAGAAAAGCTATAGTATATGCTTATCAATTTTGTTATATTTATTTATGCTTTATCATCCCTGGAAGGTTAATAAGAAAGTATCATATTAGACACATAAAATACATGTGATACAATACATTGCAATTTCAGTAAATAGCTGTGAACTCCTTGTTTTGGGTATCAAGTTAGCAATGCTGACTCCACCAAAACACAGTAAGCTGCACTGTTTGAAAAACTATGCAGGAAACACTTATTAACTTCTGGATAGACTAAAAACAACTAGCAGCTGTTAATCCAATGGTACCAATTATCAGTTTTTCTAATACTAGTGAACACACAAGTAAGCAGTGTTCATTTTTCATAGAATTCTTCCTAGTAACCATTTATACACCTGACTTTGTACACTGTTACTCTTATTTCTTCTCTTTCTGTGGTTTCTATCCCAAAATCATTATAATTAGTGGGAAAACTTCCATGGCCTCCAAGGGATTTCATCCATTAATCTTCCTTTTCTGCCAAGAAGTGCTGATGTTTAAAGGAATCATGTTCCTTGTTCTGTTTAGCTTCATTAAAACTACTGTGTCAGAAGTACTTCAAAGGCACAGGTTTTTAAAGTTCTGAAGAAGCTTGAAAAGTTTTCCTAGTAATATGTTAAAAACACATAGTTTTAGCATAAAAATACTTCAGCAAGGCAGTGATAAGGTAGAGAAGAAAATAAAGAGAAAGTGGTCAGAGAAGGACAACTACAGAAAAATATCAGCCAACGCATCTCAGGAGTACAAGGCAGAAGCTGCAGTTCCCATTCTGCACTTCAAAGAGTATCTGACTAGAGAATGCAGTATTAAATTAAGAACCAATTTCAACTACAAAAAAATATGAATGAAACAATATTAAATGTAATTTGTCAATAAATCTTAAGACCAGAGAGCAAACTTATTTCTTCTGTAATCTCTCTAATTTACATTTCTTGTAAGACTTATGAAAAAATCTTGTATTATTTTATAAGCAAATCCATTTTATTTGAACTACACAGTGACCAAAAGCAAGGTGCACCCAGGGGATATAATGGCAAATAATATTTTTATTTCACCTTAAACAGATCCAATCCTACTAAAATACTGCAAACAATTTGTAAAGCTAACCTCTCTGAAATACAGTCAATTTTCTTCTTCTTAAATGAGTACTTAATGTAAGATTCCTTTTAGAAATAGGAAGAATTCCCACCCAACATCTGTCTGACAAGATGGTCAAACAGACATAGACCTACTGACTGCAGAGCCTCTGTCCAGGAGGAGAGCCTTGGGGCCCACAGTGACATTGCAAAGGGAAATCCTATAGCCCATTAAAGTAGAGACCATGGATAGAATGAAGTGTTCTACGTTTATATACATATTGGTTAACACCTTATTTATAGAAATGTAGTACTTCAGAAAAAAACAAAACAAAACAATAAAAAACCCCCACATTCTCTACAGTATACTTTGCTCGGAATTTCATACCATGCAGAACTAAAACAAAAAAAAGGTAATTTATAAAATAATACTTAATAAAATTATAAAATGATATTTAATACAATTTATAAAAAAGGTCCAGAGGGACCTTATAGCAATCTTCCAATACCTGAAAGAGGTCTATAGGAAGGCAGGGGTGGATCTGTTCTCAAAGGTTTGTAGTGATGGGACAAGGGGTNGGGACTAGGGGTGGGCACCGGGCACCCAGCCAAGGTAAACCCACCACAGGGGGGTTGGACTAAATGACCTTTGGAGGCCCCTTCCAACCTAAACCATTCTATGATTCTATATATCCATTACAATATTTTGCAAACTTTTAATTATAGTCTTTGAATATGCAATTGATACACAGATCTCACCTGAACATATGCTTATGAACGGAACTGACACAAACGTATATACTTGATAAAGTACATGATATCACATTTTTCTTTTATTATGCTATTTTTACCTCTACTCAATCTATAAACTGCATTTTTAATTCTTATTTACAAAAGAAGATTCATGTCCTGTCTTTTAAGGGCACTACTGGTTCCTGTAAAACTAGCTATCCCCGATCCCAGGGACTATTAATAACCACCTGGGCCTCAGTACTATATCACTTAAATGCTTTCAAAGTGGCTGCTCGAAACGCACATACACATGCATGCACACACAGACACGTGCATTCTTTCTGTCTCTCCTTCACTTACTTGGTATTTCACAAAGATAATACCAAGCATAAAGGCTCTTCCATCCCAAGAGGGTCGTCATCGGAGAACAATAGGCTGAACTATTCCACTCACATTCAGACCCATTATTCAAAGGAAACAAGAAATTTCTTTTATAATCCAGAATAGGCACCAATTTTTCACTGAACCATTTTTTGTATCTCAACTCTTAATTCCACAAATAAGCCTTTTAAATCTACCAGGTGACCTCATGGTCTGTCACAAGGCCTCCCCCAGGCAGCACTGGAAACAATCCACACAGCAATTCTAGTTCCTGAAGAAATGAACAAAATTTTGTGTGCAATTTTTTTTTCTTACTGTTTCAAATTATCCCACTGTCCATGAGAAGTGACTGCTTTTGTCCTCAGTAAATTCTTTTTAAAAGAAAAAATAAAAGAAGAACCACTTTATTAGCCGAGGATATGGAACACGGTGCTACAAGTAACAAAATGGCACTGATATAATGAACTACATTACTTCCAACCTCAATCTAGTAGGAAAAGAATGATAATACCTTTTCTGTCCATTTTTTGGGGGGTAGTTGCTTGGTCACTATGTAAGCTTTGATTTTTAGCATGTTTCAGAACATATTGCAGCTCTGCTTTCTTTGCTTAAGTTTTGAATTCAAACAGTTACAGACTGAAGAAAAGAAGTCTTCCCTGAGTGATCAGAAATAGACTTAATTTCTACATTCAATATTTAGCTGTTCCACTTATCCATCTCTTCCCTAAAGAGGACTCCCATGTATTATACTTGATCACCATCTAGAATTTTTCTTTGATGTTATTTGGGAATTAACAAAGCTATCGGAGCACTGGATAAAGCCTGACACAATTAGGGGACTATATCCATAGGTGTGTCAAGTTCAAGAAGCAATCAAGGCCTGTATTCTTCCTTTGAATACAAAAAGACATCAATAAGTGGAATGAAAATAGATTAATTTTGTTCCAGTAAAGTCTATATTTGAAGTTTTGCTACCACCTTCTCATCCATTTATCTAGACCAGAAAGTTTCTTTTTCTTCACGTGACATGAAACAGAATAGTTTCAGAGAAAGCTACCAAATGAGGCTCTGGATATAGAATTTTATCCTGACTTTCAACTATGCATTTCAGCAATCTCCCATCTCTTTGTAGATATCCACCAGGTACTAAGCACAAATACCTACTGCATTTCTGGTACAATCTCTGCAAGCTTTGGAATTTGGAGCGTCTTAATTTCCTAAAACCCTGCAGCCATAAAGACAAGCCAGCTATTTCTGCCATTGGCCCTCTTTTTCCAGTATTTAAAAAAAATTTCCCCATTTCAGTCTTTACAGAACTGAAAACTGCTTTCCTTCATGAGGGACAAAAAAAACCCCAAACTTCTTAAAAGTATGTAGTATTAAACAACTATGAAAATTACATATATGGCTATTTTATCTCAGTTCCTGGATATGGTTTCAAAAAAAACCCAAGCAAACAAAAAAACAAACAAAAACCCCACCACAAAAAGCCATCTTAGAGCTCCTCCTCCTCTTAAAAAATTATCAAGTCAAACAATACCAACATGCCACATATCTAAGCTGGTCTTAATATGAAGTTGAGGACAGGTTTTACTTCAGTGCTATGTTCTTGTTGGCTAGTTAATGGGGACTGTGCAAAAGAAAAAAAAAAATAAATCAGAACACTGAAGCCTATTACAAAACCGATACCATTTCTCTCCTATAGATTTTGTTTTTATTCCTCTGGGTTCTCTAATATCTATAAAGTACATCCTCAGCATTTTACTACTATTCGCAAAGGGCATGTGTGTGCAACTCCTCCCAAGCCCTGCAGACAGGCTAAATGAACAGTCCCAATTTTAATACTTATAGATCTTTAAATACACCCTTCATCCTCTCAAGCCGTACTTAAAATAAGTAAGCCATTCCCATTAAACATGTCACTTTTACAAAGCTTCTGAAATACAGGAAAAAAAAAAAATCTTTGAACTATCACACCAATACGGCATGTGGAAATATACAGCAAAATGTACATTAAGGAAATTATTTTGCTAGCAGCTATGTGCGCCTTCAGGCAGGTAACAGTTTCCTTGTGCTTCTCTGCACTTGCTATTTTGTGTTCTCAGACTGTGAGCACTTCAGGGTAGGAACTTAGCTTGCATTCTTCAAGTCTCTATGTGAAAGCCTGAACCTGGAAGATTTTGAACACCATTTTGAAAGAGAATTCATAGCAGTCAGGTCAATCATTACATTCTAAAGCAACCTTGGGCCCATCACGTAGTATCCATATGCTTTTCTTTACAAGTATAAAATAGGAATACCAGATCTTCCTTTACATAAAGTTGGGAGGCTCAGCTCATTAAAGTCTGTAAAGTGCCCAAGATTTCAGCGTTGTAGAAGCTACATGAAATGCAAACACAGATTAACTCCCCAAGAGATGTGCTAGCAAAAATGAGGATTATGTTCACTTCAGCACTCCAGAAGGCTCTGTTCTAGTTTACATCAAAATGACAACTCAGAAAGAACATAACATGTCCTAAATCAAACAAGTACTGGGAGAAATCAACAAAACATGGATGACTCTCTAATGCAACCTGTCCAAAACTTACTCAATTGGTCAGCCCAAGCACAGCAAACGAACAGAGAGAGCAAAGGTCTGAGGCCGCGAGGTAGGGGAGTTGTCAGTAGAAGGTACATTAAAAAAAAAAAAAATCCCTCACATGTCAGGTCTGGGGAAAAAAAGCCCACAATAAAAAAACAACAAAGGACTGAAAAGTCTTTATGATTTCCACCCTCGAGTGTACAGAGGCTAATCGAAAAGGGTGTGCATTTCCCACTCACATCTCCGTAAAGGCCCATCATTTCTAAATTAAAGCAAGTCTTTTCTCCTTTTTTTGGTGTCTGTCAGAAGTTTTGTTATAGTATGAGCATGACCATAGCTCTGAGAGGAGCCTGCTTAATTCCCACCACCAGGTTTAATTTATTATGGAAACAGAGACAAGTTTCCAAGAGTAATGCTCTCAGAATGTATAAGGACCGGTAACCTACACAATGACATGCTGGGGATTGAGCTATTTTTTTCAGTCTGCCTTCCAAAACTCTCTTCTTGTTTCTCTCTCTTTCAAGACACAAAATGAGCATGCTGTACAGTACTAGGTCAGCTTGTTTCCTTTGAGGAAAGCATTTATTAGTGAAATGCCAGGTCTGCTTCATAGTAGAAAGTGATCTTTCAGCTGTCATCTTTTTCTGCATGCTAGGTGCAAGGCAAGAATATTCCTAGAAAAATTTCAGCAAACTTTACATTTTAACTCACATTTGAGCCCTGCAGGCAATTTAATTCTTGCATGGATCAATTACATAAAGCCAATATGGTTAAAGGTAAATCCTTTCAAAAATTGCCTGACTAAAGACAACAGACTAAGAAGTAAAACATATTTGTAATGATCCTTTAACACATACCAGAAAAATAAAAACAGTAAAAAAATACTATTTTATTACTACTCTAAATTTTTATCTTATTCTCTTTCAAATTTTAGTCAGAAACATAAAGAAGGTGGTTTTGGAGAGACTGTGAAAAGCACCAGTAATTTCCACTTTCATATCTCAGAAGACTGAAGAAGTATCACCCCACTTCAACCATTAAACCTTCCAAAGGCTCACTAGCACATCTCAGCACCCAGAAAATACCACTCTGGTACTCACTATCTATCCATCAAGTTCATTTCAAAACATTTGCATACATATTGCATAAAATGTGTTTCTGGTTTTAGTCTTCAAGTTAACTTCCACTCCTTGCCCTAAACTCTGTTAATTGACCAGTTGTTGGCCAGAACTAAAATATACAAACAATGATTCATTTTTGTTGACATTTTTGTTTGTTAATTCAGTTGAATAAGCTGCCTATAGTTTCATAGGGTGCCGCTCAACAACAGGAACACTGTATTAGCAACTCCTTGCTACATTTAGATGTCCATTCACACATGGCTACAGACATAACACTTTTATAAATAAATCCATTTTGAAGGTGACTTTCTTTAAACAGCTCAATTCAAAGAAAACGATTTTTGCCTTCTGGCACTTATTTTAAGGAAATATTAATTTTGCATGAGTAAGTCTGTGTAAAATGCAAAAAGATGCCACTTCTGCCTTTAAGAAATAATTGGGGAATAAGAGGAACGGAAGATACATAGTTTGTAAATTCCTCTATAGATAGTGTCATGGGAAATTTGGTCTTTAACTTCAACTCAACAAAATCCTGAGGTCGGCCTTTGGTTCAGCTCAGCAAAGCAAATCCTTCATGCAGAGACAGAGAATTTTTAATGTTGTCCTCTTTGTTCGCTACCTTCATCTCTCTAATAATGTTTGAAGGAGGTTTCATAGATGTAGAACAGTTCAGGGCACAGATCACATTGGTTACCACAGAACTGCCAGTTTACCCTGTGGCTCCTTGTCAGAGAGCTGGTAATAAACAGAACTATAGTTTATTGTTGAAGAAACTTTGGAAGCAAATATATTTCTGCAACTTGGGATTGATAATGTAATGTATTCATTTATAAAACAAAGTTAATACAGGGCTTACATTTTCTAAATAAATGCAGGAAAACTAAATCTTTGCCTTTAAATTGCGTACAAATTCATGGGGGGCGGGGGGATGGGGGGGGAGACACGGGGGGGGGACATGACACAATGCAAACACAAAACTATTTCTGGGCGTGCCTAATAGGATGAAAGAAGAAATTATGTTGAATTTCATTATTTCTTTATGAAGAGCCCAATACACAGAACATAATAGGCATGCAATGACATATTATGAATTACATACACACTTACATTAATGGAGCTAATGCCAAAAATGTCAAAACACAATTCAAGTGAGAAGCTGGCAATAAAATGAATTTGTTAGTTTATGCAGCTGCTGCCAAATTTACTTTCTCGGTACATTTGTTTGAATGGAAGATGCTTGTTTACTTGGGGTAGTGAACTTCTCAACCTTTATGAACATTGTTTGGAGAGCATATTAGTGCTCCTGGTATATTTATTGTTGCCTAAGTGTACAGCTTTCTCCTCATTTCAGGATGCATTTCACAGATTCAATAACAGATGAGTAGGTGCTTTTGAAAACATCGTCAAATATGAATGAGATTTCAAGAACTTCAAGCTTTTTAGGAAAACTTTGAACTATTGCACCAGACTAGATGACTTGGGAACAGCCATACAGCAACATCTACATTATACACACACAGCCACTGATGTCATGTATATATAAATGTACAACTATATCTGCATACATACATGTATTGAAAATATTGTGCAAGATATGTTAATATTCATTCAATGATAAAATATGTATTGATGATAAATCATGGTTGCCAGACCAAGAATAGAATTAAAGAGACACAGACTGGGAATTGTTAAAAGTAACATTCACAGTAAGTCTTAATTTCTAATTTTGTACCACATAAATCACTGAATACCATTAGCTCTGAGCAAATAATGCTATAGAAAAATGGTGCAGCAACTACATGTGGAAACAAGCACAATTTAAATTTTTCTTAAGAAAATGTTCTTACAAATGTGACAACCACATTTGAAAGATCTCTCTGAAGTCAACAACTGCTTTCCTTTTCTGGTATTATCCCTGTCCTTAAACATAGGTAGGAATCCCCTGACATGTCTGGCGTGGAGTTAGTTTCCAGCAAAAACACTGGTGTGACAGTTTATATTATAATTATGTAAATATTATGAAGATACAAGTTTTTCTAGCAGTTCCCTTTCTTCCAGTTTCACTGCAGGCAGTGTTAGAGCAACTTTCCCTCTTTTCACTCACTGAAGTTCAATACTTCCTATTTAAAAGGCGAGGGACACAACTGACTTTCAGGGAGTATATATCTGAACTAGAATTTTTTGCATCTATTGTTGGCATGCTACCTGTGTTAAACGTACACATATGTTCTATTTACAGTTGTTCTAGTCTGAAAGAGAGCACTAGAGAATGTAAAGTGAAGTGATGTTAACGAGAGAGATTAACACATTAGAAATAATTACACAGGTCATCTTTTATTTTTAGTATATGTATTCCTTTAACAACTATTCAGAGAGTAAGACTTCTGGCTATCAGAGTACTATCATAACCATGCCAAGACATTAATTAATTGCTAAGAAACAGATATACTATAATCTCATTTTCATCTCCACTTTATGGATTTTTTTCTTTTCCCCCTAAGAAATCTGTGCACTCACAGATTTTCATGAGAGTCAGGTTTTCATGAGAGTTCAGATCTCATTTTGGCACCCAAATGAGATCCAGACTTTCCTAAGAGCTCTGTGCCTTGCAGAACAGGAACTGTCAGGAGTGGAGCTATTTTGAATATCTAGCAGCTGCTGTGTAGGCTGAGAATATGAAATTCCGGTCCTGAGCTCTTTAAAATCCCAGCCTTACCTAACTTCCCTAACAACACTGTAAGCAAGAATCCTGAACCTAAGAAATTTCTATTTCTTCTGCTATGTCCTTTGTCCTACTGAAAACTTACACTTTCACTGCATTTGGAGAACTTTGGATTACCATTATTACACCAGGCATCTTTCCGCCGCCAGGTACAGCTCTGACCTTATAAATGCACCATTCTTTGGGGAAAAAAGCTTATTTCTCTTTTCCAGATTTAATAGTAAAGTTGCCTCATTATTATTACTATTAGAATTTTAAAGCAAAATAATGCTTAGCATTTGACTTGAGGGACTCATAGTGTTATGCTGGTGTAACCCACCGGTCACTGCAAGTCACCTGACCCTCTCTGGGGTGTTTAAGATTGTAATTTTAGCAGCCTATGAAAAATAGAGACGTTATCTCTGAATACCCTTGATCAATTAGAGTGCACTCCCTCTCTCTCTAGACATTTTAGAAGTTTTAAAATACATAATTACTAGTAATTATTAATACAATATTACTTTTCTGAAAAGTACTAACCTCAGAATAATCTCAGATGAAGCAGAGTCCAGAAATGGAACAGGTTGATGTTCTCAGATTACAGCTTTAGCTGGTTTGTTACAGTAGCACATTATTAATATAAAGAACAGTACACAGGTATTAATTGTTCTTCTGAATTACTTAATTTCCAGAATTTCTTTAAGCTAGATGTTGCCATTTTCATTATACAAACTTTCACTGCATTACCATTCTGCATTTGGCTGCAGAATCAACTCAAGTATTTTTTGAAAATTAACTTCCTTTGCAGGCATTTTGTGGGCAAATGCTTGTTTTCCAAATGTATTTTTAAGATGGAGAATTACACTATCACAGTGATTGCAGAAACCTTTTGATATTTCGATAATTTTATCAAGTTCACTTACAGTGAGTTTGAGCATTAAACTTGTGTGAAAAAAATAATTTTGAGGAGGTTTAAGATTTTTTGTTCTCAAACATGAATTGATGAGACTCTAAACAAATTATATTAGCAAAATTATCACCAACACTAGACAGCTACATTCCTCATGGTAATCTAAAATATCTTTTAAATTTAATTCCAGTTGTCACATAAATTATTTTATGTGTTTTATAATCATGCATCTCTAATCAACTTTAGATCCCAAATTATGTTAGTCTGGAAAGTTTCAAGCATTTAGCAGTACATAGACACGAACCAAACCTTTTGCAGAGATGTATTCAGTGCAATGTAATTGTTGAAATACAGGCTGCTCTTCCCTTGTCCAGGCTACATGGAATAATAGCTATCCTTTAAATTTTAATCAAAGAAATTGTAAAAAAAGAGTTTGGAAACTCCCCTCCCTCCAAACACTAACCAACCAGGAAACTAAAACTACTATAGAATGTCAGGAGAAAGACTACTGTAGTTATAAAAATAGTATTTGAAATCTAATGAGTTTTTATTTTACTGATAATATACAAGCATTATTAAGGAAAACAAAAGTTAAAGCTAAAGAAAACAAAGTGGATCGCTTGCCTTAGAAAGAGATAAGGGAAGGCAAACAGAAGTTAACATTTCCTAACCAGCTGGAAATCCAAGGCAGAACAAACATCGCTTTCTACAAAGAAATCTCTATAATCTGGTGCTTGACCCCACTGAAGAGAGGCAGACACCGCAATACCACGTGTGCACTACACAAATCTGTGGAGAATGCAGTTTCTCCATTCAAGTAGAGCATTTCAGTATCTTTGTGATGGCTCAAGCCATCAAGAGCATAGAAGAGGTCATTCATGGGTGCGTGGCCATGGCCCTGTGACTACATCCATCTACTGACTAAACATCTGTAGACTGAAACCCTGAGCACAGCAAATGCCAAGAAACAAACATTCCCCTCTACCCACATCATTGCAGTATTTACTTTGGCTCTATATCAGGATACGGCTGCTTGCACATTTGGGGAAAGAGCAGACGGCACTAAAGTCGCAAGTAGCATTTATTAATTTGTCACTGAATTTTTTCCTCTTTCCAGTTGACAGTTAGCTTTGATATATAGCCTGAATTTTAATACCAAAATTACAGGAGCACTATATAAGTGACATACTCCAAACCACAGACTTCCTCTTTTCTTTTAGGTAAAATTAAGATCATCTGCTTTAACAGAAGAGGACTCTTTGGAACCAGCTAGTGAGTCTCCCAAATATGAAGCAGTAACCCAAATGTCAATTACTTTTCCAACAGTAGACAAATTACGAGCATACTAATGCAATTTAAAGACAATAATTAGATAACGGGACCACAGAGTGTACCAGGTGACAGAGTTTCTGAGATAATAGAATCTAGTGTCCTACTTCTTAAATATTAACATCATTCCATCTCAGTCAATTGGTTTATGGTAATTTCAAAAGGGCAAAGCAAATTCTCTTTATTGCTAATAATACTGTGCTTCTCCAGCATTAGCTTCAAAGGTTAGCAATTTAAGAGGTCAAAACATTATTATATTCTTTCCATTTTATTTACCTTTTAAAATCTCTTTTTTGAAGTCTGTATTATAGAAATTTTAAGGCACTTGTTCCTTGAGTATACAGCATTTTTCTTTGGCAAATACTGTGCTTGAACATAATGGCATACTAGTTTCCTATATGCTGTGGGGTGCAGAAAGAAGAAATTAAAAAAAAAAAATGTAGCTAAATATTGGAGAGAATTCTTTACTAGTACTGTGGGTTCTGGCAGCATACTGGAGTTTTGATCATGTATCACTGCCGCACCCGGTAAAAACCAGACTTTTCTCACTTTGCTACATACAAATACTGTTTTTCTCTCTCTAGCATACCATTGCCTGCACTGGAGCAAATGATCATGATAACTAACTATCCTCTCTGTAACTTGTTACCCTACTGGTAACAATGGTAGTATACAAGGCATTGCCTGTACTTTCTCAGTTAATCCAAACCAAAATGGGTTGATACAAAATAAATTACTACCTGATATGGATATATCATCTCTACTCATGATTTCCCTATTTTTCCATGTGGATTCAGCTTACATTAGGGAACTAGATCTGTGGATATCAAAATACATTATCCTGACATAACCTTAGTACTTCTTTCCTACAGAACAAAACTTGTTCATTTTGACTGGCAATGAATATGGATTTGCAAAACTGGCAACATAAATACATGCACCATTCTGATGATTTGGGTATTACGTGGTTATCTCTGACAATGGGGCAATGACACATGCAAGATCCTCAGCCAGAACAACCAAAATCCAAAAAAAAATCCCTTGTATATTATCTTACAGCCCTGTGCTAGAGCCACGACTTCATCTGCCAGGGTCAAACTGAAATGAAGTCTCTTTGGAAATAATAAAACTGCTAAAAGACACATACAGTACTGCACCATCTAACAGGTAGAAAAAAATCTCAACTTACTTTTTATTACTTTCATTATAATACGAACTCACATTTGACTTAAAAAGACATTAAATCTGTCATGCCTTCAGTAGAGATGGCAAATAAGGATATCCTAGAGATGAATGCTTAGCTCACTTTCTCTGGAATTCATGCTTCTGCTTAGCTGTGTCTGTTTTCTGTTCATCGTTCAGTTCACCACTACATTTCTTTGCCAACAAAACATTGTGAGGAAAATATATAAGAAATTAAGTAAGCAATCATGTTCACAAGTCCATGGGGCCTGCTGGGATTCATCCCAGAGTTCTGAAGGAGCTAGTAGATGTTATGGCAGGAACCCTCTCTTTCATCTATGAGAGATCTTGGGAGTCTGGAGAGGTCCCTGCTCACCAGAGNTTCTGAAGGAGCTAGTAGATGTTATGGCAGGAACCCTCTCTTTCATCTATGAGAGATCTTGGGAGTCTGGAGAGGTCCCTGCTCACCAGAGGCTGGCCAATGTTATTCCAATCTACAATAAAGGTGAGAGGGAACTACAGACCTGTGAGTCTAACACCAGTTCCTGGAAAAAGTATGGAGATTATACTGGGCACTCTTGAAAGGTGTTTCAAGAACAATGCAATCAGCAGGCAGAGTCAACATGGGTTCACAAAAGAAAAGTTAGACAGGACTAATCTTATATCCTCTTATGATAAGGTCACCTGCCTAGTAGATGGAGGGAAGACAGTAGATGTAGGGTGTTTTTTTATTTTAGTTAGGCCTTTGATACTGTTCCTCACAGCAACCTTCTGGAGAAGTTATCCAGCTGTGGGATGAGTGGGTTTACAGTATGCTGGGTGAAGAACTGGCTGAACAGGAGGGCTTGAAGGGTTGTAGTGAATGGGGACATGCCTGATCACCAACTGTGTTCCTTAGGGCTCAGTTCT
>VYZX01015780.1:999-14150 GCA_013401335.1 Brachypteracias leptosomus
TGGAGCTCCATGCAATCTAGCTGTTCATTGACATAGAGGGCAACACCCCCTCCTCATCTCCCCTGCATGACCTTCCTGAAAAGCTTATACCCTTCTAATCTAACACACCAATCATAGGAGTCATTCTACCATGTTTCCGTGATGCCTATCAGATTGTAGCTCTGGAGGCACTCAAGCACCTCTAGCTCCTCTTGTTTATTGCCCATGCTGTGGGCATTCGCATAAAGGCATTTGAGCTGGTGCCCCTGATGAAGTGCTTGGGGTCCCTGATGAAGTACAGTTGCACTTTAGCTGGGATGGTGGTGTCGTTCCCAATGCTACTATGCCATTCCCAGGGTCATCTAATCTGGTTTTATCCCTTTCCTCCTTCATATCTAGTTTAAAGCTCGCTTGATGTGCTCCACCAACTCACGTCCCAGGATCCTTTTCCCCCTTGCATTCATCTGAACCCCATCTGACCTCAACAGGTCAGGTGCTGTGTAGACCTCCCCATGGTTGAAAAACCCAAAATTGAACTGCCAACACTACCCTTCAAGCCAGGCGTTTATCTGTCATGTTTTTCTAAACTCCTCTGTATTTTTCCTTGCAGTTAAGGGAATTGAGGCAAACACAATCTGTACACCTGATCCTTGTAGCATCCTCCCCAAAGCCCTGGAGTCCTTTTTGATTGCCCTTGGTCATCTCTCTTCGACCTCATCATCACCAATTTGCGTTACCAGAAGTGGGTAATAATCAGAAGGCTTTACCAGCCCTGGGAGTTTCCTGGTAATATCCCTAACCTGGGCCCCAGGGAGGCAGCAAACTTCCCTATGAGATGGATCTGGTCTGCATATAGGGCCCTCTATGCCCCTCAGAAGGGGAATCTCTTACTACTAGTACCCTCCTTTTTTTCTTTATTGAACTACAACTATTGAACTTTTCATTATTGAACTATAATGTCAGAATTTGGTCCAGAATGAAACAAGATTCATGTAACTTAGAAAACCCTGTAATAAAACACAAAGACAATTTAATTAGAAAAAAAGAAATGAAAAAAGTATTGTAGTAACATGATCATGCCTTCAGATCTGAAAGTGTTAATAAAAATTTCAAAAATTGTAACTTCAGTTTAATAAAGATTAGAAAAAGAAACCAAAATCAGATGGATGTGTGTAAACATAAGAGATTATTAATTCACTATTCAACAACTATGTGATAAAGCAACATAAATACATGATACAAAGTTTTTTTGCAAGATGAAAACATTTATTGCTTCTTAGTCCACATAAGTAATATATATGATATTTTAAATACACTCTTTATTTTAAAGAGTATGCTGTAAGCAACAGCATATGATGAATAACTAGAAATTACATACTTGTTATATCTACAAGGGTCAGAACGTACTAGATCATATATGATAGTACTAGATTCCTCCAGCTAAGATTATGAAGTGAAGATGCATATGGGGCATGCAAGTCAATTAAATCAGTTTTTGTGAAAAGCAGAAATAGAACATAAACTATGTATGTTTTATAGTAGCATTTTTGGTGTTAGTGTAGCAAATTAAATTATGTGGTCGTCAGCAGTCATTACTGATAAATCACATGGCACTCATTGTTCTGGGTATTCTGTCAAATCTACAAGTTTCCCTGGCAAGACTGATGACAGCATTTTTATTTTTACTTTATACTTTCCTTTCAGCAAAACAAAAACACTTATTCCATTTTATCTTGGATGTGAAGGTTAACTCTATTAACTGTGTGCAAACAAAAAAATGTAGGTTTAAAACATTATTAAGAACAATGGAATATGTAATGAAAGGAAATAAAATATGAATTAACAGAAAATTGTTTTCATTAAACATAATTTGTTGACTAAATAGTAATTGCTATGATAAGGAAATGTAAGCACAAAGCAAGGAAAATGACTTCTTATGGCATTCGCATGACACTTTAATCCATGTATAACAGCCAGAAAGGAAACAAACAAAAATATCCACTCCTGGCTACACAGGTCTGCTTTCACATCATTAATGCTTACATCAGTGTCCCACAATTCATATGTTTATCCACAGCAATATAACAGAATAAGAAATGAAAAACATTATTATTAAATAGATATCTACATAGAAATCTACTTAGTCATACAGAAAGTTTCATGTGCATTTTCTCGCAACCATATGAACTATTTTTTGAAAAAAAACTTAAGATGCTTCCTGTAATATTAAGTTTTTAACAGTAGATTTGCTAATGTAAGTCTGAATTTTGATACAATACCTGTTTCATGAATAATAATACTGTATTTCCCCGCAAGTCCCACCCAGGTCAATAAAACTACAGATGACATAAACTATAAATATAAGTTAATCTCTTTATATTTAGGTATCTACGGTTTTAATACATTGACTGACCATTCACCAAGTATGTATTAAGCCCACTTGATTTTAGGTATCAGCTCAGGCACTAAGCTAAATGCATTATCTTCCCACAATCACTAGAGAGGGACATGTATTTAGAGCATACTTCAGGTCACGTGAATAGAATTGTCCTTTGGAGACACCCATTTCATATAATTATCTATAGGACAGTATTTAAGATAAATTTGTCATGATTCAGACACTATTCATGGCTGCCTAGTAAGACTATTTCAAAACACAGTACCTGTCTGCCTTTAAAAAGTATGTTTTATTTTATAAAGCTAAGTAAAATATTTCTTGCCTTTCCTACAGTAGTTGGGAAATTGTTCAAGTGGAAGGAATTAATTTCATTTAGCACTGCATAAGTGCATTTCAGAAGCAGGAAACATTTTGTAAAGGAAGAGTTTCCTAATAAAGCTTGAAGCTTGCAGAACCTACACAGGCTTCAAAATGCTAAAGTTTATCTTAGGCAAGACAGACTTCATGATTTAGAAAATGATACTGTTATTTATTAAATTTCTCTGTTGCCATCCCTTTCAGCAATACATTTGCATTAAAAAAATGGACTGAAGCAAGACATAAAAGGACATTAAACATTTCCAACGTCTTACTATATTAAGAGTTAGATTAATTTTCTGGATGATACATTGGAGAGGGAGCTCTGAGAAACGATTTGAACTCATCCAATAAAGTATTCTATATTCCATATGCAACATTTCAGTTAACTGATCTCACTTTGCTTCAGTTCCTGAAATGAGGACTGGGGATAATATTTCCTTTCACCTCTCCTTCATCTGTTTTTTCTACTTTTACTGCAGGTAATTTCAGGTAGCCAAGTACAGTTAAGTAATTTCACACTATTCAGCTACCACCGGTTTTCAGTAAGACTGACACTCTCACTGCAACTGATTTTTCTCTAAGTCATAGGTTGTGATATGGGAATATGTGTTGATACTATCTGATTAGATATCTCTAATAGAGAATGCAAATGCCATTTGCAACTACTAGGCATCACCATAGTAGCAATAAACATAGTAAAATCCCATATGACTTTCTACTTAAGCTTTGTAGGATGTTCATGTTCTGTAGGGACATGTATAGAAATCTAGAGCTGGGACTACACTAAATCCTACATTTGTACCACTTCTATGCAGAAATAAACTTCTCATCAGCATATTTTTTTTTCCTCTGAAGATGTAACTCTGTATTTCTCTGTAACAGAGGGTGTGAAAGGGTTCTTGGTGTATTATTACTAGTGATAGAGTAAGACTTAAACAATGTTTGCAGGACATTTTGATATTCTTAACTAAGGTGTATTATATAGTTGTTATGAATTTCTTTTTTTATTCAATGTATTTTTTTTTTTAGTGTCTTGCAAGATATTCGTATACTTTATAAATATTTATATACAATATAGGAGCTTTTATTACATATACCAATACCATTTTTCACTTAAACTAATAACTTCACTGGTAAACTGGTAATATGAACTGGTATTATTCAGTTACTTTACTGAAAATAAAACACAAGCAGATTTTTATTTGTTTTCCATTGGTCTATAATAATGGTTAAAATCCCTTGCTCACAGATCATGTCTTATTTCTTCATTTTGAATAGTAAAGCACCGGTCCTTCTTCCATTGCCTATCATGTGGAAATTTTAAACTGTTTATCAGTTACAGCAATTAGTAAGATAACAGAGTAAAGAAAGAAAAGGACAGTCCATGCATACTACTTCTCTTCTTATGCATTACCATGAGAATTATAATCAATGAAGATGATCAAGCTAGCCTGATTCCAGCCTGTGGTTCAGACAGATTTTCAGTTTTGTAATAAATTTGCCTCAAAATTTTCTTGATTTGTCAACTGACCAGATATATTTAAATTTAACTGAATTAAAAATAGACAAGTGAAAATTCAAACCCAATACCAAATTATCATACCTGTGTTGATAGAAGTTGCTTTCACTTTGACATTCAGTCAGTTTACTTCCAAACAAGAACTGGTAACATGAAGTAGACAACGTTGACTAAGAATAACAAGCTATCATTCATCAATGCATTCATCAACTCATTGAATTTTCAATGCAGTGGACTTGTAACTTTCTCACCTTTGGGATAAAAGACTGTGGACTCAAATTTTAAACCAAGACCATGACTCTCTTAAAATCAGTTTACCAGTGCTGACATTTCCAAAAGAGAATTATTGTTCTCTACAAGTTCAAAACAAGTGAAGTCAGAATTACAGTTTCAAGATTACTGACTGCAGGTTCAGAAAAGCAGCTTTTCTGAAATCATGTTTTGAATACTACTGAGAAGGATGAAAACCTGTTTGTTTGTTTGTTTGTTCATTTCTTAAGTAAAGGTCCTTATTTTGAAAAAGAGAAGGCACTGCTCAAGAATGCCCAGTTTCCAAACTGTATCAGTGTTTTCTGGCTCTTGGTGTCACACATACTGACTTTTGATGTTACAGAAAATAATTGTTTAATCCTCTGAGACGTCTGTTCAAATATCTTTCTTCTTATAACTGAAAAAAATATATCTTCATACCTCTTTGCATTTTTTCTTTTCTTTAGAATAACTTTTTTTCAAAGCTCTCATGTCATAATGGCTGCTGACAACTTGATTATGGAAAGAATGATGGTATAAACCATTTTTTAATATTACTAGTGATTTATTTAAACATTAATTGTAAGGGTCAGATGGCTGTATAATCGATCAAAGGCCTTAAATTATTGAAACAGCTCATTTATCAGGATGTTGTAGAGAAGCCAATCATGATACACATGTTTCTTCATCACTCTTAGTGTGTAACTAATTAAAAGTGCTTATTTTCTGAAAATCCATTTTTTATACTAAACCATATGAATAATTTTAAAATTATAATAAATCTACCAAATAGAAAACTTAAGCTAACATGGTTTTGGATTTTTTTTCACATTATATATATATAACTACCTAATATCAAAAAGACTACTCTAAGACCACATTTATATACTTTTTAAAAAAATTTGCTTTGAAATCTAACAATCATGAACCTATTAATATGTCCTCTTTATTAATGTGCGAGATAGTTGTCAAACAGAGCTTTAAAAAATCACAAAGAAAGTTTACTGTCATGTTTTCTACTCCTCCATCTCAATTTCTCTTCCTCTTCTTCAGTTAATGTTTTCATTAGGCATTATCCTGTACATGGGTGCATATAGGGACACCTAGTGGCAACAAGTGATGAAAACTCCCCAGCCAGAAGACCTGGAGAAGTCACCAGTGGTATGAAATCCAGATCGTGATGAAGAGCCAGAACATGCAACTTCACTTCATTTTAAGGCTTCTGTGTTTTTACTGGAATGAGTTCACTTGCTTAAAAACAAAACACAGCAAAGCATTCCTAACCTCCGTTTAATGCAACATAACATAGTTACAGCACCTATTAGGTAGAATGGCTAAATAAGGGATTGATTTTTCATTACCAACTGTGTAAATAAAGCTCCACATTCGTCTTAAATAAAGACCAAAGTGTGTCATTAAAAGCAGCTTGTTCTATGTTATTAAGTGAATGCACGTATATAGATATGTGAAACTAATATGCATTATGTCTATATATTGTAAATATATGTTTAAACATATGACACAGAAATCCATAAGACTGGATTTGGTTTTTAGAAACCAGATCAAGGATTTTTCATTTTTATAAATTACTATGTATGCAAGTAGGTTGTCTTAAATAATGCTTCCAAAGAAGTAAAACAAGTGATTATTCTCAGGCAAAGTTATTCAAATGATAAAACATAAAGCTAAGCACCCGTATCCACTTACAGTCACACAGAGCTAAGTGTAAATATATATGTATGCTCCTACCTATCATATACAGTGTCTAGATCCAGTATTTGGAAACCATTGAGACTGCCAAAGTTCTTACTGGGTACCTTCATGTGCCTCCAAGATCTACATTATTTACTGTGTATTTTATTGCTAATAACATTTAACTAGAAAGCAATTTTTTAATGGACATTAGGAACCACTTTAGTGATGTTACTACTGAGTCACTTGGAAGTCTAATTTATGCATAATCATTGACTTTCATTTTCTGGCTTCCCTTGCTTTTTTTGCTTGTGAGGAACAGCTCAGTAGAAATTCTCATGGGATGCTTAACTCCCCCAAAATGAACAGGAACAAGATAAGTCAGTTTCTATGTTTGAGGGATAGTCTATTCACCATATTAAAATTTCTATTAAGTAATCTGTAGCAAAAATTTTAATGTGGGTCCTTCTATTGAATGTTTTAACCATTAAGACAGAAAACATTTGGTAATTCTCTGAGTTTCTTCTGTTAAATCTGTTTTACTTACTGTAAGAAAATTAAAGCAGAAAAAAAAAGAGAATAACCCAATAGATTTGTACCTTAGGGTTACCTCTGCGGGTAAGAATATGAATATACCTCTGTATAATTCCTATCCTACCATTTCCACCAGAAAAAATGAGAAGCTACCCCAGAGGAATTGTTCAAATCCACATGAAATCAGAATCCTTTTATTTCAGTTATTATGGATGGATTTACATACTTAATATTAGACATATTTCATGTAATATGATTTTAATTATTTGATAATCCTAAGTATAGCAAGGAGATAAGAGAGATGAAAAGTCAGATTTAATATATGACAGAACAGTTTAGGAAATCTTAGAGAGAATTTTTTCCTGTATGTCACTTAATCCATGCCATGTCCTATTGAAAATGTTGAAAGTTAAGCTAGTATTCTGGGGAGAATGGAACTCAGTTGGATCTGATTTTCATAAGAAGCAGTAATAAGAAGCATAGGAATATAGAGCTGAAGGGGACTACATAAATTTGATATGTAGTAAGCAAAAAAAAAAGTCTACAGAACTTTTACTCTAGGTGGTACTACCCACTTTAAATACTGACTCAAAACCATTAATTTTGCAGTAAAGGCCAAAAGCCAGATCTCTAATGTTTCTTGGAGAAAAAGAAGAAAAGAAGGAAAGAAGGGCACCATCAATGGTCTACTGAAGCCCCTGCAAAAGGAGGATATATGTTAGCAATTGTTTGCAGAATGCTCTAAATCTAGGATTTAAAACATGACCCGCTTTATAAAGAAGAACAAAAGAAAGAAAGAAATTAACAGAACTCAGAATATAAATTATATAGTAAGTGGAAAAAACATCCTTCCTGACCTGAGAGCCTGCAGTAAGCCCTGAGGCAGAGAACAGATACAGTATAAATGTAGAACAACCATATTACATCCTCTTCAAAAAGCCCTTTCCTTCCCAACTTGGCACAAATGTCACTTCCCTAACAGGAACTGTCCCATTCAATTATACGTTTTTTTCTATAAGCTTTTCAAGTTCTATCTTAAAACAACTTTGGACTATTGGCCTGATTACCTAATTGGAAGACCTGTATCTCCCTTCTCAGATGGTCAGTAAATTTCTTCACATTTATAGGCTATGCAATTGATGTGTAAGTATTTTATGGCATGCCAACATCACTCTTTAGTTCAAATACTTTCTGGATTTTTTAGCATTTAACTAAAAATACATTTGGAAGGAATCACCTGTCCTTTCAATATCTATTTGGCTATGTATGCCTTTAAAAAAAAAAAAAAATCTCTCTTCTGTAGACACATTTTCCATGCCCTAATTACCCTAGTTTCTTTCTGAACTTTAAATCTCCTTTTAAGATCTTCTTTGAATCTATAACTAGAACCATGCATAATACAACAGGAATTCATGAAAAAGCACATCCTTTACAACAGTATTATCACCTCCCCACCTATTAGGACAATCCTGATGATACATCATAGAATCGTATTTCTCTTCTCCCTTTATGTCAGTACTTCTTTTATAATGGCAACATATAGCCATTTTCTGATTGATGGCTCCCTTCAGAGGTGTTCAAAAAATAGGTAGATGTGGTGCTTTGGGACATGGTCTAGTGGTCAGGGAGATGTTGGGATGAAGATTGGACTTGATGATCCCAGAGGTCTTTTCCAACCTAAATGATTCTATGATTCTATGACTTGGATTTTTTATAAAATTGGGTCTTTCCAGTTTATAGCAGAAGTGTTTACTGATGACTTTGTAGATTGCTTTATTTAATTTCACACCACTCCTATCAGTCCAGGCCAAAAGAAAATATTATATAGATACACATGAAACAAATTTATAAATACTGACATAATAAAATTGTCAGTAAATTAAATTTGTAAATATTTATAAAGTGCGTATATATTTACATGTCTATGTATCTCAACACAAATACAGACACATATGTAAAGATACATATGTATGAATATATACATGTATGTGTGCACATACAAGTCTTCTTGTCTGATTATCTGCTTCTCAGCAAGACCTCTAGTTTTGTACGGTATATAAACTGTGTCCATATCCATTTACCTTATATCCCAAAATCAGTGCTATGTGCATTACAAAGGAGTGGGCTTAAAACTGGTCACCACTTTTGATCTAATGACCATCTAATGACTTCCATCCATTCAGATAACTCTCCTTCCAACATTGCGTACTGTCGCCTCACCTATGCTCTGTGGAAATTTTGGATTTGCTTACTTGCAGTTCATGTGTTTATCCTTTCAGCACCCTAGGATAGAATTTTTTTGGATCAAATGCTTGTGCCACACGATACCAGGTATGCTAATGATGTGATTTCTTTTGTTCTGTTCTTACTTTCATTATATAACAAAATTTACATATACAATCTAACAGAAAGAGAGGCAACTTTTTCAATAACTGTTTAGTCCAGGCCTACTTTATTCTTAATGTCCACCCCATTCTTTGAACATCTATCCAACTTATTAAGGTCTCATTTTACTTACACAGTTTAAGAAGTTCTTACAATGTTTCATTTTGCTGTGCAAGTTTTGGTTTAACAAGGTTTCTGACCATTCTCAGTTTGGTTTTATTCCTTCATTATTGATGCAGATTTCACTTAATAATCAACATCTCTTTGCCATTCTTTATAGGTTTTGTGCTTACCCTTAATAACTTGCTTAAGGTTTTTACCTCCTGGGAATTATTTTTCATCTCTGTTGTTTGATTTTGGTTTTTGTTTTCATTTCCTCCACTCCCCCCAATGTGAACATTCAAAAATGTTTTCACTTTTTTACATAAAGTAATAACATTCCTTATATGAATTCTATTTCTGGTGCTCTCCCTAATTTTTGTTTGCTTTTTTCACAGTTTGCCCTTCTGAAACACTGGCCTGCAGTTACAGATTCTCTACATTTTTCTCTTTTGCAACTTCACATGAAGTGGAAAAACCTCAAAACCACCATATTTAAGATTATTTTCTGTCATCATTTTTTCCTGCAGATCCTATCATCCACTAAAATTAAGTCTAAGTTATCCTTTCCTCTTGCTTGCTCAGAAGAAGCTATCCTCTCTCATGTCTAAACTCATTTTATCTTCAACAACATTGGTTGGGTTTTTTTCTGATCTTTTCCAGAAAGAAGTCACACAAGTTTGCATAATTGCAAAATATCAATTTTTACTTTTTTTCCTGTATTTATAGGCATTATTATCCAGATCAAATCTGTACCAGTAGATTCATAACAGATCACATCCTCATGAAGCTTTTTTCCTATCCTTTGCTGAATAATTTTAATTGAAGCAGACACTATCTCACCTTCACCCTCATATTTAACTTCTTTATTGCAGTATTGCTTAACTGTCTTTACTCCTTAGCAGTTTTTAGTGCATTAACATGAAATTACTTCAACACCTTTTTTGTCTTTCCTAAACAGTGTGTATCCCTCAGTTTCAGAACATTTCCCTTATGACTTTGGTACCTTTCATGTTCCTGTTTTCCTATAATGTCTGGTTTCATACACAGTACCAACTGTTCCTGCTACTCATTGGTTGAAGTACTACAAAAAGGGGCTAGACCAGTCACAAGTAGTATCCATGTATTCATCATATCCTTTGGTTTATTTAACTTTTCTGTTGTCCCATTCTCATTCACATCTCTCTACTTGTATTCCATATATGAGTTATTTCCTAATTTCTTCCTGAGTTTTTCAGTTTAAAGGTTTTTAGAATCTCCTAGTTTAAAGAAAGGCAGATGAAAGATACATTAGCAGAAGACAACACATAGTAGCAATAAAGACCACTTTATTTCTCATAAATTTAGCAGCATTTGTTGTTTGATGTTCATGTGCTCAGGTGACAGTTCTAGTTCAAATATTCAGATTAAACTTTCTACTGCAATGAATACTTTCAGACTATGTAGACTCCCTTCTAATGGAGTCTAATTCCTTGCTGATTTCAGTAAGAAATACAGAGCTGTGTTCTCTCAAGCTAGCCTTGCATATTGAAATAAATATTCTGCAAAACTCTACAGAACTTTAGGGTATTTTACTAAAAATATAATGTTAATCAGAATAAGAATGAATGGAACAACAGCATGATAGTTCTACACTAAAAACTATTTAAACCTTGTGAGTGTTACTAAAATAATCTAGCAGTCTAACAACTTGGAAGTAAGATTTTATTAAATCAGTTTTTCTATTTATTATATTTTTAATTAGCACAGGACCAGAATCATTAAATTAAAACATATGTACAATACTAACTTTTACATAATAGCTTTTAACAGAATTTCAGGTTTATGAAATGCGAACTTTTCCAAAATGGTTTCATTGAAAGAGTTAAGCTCAGCCTAGCTGCCAAGGTTGTTTAAAACATCTTTCTTTCTTATGAGCAAAGAAGTATTTATGTGTGTCTAATTTTGTGTATCAGAGAGAAAAATAGCACAGCAACACTGATAGATGCTATAAATATGACAGGCCTAAAAAAATGCAAGCATATATGCATAAAATCTCATATATTAAAAATATAGAATAATTTATTCAAAACAAAAAATCTTTTAAAAACAGTGAGGTCATAAGTAACTCCTGTAAAACATCCCTATTTACTGTCTGTGAATTATCTTTGTTCCACTATCATCATATAGTTCATGTGGAATATTAGAAAAGCTTTAAAGAGGGAGAGGGGACGAGGGGGAACCAAAACCAAACCAAACCCACCTACTGTGGTTTGGTATCCTTTTCCTGTCTAAAAGTAGTGTCTTGGGATGCAATCTAAAGCCATTCAAAGCCTTCCACTGAATCAACGGGATTTGCATCAAAACAGGAATGTCAGAGATTCTTTAATAATAGAAGTAAGTGCTTTGCCCTACTGAGAAGCTTCTACAAGGTCAGGAATATTACCTGGTTTAAATGACAAAGTTGTCTTCCATCCAAACGCAAGATCTTGCTTATTTCTGGCCCAGGGAAAGAGGATTTTAGTCACACTCCTGCGTTTGCAAAGAGGGATCCACCTTTTGGGGAAGGCTGAGCATTAAGAAAAAGCTGATTCTCTGCAGTCATCCCTGGGTTTAGCATGTTGGTATGTTAAGATACAAGTTAACAGAGGTAAGCTGAAGATATAAATGTGATGAATTCACGTATCATATGCAGAGCATCCTTCCCTCTTTGGTGTTTAGACTCGCACAAGAAAACCCATGAAGGCACAACTATGTCTTAGCATTATCTTTGAGTTGAAGCTGGATTCCAACCTCTGCACTGTGCACATGGGGCGTACTGCATGCGTAACACCTATGTGATTTACATAATAAGATGTATACAGCATATGACAGTAATGAATACACGAATACGAACATGTGCACATATTTGCATGTATGCAATTAAACCACCTTTTTTTTCCTTTTTCTTTTTGAAGATCAGCCGCGGAAACCAAAAAAACCCATAAAACCGTAAAAACCCATCATCACCGCTTCAGCCAGCTGTGCACAGAAAAAACCCTCCATGTTCCGTACGCAAACGGAATAACGGGAGCTCTCCCAGCCGCCGACAAAGACAACGCAGACAGCACAGCGCGGCCTCCTCCGCCTCTCCCCGCCGNGCGACGCGCAGCCCATCCGCCGCCCTGCGCTGCCACCTGGCGGCGGCGGCAGAAACAGCACCCAGCTGAGCCGAGCCGCGGCGGCAGCCCACGGCCAAGCAGCCCCTCAGCGGCAGCCGCCCGGAACGCCCGCAGCACCATGGCCTCCACCGCTGCCTCGGGAGGTGGGCTGAGCAGTGTCGCTAGTAGTTGTTGCTGCTGCACCCCCGCCCCGACTCCCTCCGCGCCCCGTGGCTGGGGAGGGCAGAGGGGAAAAGATAAATTGGAGCGGCCCCGAGCACACCCCCCGCGTCCCCGGTTTCGGAGGATGCGTGTAGTGAAACCTATCGTTCCTTTTCGCAGCGACCACCCAATTCCCCACCGTCTCCATGGATGCAGCGGAGGTTCCCGCACAGAGAACGGCGGCGGCGGCCGCCGGGCCACCGGCTCCCGCCTCCAGCTCCACTCCGCTCCCCGCTGCCCGGCCGCGGCCAGCGAGCGCTGCAGGGAGAGGACGGACGCGGTTGCGTTACCGCACCTCTCCCTACCGCGGGCCGCCGGGCCCCGGGACTACGGCCCAAGGGGCTGGAGTAGAGCGGGGGCGGCGGCGGAGCTCGGGGAAAGTTGCCCCGTGCCGGGGAAAGTGTGAGGACACGGCCGCGGGGCGCGGGGGTGTGGCGGGGGCGGGAGCGCGGCGCTCGTATCGGCATGTGTGTGCCGGCACGTGTGCGTGTGCGCGATGTGACCGCGCGGGCGGGGTGCGCGGCGCTGAGCGGGGTCGCCCGCCCGCTCTCCCGCCGCGCCGTCACCCAGGGACACCCGCCCCGCCACCCTGGAC
>VYZX01015781.1:5714-93221 GCA_013401335.1 Brachypteracias leptosomus
ATGTTAGGCCATATAAGGCTGTCAGTAGCTGTGAAGCCACAGGAGAAAGAGGAGGTACCAGGTTAGAGGGTGAATCACCACTACCTATGAAAAAGAGCTTGTCTTTGCTCACTGCAGGACTGCAAGGAGGGACAGGACGTATTTCTTGCCCAAAACTCACCAACACAAGCACTGACAATAATTATTTACAATGATAGCGGGTGTTGCTCAGGCTTGTAGTACTTTTGCTCCCTAAGCATGTCCTTCAGGAGGGCATCTTTCTTGATACTGATTTGTTGCTTCTGCAGAATCAATGATCTGTCAGTTTGCCTTACAAGTTAGACAAGCTCTTCAGAAAATCAAGAGAGAATAACTTACTTAATGAGCTTCAGGCACAGTTATATGGGCAATAATTGAAACGAGCATTGAAAATAAAGACAAAAAACCCCTTCTGATAGTTTCAGGCATTTATTTCATGTTTGTTTTCATGGGGCAATCCTGTCATCCTATTCACAAGCTCAATTGTAACTATTTAGCAAGTTGTGATCACCGAGGTTGTTGGCTGAACACATTTGCAGGTACATTTTCTCAAGAGGCTGTGTATCCGTGTCTAAAACCCATTGCTTTGTACTCCGTTCTTTCTGCCTTTCTCCTTTCTACCCAGGCAAACTCTTGGAAACCTATTGAGATCTAGAAATGCATCACAGGCTCTTGAAAGTTTGACCTATAATTGGACATCAGTTTTGTTAAACCTGTGGTCTTCACAACATTCTGATCTTTTGATAGAAGTTATGTGTAACTTAGATGGATGTAGTGGTTAAAAGATTCCAGACATTGCATAGGTGCTGCTGTCTCTCTAAGGGCAGGCTGTCCCCACCTTAGAGGACTTCTAAGTCACTCTTCATGTTCCCTGTGAAGTCACTTGTCTTTCTCAATGAGCACCACCCCATTTTCTTCTTCCCCCATTTTCAAAGCAAAATACACCCAGTCTCATCAGCTAATTCTTAGGCTTTCTTCATTGCAGAGTGGCTCAAAAGAATAAGCAACCTAGTGGTGAGCAGCTTTTTAAAGCAAAGCTATTTTTTTCATCTGCAACAGTCTGAAGTCTTTAGGTTGTGGAGTGTGTGTACATTGTGTAAATAGTAGCTAGTGTTCCTCTCTGCTCGACTTCATATTCATTCTACTTAATACTTAAAGCCAGTATCGTGACCCTGGGGATTGACCTTTATTCAGTCATGGGACATTGTGTCACAGGATCAAGTGAAAAGCAAGGTAGAAGATTTCATTCAATGTTTAGGTAGTATATAATAACAGACATTAAAGGGTTAAGTTTACTCCAGCTCCAGTTCCTGCACCAGATTCTACAGCCAGTCAGCCAGTGAGTTATGGGTAAACAAAATTTGCTCACACCTTATCTAGAAAATAATCCTTTTTCTGGCATATTTGTATCTGCATATTTCCCTGCCTAGTCTCTTTCCCCTTCCTTGCAGACTATTGGCTTCGTGCAGACCCGCATTTCCACACTCATACACCTTCAGCAGCTCTCTGACTCAGCAAGAGCTCGTGCTCTGCTCTGTCACACAATAGCAGATTGGGTCCTTTGCAGTGTGGGAACTGAAAATTTACTGCCTTACAGTTCCCTCTGAATTACTCTTGGTATGAAAAATACGTCTCGCTTCACCAGCTTCTTTAAGTACATCTGCTTTTCTAGCTATGGTCTACTATCACATATGTCAGGTTCTAGCTACTCTGTGATTTCATCACTTAGGCTAGAGGAGAGTTTAGAAATCAAATAATCCTGTAATAATAGTCACGCTTAGAGGTATAATCTATTGCATTCACTCATGCTACTAAAGTTAAGCAGAGAAAATACGCTTGGGGCATAGACATGTGTGTCAGGTAACATGAAGGAAGAGTTTCTTTCTTAAAGTGTTTTTTTTTTTTGTCAAGTAAATGAGAAAATCAATGCTGCTACTGTCTGGAGGAGAAATAGTCTGGAATACCTTTAACCTCATGACGCTCCCTAACACAGATCATTTTTCCAAATCAGTTATGCAGTCCTGTGGCATTACAGAAACATGACTGAAGTTTCCATACTAACTCTGTTCAAGAGAAAACATTCACAACCCTCACTGGAGGTGAAGGCCCCTTGTGAAAATTGTCAGTAACGAAAGCTCTTTGAGCAAACACACTGAATACTAATGAGAAAATTGAGACATGAAAAATGCTCTCTCTGAGATCTCAAAGAACTGGAGAATAAATTGAGTTATTTTTGAGCCTCAATGGTATAAATTAGACATATGTATCAAAGGTGACAAATACTGCAATTCAGAATGTGCTCTGGTTTTATGCAAAAGGTTCTGATGTTGTTTAGCTCTGAGAAAACATATTTCTGTTGCTGTTATTACTCTACCTGCTGTGCGAAGACATGATGCCACTATTCTTGGGGCCTTTGGAGCAAGGGGCAGAAGAGTTTGAACTTGCAGAGCTGCAAAATGAAGGTGTGTTTTGCATATAATTTTGGGCTCCTGTCATTTACACTGATGTAGGTTTCCTGTTAAAATATGAGAAACGCAATGTCTAGAGATGCAAATCTCAGAATTTGCACTGGGAAGGCTTTATATTGCTGCAAGTAGATAGGACATTTTCCAGTGCACTAGAGAAAGTGCATGAGAAAATAAATGGGCTTTTATTATTGTATTTAGTGGGCATGAATCCAGCCTTTCAGAGCTGAGGTTGGACACTTTAGATCTCTGCAGTGCCATTCATTACGGGTTGGCTTCCGTTGGGTGCACAGAACAATCCATTAGATGATTGCAAATGAGCAGTGAGCTTTTTTTAAAAGACAGGCTGTAGTGTGCTATGGCTAAAAGCTATGCTGGCCTTAGGAGGTTTCACTTATATCCCATTCAACCCACACAGATTGCTCCAAAATTTCAGCAAGAAGGTTGTTGCCCCCCATCCCATTTATCAGCTGACATACTGAAAGCCCTGGCATGTTACTGCAACTGAAAAACCACTAGAAAGCTATGAATTCCAGTATATTTTTAGCAACAGAAACCATACTGGTTTAGAGCCAACACACACATTTTCTCTGCATACATCTTCCAGAATATTCTGCAATATTATTCACATCTTCGAGTACGTTTTGTTTCAACTCTATCTTCCTGAAGAAGCTGATTTTATATGTACATGTAGAAACGGGAGGGCAGTGAGATATTCTGAGTTAGATAAAAGGGACAAGAGGACTTCAAGCTATGACCAGCTCTAGATGTTTGCATATATATGTCATTAAATGAAGTGCAGTTCAGATCAGTTGTCACAAATGAGGCTCTGCACATGCATGTTAAGGACCCAAATTGAAGCGTGGCCATCTGTGACCTGTCTCCAGTTAGCGTGGACCTGCCTTCCTTCAGGTCCCATCTGTCACAAACAGCACAGGCTGTGGCTCAGCTACAGCTAGTCAGAGAAACTCTCCTATGGCTGGCTGGGCTTTGGTGTACAGGTGTGGTACTGGTGACGTATGTCACAGCTCTCCCTTCATGATACCAAACCTGCATTTCCCTATTCTCTGCCTGTCCTTCATATGCCCTTTGTACCTTTTACAGCTTGTTTTAAAAGAAACAATGCTTTGGCAGCTTGTCCTTACTCCTAGTCTCTTCACTACAAGATACTTTCAATTATGAACAACACGAAGGGTGTGTAAAGTATCATTAAGCAATGTTACAATAGGTCTTTGCTAACTCCAGGAGGGATAATGAAAGAATGTTAGCCTAAACTGCTGAGAAAAATGCCACAGTTTCACTTTAATAGGTTTTAGAAGTGATTTAGGAAGAAAGAACTACTACCACAGTGCATATCATTAACCTGGTTTCATCAGAGTCCAGTTTAAGCCCGTTTCTAATAGTCCTAAGGAAAGACCAATTGGGCTACATATTGCAACCCATCACTTCCAAGTCTCTTACACTATTATCTCATTAAAATAAATATCTCACACACTGAGCTAAGCACTAACCAGTGGAGACAGCATATTCTCACTGTAGCCACACACATAGTATAGTTGGAAGAACCAGGAAGACTCCCTTTTCCTGCTGCCCAGAGGAACTGGCAAGCCAGCTTTGCCCTGCGAGTACCTGCTGCCAGCTGGGAGGGCTTCCTCCACGGCAACAGGCGTGTGTGCACTGTGGTGTTGGCATGGGTATTAGATGGGAGGCTAGTCTTTTGGCACAATAATGTCAAATTTTGTGACTACAGTCTCTCTCGAGTCGTGGTTAAACTTACATGCCCTTCCTGAGTGTTGGTCCTGTAAAATTCCTTCAATACCCTGCTAATTAGGTGTCACTTGGCCCCAAAATTGGAATAAGGACAGGGAGCAATGAATGTGCTGTGTCAGCAAAAGCAGTCTCAAACAGGAGTTCTTGTGTAGTAACAAAGTTGTTATGGAGATGTTTCAAAGCTGTATGTAGTCTGTGTGTACAGATGGGGAAGATAATATTATCTGAGCGGTGCTGGGCATACATCTTGCTCTGGTATGCAGGTTTTTAGTTTCTAAGCCTAAAGCCAATTTAACATGAATATTTAATTTTTGGCATATTCTTAATTCATTTGCATGCCTGCCATGAACCAGACTAATACATAAGTGATAACTATGAGGTTTGTTGGATTGAATATAGTCCTGATCCCAGACTTCTGGACCCAGTAGAAAAATCTCTCTGCCTTTTACAGGCCCTGACGCACTGGGTTATATCCTGAATTGTTTAGTTAGGAGCAAAACCTCTGTGGGTGTTATTCTCATGTAGGTATATTCCAAAGTCATGGCCCTTAGGTTTTTTCATTGGATCATGGGTTGTTGTGGGTTTTTTAAGGTAAAAATATGCAGATAGTTCAAATTATTTTGGAGTTTAAACTGCTATTCCTGTATAGCTTATTACAGGGACAGGTCACTGCAGCTCTGAAAACCCACTGGTGTACTAGTGCTGTTTCTACAGTCAGGGTATAGATAAGACACTGATGCCAAGTGGACTCGAGTACTTTCATATTCTGTTAATAAATGGCCATTTTGAATGTGGTCATTGGAGTGTGAGAGATTATTGTTTATTCTCTCTCTGTGCCATCATCTGCAAATTGCTTAATAGCACAAATAAACGTTACATAAACATTAAGGTTTTCTTTTAAGCAGCAGAAGCAATGTTAAAAAAAACCCGAGGAGAATAGTGAGTCTTTCATTTGTGGTTGTAGTACTGTTAAAATCCTATTTGATTACCAGGTTAGATTTGCTGTAACATGCAGATTCTGTTCACAGGCTTTTAATGTCATGAGGTTAGCCTAAGAAATCCTTTCTGTTGAAGAGAGAATATATCCTGATTTTTCTTACAGGATTAAAACTGGCTGATACTGTTATGCTCTACAGCTACAAGACCTAGTGCTCTCCTGGACATTACCACCCACAGGGCCATGACGTTGGATCTGCTCATGTATAAATTCCTAAACCAGAGCAGCTTTTAGTCTGCATATTAACCAACCAGATGCCTGAGAGTGGTAGGAGAGAGCAGTCCAATTTTACTCCCCGTTCCCAATCACTTCAGTGACGCAGTATGTGTGGTGGTAGGTTTATACACTGTGCCAGGACAATGCCTGTTCTGTGCTGAGCATGTTGAAGTATAACAGTCTGACGTAACATGTCCTGTTTCTCAGCACCCCAGAAGAGAGGGTAGCCATCAGCACGAGCCTCACCTGAATGTCTGATGTTGTGACCTATGGCAGCTCTCACCCAAAGACAGGTTGGATTCAGAAACACACACATGCTTGTATGACTTGGTGTGTTGACCTTGACCAAATTTGTCTTCAATAGCTATTCCTTACAAGCTTGTAGAAGCAATAAAAGAATCAAGTCTTAAGTTCAGCAGCCCTTGATGATTTTTTCCTGCTGGCACATGCTCAGGAGGATGTTGTCAGGATAGGAAGCTGTTTCAGGCAGTACAACTCTGTCTGCAAAAAACTATACTGATGAGTTTTTTCCCCATCTGGGGGATATTCTGCTGATTAGATATTTTTTCATCAGCAGCCAACAAACAAAATTTGCAGCTGGCAAAACCAACAGTTTATTCAGCTGGTAGGGATTTGTTCTCTCTCTCATTTCTCTCTTCTGTGTTAAACTTCAAGAAGTAAATTAATACTGACATTGAGGCCACTATTTACTTTAATGATATTTCAGATCTACCTGGCTAACGATCACTTATGTAAGGCTGAAGTAATATGTTTGGTGTGGGCCTGGTTTGCTAGGAGGATATGAATATATTTTTAATTATCAAAGACCTCTGTCATCCCAGATCGATATATTCAAAGACATTTTTCTTTTGTGGCTATTCATGTTTTATACCGCTTGAGTTTGTTTCCATGTTGGCAAAATGAGAAAGAATCAAAATCTGTTGATCTAAATCTTTTATTTATATTGGACTGAAAATGTATTGAATTTCTTATGTGACAATGAGTACCTGACAGATGTAGCATCTCTTTCTAATGCCCTTTATGCAATTTTTTAGTGTAAAAAATACTATAACAAAAGGAAAGAAAATCTGGGACTTTGGTTTACCTTTTTTTCTTGTTAAAGAAGGTGAAAAGTTCAATTGTCACAGGTGAACTGAAATTACATCCTGTAGCTTGAGAGAATGTAAAGGGAATTTAAAGAAACCTTTAAAAAAGTCTTATATAGTATTATCAATTCCTATATAAAATAATTTTAATATTTTAAGTACTGTTTAAATAATTTATCTGTATTTAAAACTAACGTTTTAAAGTTATGTTTGGAACTTTTTTTGGCATTAACACAATTCAATTTTTTTTAAATATTAAAAAGCATTTTAAATGTTTGATACAATTCAATATAAAAACAGAAAAAGTAATATACATTGTTCACATATAGTATTACAGTACATGACAGCTGAGCTCTAGAGTGAGCTTTTGAATTTGTCAGACAAGTCATAGCTTAGTTGTGGTGAACCACTTGCTTATCCTCTCTCTGGACTCTTAAGATTATAACAGATCCTTACCATTAATATGTAGTCTTTAATATTATATACACATACTGTATACAGTATTTAAGTTCCAACGTTATGCCCAGAACTGTAAATAAATATTTTTTTACAGCAGTTAGATGAAAATATTGTTTAGCGCATACACAAATCTATTTCAGACGCACACAATTTGACAGGAAACATACCAGGTTTTCTCAGCTCAGTTATAGCAAAATTTAACTCATAGACGCAAAATAACGTAACTGAGAAGTTGTCACTATTGTATTTTAAATTTCTGATAGTCTTATTACCGAACGTTCACAGGTTGTGTTAACAATAGGCAATTATGATTCACTTGTACCCTTGGTGCCTTCCCATTCCTCCTGCCAATGCTAAAGGCAGCAGTGTAGGCACGATGCTGGTGTCTCACAGCATTACTGGGTGTCTAACACCCACTGTTCACTGACAAGCTTGCAAAAGGGGACAGTGTTACTGACTCAGGGGTACAGGCTGGGGCAGGGCTTCACCATACGCCAAATACCAGTCCCCAGGTGTTAAGCATAGGCGTGTCTGTCATTGATAAGGAAGTTTACTGTCAAATTGTAAATTGCTTTGTCCATCCTTCTGTGAAGAACTCTTGTATTTAACAAGATGATTTCTACAGATACTGTGAATGGATTCTGGTGGAAAGCAGGGTACTCATGCTTCCTCTCATACACCTCATGTATTCTGAGTGCAATAACAGTGTCCCATTGTACAAGGTAGTCTCTAAAAGTCTTCATTTTTTCTTGAAAAATTCTTCTTCAAGAGGACCCCAAACTTTACAAAGACTAAATGGAACACTCTGTGTAGCTACTTAGAGATACTTGCAGAAGAAAAAAATACCAATGCAAATGGACATTTGCATCAGGAAGCCTAGTCTAGGAACATTACTCAGAAGAACAGCACATGCCACATGGTATCTGTAGTTATTCACAGATGAGTAAAACTCACATTTTGGACTCATACTTTCCTATTGGTATGCCGTCTACAAACTAGAGACTATTTGCAGGAATTATTGCATGCCTCATTCTTAATATTTGTTCCTGAAAATAGCACTTTTTCACAGACAACTCTGAAATGTGGTTTCAAGATGAGCTTTCAATAAGGGTTTGAATGCTTATGTCTTTCCAGTGTGAGATTTTGAATGAATCTTCAGGAAAACAGAATTCACAAACTGTAAGAAATATCCTGCCTCCCTTTAACTCCTCCTGCCTTTTTCTCTGGCGTGAAGGTGCTTGTTGAGCAAGTTGATTGTTCTTGGGGTGACTCTGGGCTTGGTTTACATGAAATTTGATTCTCCTGCTTTTGGGGAAGCAGATTCTGAAAAGGATATTGTTACTTAGGGAGATTAAGCATTTCAGTTACTTTAATCCATTTTAAGAAATAAACTGAGGCCTTGAGTTTATTTTGCAGTAAAAGCACAGTACAACAACAGGCCTCCACTTGTGTCTCTGAAGACCTCAGTCAAAAAGTCAGGATTCTGTAGGATAAAGCAAGCAGTCAATGCTAAGGTAATCCTCCATCACATCTTTTATCACTTATATCACTGGCCAGGAATACTTCTGTGCCAGCAAGAGACTAATTTTGAGCTGTTTCATGCACACAAAGTTTCAGATCCTGATATTCTCAGCTCAGCCCTTTCCATTAAGACATTGCAGTCAGGTGAAAACTAAGCAAATTTTGACAGGAGAGTTTCAGAATCAGAAACAACAAAGTGATGAACTGAAGGTTTGCCTTTGCAAATGTCTGTCTAGCCTTAAGAAAATTTGTATTTAAGTCTTAACCTTTCCTTGGATGTATATGCAATGTGCGTATATATAAATATATATTTATACAGTTCATAGTCTACATCAGACCTGAGAACGTTTTCTTATTCATTAATGCTCTTTGGATGATAAACTGAGCAGAAAAGGTGCTGTTTTCTTGTAAAGATGTTATGCTGACTCAACAGAAGGAGGTCTATAAAAGGCTAAGCATACAACAGATCAAACAATTTTTAAATTAAAACCTTGATCTCAGGATTTAATGGTTTCTATTTGCTTTAGATTCTTCATTTATGCTTAAGCCTGTACAAGACAACAAGTTAGTTTTTCCACGTTAGTATCTGGTTAACAGTAGAGAGACAAGTGTGTGGGGGGTTTTGTTTTGTTTTGTTTAAAGAAGTGAGGATACCTTCATCATAAATCCTTCATTTCAGTAGTTAAAAAGGTCATCACTTGAAAGAATGTCTTTCTGGGGAGAAGGAAGAAGTAGTAAACACTGCAAAAATTACTGTGAAGGCCGTTTAAGAATTCATGTCAAACTACTAGGTCAAATCCAGAAAGATGTAGAAGGACAAGTTATGTGGTGTATCATCTTAACTTTCAGGTTTCTCGTATCTCAGGCAGATTCAGAATCCTGTAAAGTCACATATGCTCTTTGTAAAATGCATGGAGGGAGTTACGGGTCTGACGGGTTGTGAGTGAGCTGCAGAGCTGCATACTACAACTCAGTAAGAAGCAGTAACTATTTATCCCTTTTCTCTCTTCTGTTTGTGCTTCCATTTATTTGGTTTTAATACTCTCCTAAACATAAGTGTTTACGGTCTCTCATTCAAATAGTTAAGATGAACCGCCTTCTATCTTTATAACAAAGTCTGGAAGAAGTGACATTTCAGGCATTGCATACCTGTTATTTAGTAATAGACACTTCAAAAATGTGTAAGAAATGGTGGTGCAATACTCTGCATTCTGAAGGGACTCAGCCACTTTGCATCTCCCCCAGAAGAGTGCTCAGAGGAGCTGCACACAGGCAGCCCAGGGAGAAAGCCTGGGCTTCACTTCTGAAAAGGTGCCACTCTTCTGAAAGGAGCTCAGAGCCAGAGAGAGGGGGTAAAAGAAAGCAGACAATGAAAAGCAGTATACTCATTAAAAACAAGCCATCAAACAAAAACCACACTCTTATTTGCTACATATCGTACTTCGGAGAAGTAAGGAGTTAAGCAAAATCTTTAGACACAGCCTCTACAAAGTTTGGTGCTGACATTAAAATACCAATAGTACAAATGATCGTGAAGACTGAAAAAGCCATCAAGCAGAGCCGGTCCACTACAGAGGCCGCAAATTTCCACTCGTTGCAAATGGCTTCCTCTTCATCCTGGTCTCTGAATCGATTTGCAATGTACCTGACCTCTTCCAAGATCTTGGCCAAATCTGGGTCACCTTCAGAGGGATGGCCACTGTGCAGCAGGTTTTCTTCATCTGTTGGTGAGCAGGTCATCCTCCCACAGATCACTCCTGAATCAGTGGTAGGTGTGCAGTGAACCCCTTCCAGCCCCCTGAACCCAATGTATAGCATATTGCCATTGCTGGATTGCTGTCCACTCAGAGTGTTCATCTCCACACTTGAGAGGCTACATCGACGCTGTTGATGTTGACAGGCGGGACGCACTTTATCTTCCCCTGGTCTTTTCATCCTCAGAAACCAAGCACACCAGTTGAGAAGGATGATTCTTGTCTGAAAGAAAATTTTTGAGAATAAGCATCTCTTCAAACAGCCACTCTCTGTGGGCACTGTTGGTATGCAGCCTGGGTGCCTGTCTGCTCCATGGTCTCTGCTTAGTCTGCACAGGAGTTCTAGAAAATGGTGCCAGAGTTTTCCAGCCACATAATTTGCCAATCATTGAGGCTGCTTTCTTATCCCAGCAGTGCTGTTAATTGCCTCAGGCTGACTATCACTACTGGGAGATCTCCCTCCTCTGATGGGAGTCTCCATGGTGCTGGTTTTGCCTTACGCTTGAACAGCAATATGGCAGCCTCTCCCACCTGTACTAAAAACCATGAACTGAAACAAAAACACTGCTAATTGAAGAAGAGTTAGTTTTTAATAGTCTCAATAGTGCTGCTTTAGATTGTAGTCGATGAATTACAATTCTTGCACTCATATTTGTACCCTAATATTAAATTCACATGACTTCATTGCCTGGTGGGGGCTGCTAAAACAGATGCTGGACTGGACTGGACCACTAAGCTTTACAATGGTTTGGCTCAGTTCTCATATTGCTTTCATGAGAGCTGGCTGCAGATTTTAGGAAATAGATCTGGATATAGCATGGAGAAAAGATAGAAAAATTAATTTATAAAAAAAACTTTGCAAATTTAATCAGTGTGTATCATTTTATTGTTTCCACATTGCCTTAATCCAGCCTTACAGAAAGTGCTGGCAAGCCAGAGACTGTTCTAGTTCAGATGCAAGCTTCTGTAATTTATTTCAGTCAGATTTTAAGAGCTCATTCCAGTGTTACTTTTCCAGAGCACTAATGAAATATTATTGTCTCATATAATATGCAACTCTTACACTGTAATTAATATTAGATTTGGTACATTTATTGTGACCATGAATTGCCACTTGAGCAAATATCCAATCAGAGACAGATCTTGCCCTGTTACTCTATTTACGCTATGAAGCTTCACCAGAAGGGATAATATTCTATGAACTAAGAGCCTGATCCAAAATCCACCAGATCCAAATCATATTTAATGGACTTCAGCTTCTCAACACTAAAGCTTGCTCTTCAACCTCAAGTACTCAGTTTTTTTGAGGGTATTTCACTCAGTACTAAATATCTGTCCCCTTAAAGTCATCAAGTATGCATCTAAACATATATGCCTTTTATTCTCTTAATTTAAAATCATTTTAAGTCACTATCCCAGAATAGGCCAGGGAATATCTCGTGATCTCTTGTCCACAGGACACTGCTGTATGCACATTCTTTTGGGCTAGTAAGGATAACAACTCATTGTTCTAGAGAGACAAGAAGAGAAAGGTGTTTCCATCTTCGGTAATGCCTGGTGCTGCCATGTGAAGTTAGGAAGAGTGCCCAGTTAGCTGATGATACTCACCAGTATTTAGTAATCCAGTATCAGTGTAATGTTCTCTGTAAAAACAACCACTCATACAAGTACATTATTTTAAAAGTCCTATGTGCTTAGAAAAAGACTTTAGTTTTCTTTGCTCTTTACAGATGTTCTTCACTAGAGATGTAAAGATGAGAATTTCCAGAGCAAGTTTCACTTCCACTTTAGCAGCCATCTTTAATAAGTGCTTTTTAGGCTATTGATGATCCTGTATGCACAGCAACTAAATATGTAGCAGCTGCACAGTTGCACTTTGAGGGTAGTGTATTTTATGCATTTGTAATCTCCATCAGCACCTCATCTTTCCTTCTACCTGTTTCATTTCTGATATCTACAGCTTACTTGAAAATCACCTTCATTTATATAGTTAGGCTTTAGCAAAATCCCCATTTTCTTCTAGCTGTTGTGAAGGAGATTCTGAATATAGAAGCAAGTTGAGATATATTCATTCTTTTCCGTGCACGCACACACTCTCCAAGAAGCCAACCACACAAAAATGTATTTGGACATCTAATTTCTGATGAAACTCCTTTTCAGAACCAAATGTTTAGGAAGGATTTATTTGTTTTTAACAGCCAGAAATAAACATGGGTTACTAGCTACTCTTATTGTATCCCTGATCTGGACACTTATGCAATGAGTAATGAATGAAATCAAGTCTTACCCATTTAGGCATCTTTCCCCCATCTGGGTCATGATGATGGTATTGTAGAACAATAACCGTGACAACAACAGAAAGACCAACAATGATCATCGTGCTGGCAAAATACTGAGCTGCAAAATAAGCAGATAATTACAGCAATATACTTTGGCTGATACTGCTTTGTAGCTCTCCTAAGGAGTGTTTATGTACACACATACACAGTGTTAAGCTCTTTTTCCAGTGTAGCGATATATGTGTTACTTCGGGTACTGATGAAAGATGTCTCAGAAGCAGAAAGAGCAGCCATTCTTTTGAGAGGAGATCCAGCCTTTAGTAATTGTCTGTGGAACCGAGCGCCTGCCTTTTCTAAGCAACCTTCCAAAAAATCGTCATCTAATTTTCTTTCACCAGTATTGTAGAGACTGGCTAGTACATCTTTTGAAAAGCTTGTTTGAGCAATTAAAATGGGAAGATTTAATCATGTTTACCTCTGTATTCCTAATGCCTCACCAATTGTGCTGAAACTGCATCAACTTCTTCCACGGAAAACTGACTCCTATACTTTTTCCCAAAATATGGATAGGTTCTCTATTTTGTTCAGGGCAGAGAGCAAGGAAATTGTATAGGGGATCACACCTATTGGAGCCTTCATCAATTAGCAACATTATTCTAATTCAGTTGCAGTAGGCTGTTGTACAGGTGGTAGTTTGCCTCACTGCTGGTCCTCGTGCCAAGTTGCTGCACCTCATTTGACAAAAAATAACTGCAGCTTTCTTTTAACTTACCAATTAAGGGCACAGAATCAGATGTTGCTGGCATAATTTCAGCCACAAGTAACATGAAGACAGTGAGAGACAATAAAACTGTTATACCTGAAAGATAAACATGAAGTATGAAATTAGATCAGTGGCTTGTAATCATAAGGCAGTAAAAAGCAGAAAATTAATTTGAAGGTTTCTTGCTCTTTGCAAGATGCGTTCCCAGTGCTACCCTTGCACCAGCACATTAGTGGGACTCATATCTTCTCTTGCAGTACTTCAGGCTCAGGGTAGCAGTGCTGCCAAACTAGTACCTATGCTTGCACAGATGGATATGGGTTTAGATCCCTGTAACTGTTCAGCTTTTATCACTGTTTGCTAATTAGCCGACGTAAATCAAAGTGATCCTTGAGGCTTGTTTGCTTTAGGAACACGGTCTGAACATATGACACTTGATCAATTGGCACAGTGGTGTAATGCATAATATTCCTGAAAAACAGATTTGCTGTCTTGGACAAACTTTGATATATTTTTATATTAGCTGTTGGGTTCTGCACATGGCTATACGCAAGCAGTCTTGCCAGTTGTTTTTGGGAGTTTGGCTTCTGTTGCTCCGTTATGAGTTCCCATCTCTCTGAAACACAGCTTAACTCTTTTCTCAGGATTAGTCTTAAACTATAAGGAGTCATAATCAGGTGGAAAAGGATTTAGGAACAAAGAATTAATCTTTAAATATGGGGAGGAATTTCTTGATTAGGGAGGTTACTACTCAAACCATATTCTGTAGAAATGTCAATTTTGTTTCTACCTTTTAACAGCTATGTTCACTTAGTAGAAGCCAATGCATTTGCCGTTTTGTATGGGGCAAAAAGTTTCATTACTTATTGAACCTCCATCTTAGGGATCGATACTTTAAGTCATTATGTTTTTTTCACAAACCAATACTTTAGTTAAAATTCGCTATAAAAATTAGAGTAGGAGCAGTTAGAATCAATCTTTCTGAGAAGGCACCTTAGACTCTTAATACAACTCACTATTAAAAGAAAATATTAAGAAGAATTTCACATTAAAGTGTTGAAGTGTGTATTTATTATTCAGTGAATTTGGGATTTTTCCAAATAAACAGCAAATAAACATCAAAAAATGAAACCCTGCTTCTTAAGGAAGATAGTCAGGAATTGTCACACTTCTGCTTGGTTGGCTGGAATTTTTCCATTTCACAGCTTCAGTGTACCCTAAGCTGAGATCAAGGGTTAAACATCACACAGCTTCAGCATCAAACAGTAAAAATAGCTCAGGAGCCAGAATAGGGCACACAATCCTACGAAGGCTTTTAAAAAAGATTTTAAAAGGACAACTTGTTTTGGTTTGGTCATATTTGCAGTATCCTATTGAGGACTTACCTAGTGAGATCTTTTCTCCCGAGTCTGCTGGAAGCAGAAAAACTAACAAAGCAAGTGCCGATATCAGCACACAAGGAATGAGAAGATTGAGTCCATAATAGAGAGTCCTACGTCTCATGGTTACTGTGAAGGTTACATCTGGGTAGGGTTCTTTACAACATTCATAAAAACTCTCCGTTCTCTTCCCAGGAATTCCTGTGTAGTAGGGAAGAAGGAGAAAACAGAAATTAAACTGTTTAATATGTAGTGAAAATTTTTTTCAAGGATTAATCTAGCTTTCTAAGTTTTACTATAGGTAAAGCTGCTTCTTTAACCTTAATTCCCAATTAATTTTTGTCAGATAATAAAGGAAGATCAGATAAAAGATACTTACTGAATTCAAGTAGCAATTTTGTCACTTCCTTTTATGTTGATTTTCATCTCACATCTGTTCTGAGAGCTTCAAATGCCACTAGCTAGATCAATTATTAATTTAGTTTCTGTCTTTATTTCCTGATCATTATTCCATACATTTCAGCAGTGAAGACAAGGCTGCCAGTTCACAGTGTAAATAAGAAATCAGGAGCTTACCTACTAGATCCCACTCTCCATTTGAAATATAGCCAGATATATCTGCTTCTTGCATTTGTAAGTCTAAGGACCAGCCTCCATAAGTCCAGGATCCAAACTTCAGGTTACACTTCTGAACATCAAATGGAAACCAGCGCACGTCTATGTAGCATGAGCTTTTAAATATGCCTAGATGGGATTTGAAACAAGAACACAATTTAAGTAGTGCTTGTTCCACATAATTTCCTGTGCATTCTTTAACCAGACCTTGTTCTGCATTGCACCCTCTGGTTTTCGCTTGTAAAGCATATTTAATCTCAGTTGTGTCTTGACATGTAAATAGCAAAAGTCAGTCATAGAAAAGGGAAAGAACTGCACCATTGATGTATTGATGTTAGGAACTATTTTTGGAACTACATTGCCATTTTGGCACATAGTGGGAGAATATTTAGAGAAGAGCTCATATTTCTAGATACTACAATTCAGAAAGAAATTAAGCAGAGCATGCAATCTGTTTCTCCTATTTCTTATACTGAATAGAATAAGAAATCATGAAAGATTATTTGCTGTCTTATTAGATTTACATGATTTTGATTTATTCATGATAGCTAGCTTCTTATTTTTCACTTGTTGAGTCAGGCCCTGTCATTTAGCAGCTTTCAGAATTGAATTGAAAAACCCCCACGAAACGGAACGAACATCTGAAATCAAAAGAGCAACAGGTAAACCCTTGAAGTCCTCTGGGGATGTTGGATGGAAAAACTAACTTGTCTGGAAAGCATTTGGCTCTATTGCAGTACTTCTAAAATTCAGATTCTAGGAAGAGTTAATTTTGGGAATTATGGTAATTGAGCTTGGGAACAGAAACAATACTTCACTGCTATACATCCAGAGTCAGTGATATATTTCTGATACCAAATAAATATCAGATGCAGACTACTTTCCTTTCAGACTAAAAATTGTTTTGATGAAGCATCCAGTAAATAATTTCAAAGGGAAGATACATTTGAGATGCTGCTAAGCGTCTGATTGTCAAGTTAACGTATTAATAGAAGAAACAGCTAAACTATTGAAATACATTTCTATTAAGAGGCATTACCATGGCTTTAACAAACATTACCATTTTCTATTAAAGGCTTCTGGTTTTCATCTTCTTTTATACTTTTACACTTCTGAAATAGTGTGTTACGACAGAAGAATTTACTGAATTGCAGTTCTTAAAATGTGTCTTTTATGGTGGTTTTCCTACAAATGTGTTAAGCATGTAATTCATGATGTATCTAGGCTTAAATCTATCAGGTGATGCTAGTTAGATAATAAAATATCAGAGAACTGATGTCAAATTTGAAACCACGTGATACATAAGTAGTCTGAGTTATCAAAATTTATGAGATGAAGCCAGCCTACCTGGTGGCAGATATTGGCAATGTCCTGAAGAATTGACTAGAACATTAGTGTGAAATGTAGCGTCAAATCTTTCATCAGCACTAGAATAGGGAAGAAACAAAATGGGTTATATGTTCTTTGACTGCCTGAAGGGTATCTGAGACAAATCTGTTTTTCATAAAAGGATTATTTTTCCCCCCAGGCTTGACAGCTTTTCTCCTGTCACGAGGTTTCTGTGGCCTCAGAGTAGCTGGCCTTGATACTATTGGGTTTGTTCCTGATGCACCGTAAGTGAAGGTGAGCCACCTCATTCTTGCTGCTCACCTGTCCTACTGCATCCATTACAGTGCCTTGGCTCTATTGGTTTCTGTTTGGAAAGTCAGCGCTTTAAAAAGAAATCCTCAAACAACCGTACAGGGAAATCTCTTGCTATCTACATGAAGAGCAGCTAATGAACACTGAGGAGATGGCTATTCCAGGGTCTCATCTTTCCCCTTTGCATGGGCAAACGTTATTATTACATGTCATAGACTGTTTAGTGCAGCTCCAACCTTCATTATCTACCTCAGAACCCACAAACGGGGTTCAAGCAAAAAAAGGAAACCCTATTAGAGGTGTCAGTGCAGTGGTGCTGGCCAGGACCACCCTGGTGTGCCATTCTTACAAGTGTCTAGAAAAGAATCACAATGTCACTTAGTGCATGGCTGCTCCTGCCGAGGAATATGTCAGCTACATCTGACACTATGACCCAGGAATTTAACAGGCATTAACATTTTAAGAACTTCCAGATGGGAAACAACCTATTTTCAGATACTTAGATCATGAAATAAAGACTTTACTATGAAAAGTTTAGTAAATTTGCTGACTTAAGTCACACTGAAATATGTTCATATCACTTTGCATTGCAATTGATGTATACTGCTGTAGTATTGTGCCCTGTTTCAGTTTCCATTTACTCCTGCAGGTTTTTGTGGTAGGGTGATCAGTGCATTCTTTGGAGTTCTGGACCTAGGTAGTCAAGAAATTGTCATAGTTATTGACAGTGATGCTTAGATGAAATTGCACAGAATGTACCGGGAAGAAACTATCAGTGAATGATCTTTGACTGTCAAAATTATTCCAGGAACTGCTGTGTTGAGTTCCTATCTGGCGGTTGTTGGCCCTTATTATAGGCATAGGCTCCTTTCTCGGGCTTTCATTCGTGCAAGGGGTAAGCAGAATGAGACACAGGCTACTGCACTTTGTAGTTTCCAAACAGCCACCTTGTAAGGATGGGTTGGCACACAAGGCAAATACAGTGCCAGGGAGGCACAAAGGAGGTCACACAAGCCTCAGGGTCTGGCTTCTTGCTGCAGTCTGTGTTCTTGTTGATCTAAAAACCTGTGCTGTCTCTAGGCTGATTTGAACATGAGAAGTCTCTGATGTCTCTTTGCCTATTAGTGATTTAGTATCTCTAATTTTCTAATCACCTACTAAGACATTATCAGAAAAATACAGTAAGAATCTGAGATGGAAAGTGAAATATTCATAATTCTAGCAGAAAATAAAGAATAATAAATGGTATATTTTTCCAGTAGGAAAACCTTTATTGAAATACTCTTTTTTAAATAAGATTGCTTTAATATTTGATCTATTCTGATGTGAATTTTGTATCTCAGAAGCTAAAACAAAGCAATAATTTAGTCATTGTTATTTTGCATTCTATTTTCCCCTTATGTATTTGAAGAAATTATGTTTTAAAAATATTTCGACTGATATGTGAAAAAAACCCACAACTAAATCCAAATAATTACTTGCCCATCTGGAGTTGTACTTTTTCCTGTGGTGAGCAGAAAGCTCAAAATGTGGAAAATCTTTGCAACTATTTAATTTGAACTCTGAAGACGAGCAGGAAAGTCTAAATATTGTGTATGTGCCATGAATGGATTCTAGCACTTTGAGGGGGAAAAGGCATTTTAATTCTAAGGCAGTTGAACACTCTCCTTCAGCTTCACTGGACTCTCTGAGTGAGTTGCACCTTCTCTTCCAGCTGGAGCACTTATTGTTGTTTTCCTTCATAGTCTTCACTTCCTGTTTTCATGATATATGTAAGAAACTGTTACTGCTCTCTCCTGATTGCTCTGCTAAATTCATCAGAAATGGATTCAGAGGCTATCGGGGAAAGGGACAGCAAGAAAGATCATACACGACTCTATATTCACACACAGCTGCCTAAGTCACGTTTTCTTAGACAACCAGACTTGAAGTGCTGCAACAAGTTTCTATATAAGACATAGATGAGTAATTGCTTTGACTCAAAATTAGTAAGGGCTATATGTTGAAACTCCAACAAGTAGTCAAATTTAGGATGTAAAAATATCCCTGCCACACAACTTACGTGTAAAGTGGCAATCAGTGACTAGTGATAAAATTGTTAGCCTCCTCTTCTAAAGGACACAAGTGATCTAGGAAGCTAGGTTTCATTGCCACAGGACTTTGCCTTTCAGAAGACCATTCTTAAAAGAATATCAACAGGTACTGAGACTTAAACGTGAAAATATTTTTTTTTCTGAAGAAGGAGCATATGTGGTTTTCTACACTACTCCTCAGTGTGTATTTGAAATGCAGTGGTTCAGCTGGGAATGCACCAAGCATCTAGGCCTTTGCTTGATGAGACTTTGGACTCAAATGTAATCATAGGAAATAATTTCTGCTACATTTTTTTTTTTCCAGAGCATAGCCACTTGAAAGCAGATATTGAATTCAGTGCATTAAAATTACAAAGCTGTACCTAGCAGATATAATCCCACTGGGACCTATCTGGGGAATCTCAGATTTATAAAACTGGAAAAATTAAACTCTTTAAATGAGACATAGCTACCAGATTTGTTGTTATTCCATGAAGTACTGAACACTATGTGGCCGTTTGGGAAATACCACCAGAAATGAACATTTCCAATAAGTAAAACTACCAAAGTGGAAGTGAGCCATACACGGCACTACCACGGTCAACCCTGAAATTAGTACAAAGGCCAAGATCTGTGTCCCTCAGGAAAACTAGAGATGAACTGGCCCTGCTCTCCTCACAATAGTCCAGTTGTAAACTCTAATACAGCTGCCACAATTTGTCTACGTGAGGCTGCAGGATAAGGACTCAAGACATAGTGACACATGCATTCATTAAAATGAAAAGTGAATTTATAGCTCATTAATGTCTTTGTAACTGCAGATGCATGCCCCTAGCAAAGTGTATAGAAATTGAAAGCATCTATCTCAAAATATGATGTCACTGTAAGAGAATATCTTAACACTCCCAGTGCAATTTCATACAGGAATAAGAATTTGTTTTAAATAGCTTTGCTTTCTGACTACGCTCTGAATAAGATTTCGGATTAAATACTTGTTCAAAATAGAAGCACTGTAGAATAATTACTTCATGACCATGCCATAGTTAACATTCCCAAGATTCAGAAAACTATACTAACAGAAAATTAGTGTTTTCAATTTTTCAGGTTATTAAGTGACCCTTCTTATTCTGTAAACTGGCTCAGCTACAGTTAGCATGTATGGATTAATGACTAATTTCTAAAAAAAAATTACCCTTTCATTTTGGATATAGTTAAATCCTCAGACACGTTGAAAGTTGTTCTCAGGCATGTGATATATGTTAGGAAGAATATTGTCATAATTTATGCTTTTGGAAACCTCTAAACTGCTGCTGTAGAGGACGAATTTTATGGCATACACAGTGTGTTATTCAGCAGGAGGATGGAAATGAATGTGTGATTTGCCAGATTCTCCCAAGAATACTGTAATTTACAGAATCAAGGTAGCTAGGAATAATGCTCAACAGAACAAATTTGCACTGAAAATTACATTAAGAAAGATTAATGTTGCAAAAATCCATGCTGCTCCATTTTGTGTACAGCATTTGGAAGTTTTTTTAGGCTGGTGTATGAACAACTGAAATATTAACTGCCGTGCTTAAACCAGAAACAGGGAGTAACCTTGACAGGCAGTTACCCTAAGTGTGGTGAACTTCAGTGCTGATCACCTCAAAAAAATAGTATTAATTGTACCTTTGAGAGAAGTACTGCAGCATGCTGTAACCAAAGCAGTAATGTAAGCCCTAGAGAGAAGTACCCCAGTGGCTGACAAATGCTGTCACTGGCTGCTGTTATCGCATTGTTACAATTCAACAACACCTGTGACAGTGACATTGATCACAAAGGTGATCATCAAATGGCCAAAGGGAGCGTAACTGCAGCTGACATGTTGGGTACGGCTGTTCTCTAGGTCGTGTTGCAATCAAAAGCAGCTCCTGAGGTAGGAAGGGGGAATCAGGCTGATAAACATATCAGGGTTGCCTTCTTAGGAGACATATGGCAGAGAAACAGGAAAAAAGCCATAAGGAAGAAAAAAGCTTCATGTCATCTGCATGGGAAAAAAAACAACAATGTACCCTGGCTACCACAAAAGAGCCAGGGCAACGTGTACAAAGCAGGGTGAGGTCTTTCTGGAGCCTGGGGAACAGCACCCAGGCCTACAGCTGCAGGAAAAGGCAACTGTTATAGAGCAGGCAGCTCTTGGGGCTTGAACTTCTTAAACTAAATAAATTCCACAATGGGAACTACCATATAATGGTGCAGCCAAAGAATCTCTCAATGTCAGCCAAATGTTCTGCAGTAGATTGATGGCAAGCTGTCTGTCCCCGAAATAAGCCCAACTCAGAACAGATAGTTTGAAGAGGAGTGCAGCAAATATTCGAGCTACTTTTGTAGCAGGAAGAAAGAGTGATATCAAAGCTGGGTATGGGAAAATGCAAACATTTTTACTGGTGTTTACCTACCCTGCCTCTAGTGAAACCCACACTAAAACTGGGCAAGCAGTCAAAAGTCAGATTTAAATTCACCAGTAAACATTTAGACCAAACATATCATTTAAGAGGATTATCACAGCCAGAAAAGTTTCATATTCTAATCACCTCAGAAAACCCAGCTAGAATTGGTGGTAGGGAGGATGTCATTATTTATGAAGTATTTGCAAATATGACTTTCTGCTGTGTAAACAGGACATTGGTAATTTTCAAGTATTCCAAAAACCTGGAAATTTTGGAAGTGTATTTTCAAACCTAGGCATTTTGATGAGATTATTTCATCATGTCTTTGCCGTTGGACAGGGCACTAGATAATCTCACCTAGGCTCCCTTTCCCACAAAAGCTTGGACTAGTTGATCTTTTGGGGTCCCTTCCAACTTGGGTTATTCTAAGATTCTATAATTCTATGATCTTCTCTCCTTCCCCACACACAAAAAAGTGTATCTACCTGTTATAGAGAAGAATATCTGGCTTCCAAATCAGTCCATCAGGAAAACGGACAGTCTTCACTCCTGGGTATTCAGACATGTTCCACTGTAGATAATGATCTGTCCAGGACTAAACCATACACACAAAAAGGAAGTTAGTTCATCTCACCCACTGGTTTACTGTAGTTCTCTAGGGACTGGATAGCCTGAAACAATAGGTGTTCTCTTGTTAAAGAGATACTATCTGGCTTCAGGCAGTGAAATATTTGGAAAGGGTGAATTAGGCCACCTAGAGTTCAATGGAAAGCATAAACATCTCATTTTCAATTCACACCGCAGTGCACATAGCCCATAAAAGAAGATTTGAGGTGTTTATGTTTTATTGTTCATGCTGTCTCAAGTGCCAGTTTGGGATAGAACAGGTTTTCTTTTACAATTCATACTTTAATTTCAGTTATGTTTGTCTTCATAGACAACTTTCTTCTCTGTTGTTGGAAATTCTCAGGTTGTAATAACTTGATTACGGACCTGAGGTGGAGCAGCCAACAGTCACTGCTGGCAGGGAAAACGGCAGAAGGGTTAATACTGGTATGGAAGGTCTTAGCAGCTCCTGTGGCCTCCGAGGCAGGTGCTCAGCAGCACTGCACTGTCCCACAAGCTGCCTTCCAGGCAGGCACTGCAGTGGAGGCATCTGCCCTGGGGGTTAGCCGTGCTCCTTTCAGCTCCTCCTTGGCTGCTAGTGTAGGCAGGGAGTCTGTGGCAGCCAAGCTAGCAGGGGTTTGTTTGATCTGTGTCAGCTTTGCTAAATCCCTGATGCTGCCATTGAAACATATGGTTGTGCACAGACATAAACAAAAGCAGTGCACTAAGCTGCAGGCAGCAGCGCTGTGGCAGCCCCAGCAAGCTGCTTACCTCCTGCTCTCCTGAGAAATGCTAGCATGAGCAACTGTATTTTCACAAACCTGAGCTCAGCTTCACCCCTTACTAAGCAGATGGCTTGTCAGGATACAAGGGTGCTTACCGTTGTGTGCAAAAGGTATAAAGTTCATTGTTTCACAAAATTTATTTTTTCTTATACTTTCTATGCTTCATTATATTGTGCCTCTCTCTATATATATTATGTTATTTACATTCACTTCACATAGCTGTAGGCACCACATAACTTACAGTGAGAACTTCTCTAGCTTTACAGTGCTGTTGCAACGCTAAATGTTAGTCTTTTGAATGTAAATTTGGAAATAGGTGAGTAAATGTACAACAAGTAGCCCTTTGGTAGTCTAGTGACCCTTTTCAAAATCTTTGACAGACATTAAAGTCAGAAAAAATTTCCAATGGTTATTGCAGAAGTAATGTTATTATTATGGGGTATTCACATCAAATTGTTCTATATAATTCCTTGCATTACTGTCATAGGCAAGTTCCATTAGGATACACCAAACAAGTCCTCACTTGGCCTCACGCTGCAGGTATTTTAAAATTAATTCTTGTACCTCTGGAACAGTGCTTGTTAGTGACCATCTTGATGCATTCATCTTGTACTATACAGTTTCTAGGCCTGCGCTTCAATCTTTGTCTCATTCATTTTTTACTATGAATTTGTAGTGCCTTGTTACCTGGACAGATGCTCTGAGTTGTGTGTTGCTTTTTCCTTTTGCTTTACAGATAATGGTTTTTTACAGAAATCCTAAATCAGAATATCTGATTGACTCTGTAGATAGCTTTTTTTCTTTCCACTGCCTGCTTCATTCACAGTTCTGTCATTAAACTTTGTGTATTGGTCATGCTCATCTATACACAGCTTCTATAAGCTAATCAACTGCTGCTTATCCTTTTTTTTTTTCAGAATTTTTGCATCCATTTTTACAGTAAATTGTTTTACACGAACTTCCTGATAGACAAATACCACTGTGTTTTTTACAATTCATTTTCTGTGGAATGTAGAAATATTTAGATTCTCACGATACCTCTATTTTTAACAAAGTCCAGCAACGTAAACATGTACAATGTGTGGTTTTGAGGCATGTAAACCTGTGGGTTCTTGTTGGCTTTCATCAACTCATTTTCAAGAGCTGACAGAGATGTCCCTTTGAGTAGGGTTGCAGGGCTGGGGCTGGCCCATTGCCTTGCTTGCGTGCAGCAGGCTCTCCTGTTCGTTTCCATCTGAACTGCTTTACAGTGATTTTATCCGGTAGTTTCTTATTCTGACTCTTTTGGCAGTTACCATGGCCAATACGATGTAGCTTAGGGTGACACAGAATGGTGTAAAGACAGTCCAAAGGGCAATAGAAAACTTAAAGCGTGTATTAGAGCTAATGTAAAGCAGATTGTCTGGCTGCTCTGTTTAGCCGTGTGTATGAAATGCTTACCCATCCAGCTGGACACAAGCTGCCTCATTTTGTTTTACCTTTGGAGCTACAATCTCCACTGTAGCTGAAGTACATTTGATGCAGATGAAAATGGCAAACAGCTGAGGGTACTTGGGTTAGTATTAATCTGGGTGACTAGCCAAGGCTCCTGCTCTAACTTCGAGCACGGTAAAGATTTTGATAATGAACAGTCTTGCCATGGAGACAGTGGTCAGGATCAAAGAGTCTGCATGTATAAATATTAGATTAATATTCCTCTTTCTCCCAGGTTAGTTTTTGTATTTAAGTATTTTAGTGATGATTATATAAAATGTATTTAAGCTACATCGCTTGTTATACACATATATACATATATCAAGAAAGGGAGTGAAGAAGGAAATTCAGGGAAAAATTTATTTCAGACCATTTAGCATGATAAAATGAGATATGTTTGCCTCAGGCATGCTTTGAATGTCTAGTATAGCATTAATAGACAGTTAATACACAAACACATCTCTTTTTTTTTTTAATGTGTACATAGGCTATGAAGAACTACATTTTTTGATAATAATTAAGTGATCTCCTTATTGCAGTCTTAACATGCTCCATGTATGTTATGTGCTAAGGTGAATAAATCAAAAGAAATACAGAATATATAAAAGAATTAGGACTTTCCTTAGAGGGGAAAAACAAAAATCTCAAAAAGGATAAGGAGAAGGAAAATAAGCAATAGCTTCTTGAGTATGAATTGTTGTCTGTTTTCCTGGTAAGAAATCATAGCAACTGTTGTCATTGTAGCTCAAAGCAAAAAACATATTATATTTGAGAGTTTTAATCTTCCCGTACAACAAGCCTGTAAAACAACATGAGCTGTCTGCTTCTTCCATATCAGCTTTTCTTTGTGAGTAAATGGAATAGCCGTGCTAGCCTTTGGAGGTCATCAAAACAGCCTCCCATTGGTTTCCTACGGCCTACCACAGCGCAAGAGAGAGGCTCTATGAAAAATGGTACAATAAAAGAAAACAGAACACATTTAAACTGAGCTGAATAGAGAAACTGAAAGGTGTAAAATCTCTGCAGAAGCAGTGTGATTATCTTGGATAATAAAACTCTTCTGTAAACCTTTACTCAACCCAAACAGCTCAGTTTCTGTAATATAGATGGGAAAATTCAATTAATGGCAAATTCTCATCCTAGCTGCTATAGTACGGGAAAAGGTCCCCATAGCACCTTGTCTTTCTAAAGCACAAACTTATGGTACAAGTACTTTGTGGAAGCATTAAGAGCCCACAGTAGTCTGCATGGTAAGAAGCATCTTGTTAATTCTAAGTCTAAATTTAAACTAATACAAAAAAAATAGTCAATCAAGTCAGAATAAACTTGTGTCAGCTCCTTTACTTAGGAGCAGCTCTCTCGCTAGTTAACCTTTCAGAGAAAAGATATTTAAAATATCCTCACAAAATTCTTGGATATTCTATTGTCTGTTCCATTTATTAAAAAGTGAGTGAAACTTACTCCTGCCCAGCAATGCCAGACACGAGTTAATGAGGGCCAAGTTCTCTGCTGTGGTATCTAGTGGTGGCAACAGTTGTAATTAAGTAATGACAGGATGTGAAATTGTGTGTCAACCAGAGCAACTAAACATTGCAATGAAAAGTAAAATAAAGCTACTATTTGAAAAATGAACACCCTATGTGGGCAAAACAAACTGGGAAACCATGAAAATATACTCTGTTCCCAGCTGAACATTAGGAAACTGAACTGATGTTCCAATACCCATTTAGGCCATGTAACTGAGATACAGAGTTTAGAGAAGCAGCATTAAAAACCCCTCATGTTCACAAGTTAACTTCTAATGAGGGCCTATGTTTAAACACCAGCATTTTGACCACCATGGGAACGGTATGGCCATTTTAATTAAAATCCTCTTGCTGTTTCTTAAGGAGACAGCAAAGCAAGTAGGGTGGCAGGCACATTCAGTTAGGACAGCGGCAGCAGCTCTCACAAGATAATGAAACTCTTTGAAACATTTTTTCCTCTGTAACAGCAGAACTACCTGATGATTTTCAGAGTGCTGATCAGAACAGCTGTTACAGATGAAATGCATTTCTTGCATGTATAATTCTCTTTCACAATCAAATGATTTACCACAACATAACGGATTTCTTGAAATGATGGATAAGACACCTGCACCTACAGTTGCTCTATCTGGGACTTTTGGGACACTGTTATCTTAGGGCAATTGAGGGTTAGGGTGACTAAATCAACTACCGTGAATTAGTAACTTACTTAGATTTGGTGACTTAAATTCTTAAAAGTTTTCAGAAATACCTGAAACATCAAGAGCTAAATCTCTGCCTTATAGTTTTCCATTCACTTTACCTTTGACCACTAAGAGACCAGATAGAGAACAAAAGCTTGAAAGTTTCCTAAAATTCAAACCACTCACCAGACCAAACTCAAAGACCAAAGGGTGAAAAAACCATACTTTGTTTCAAAACTTACCATTTGTAGCCAGATGTTTGTTGTTAATACTTGATTCTTTTCATCCTGGGAAGGAGGAGGAGAGGAAGAATTAAAAAACAACCCATAGCTTAGTACCATACAGATAAAACAACACTGGTAACTTATTTGACTATTACAAAATAGCCAGTTGGGCCAAGGTGCCTTTCAAAGCAAAGGGAATCATTGCCTCTAATTTACTGCAGCAGAAAAAAACTTCCTTTGTAGTAAGTCTAGGTATATTTTAATGCACAGGTACTCTTTAATGTATTTCATATTACCACAGTCAATCAAAGTTTTTCCTAAGGGTGTCCTTCTGCCAGACTCTTCCCTGGGACTCCTTCTTTAATAAAGACTCTCAAAAGGCAAAGCAGATTACAGTAGGGGTTGTCTGTTTGGAGCAGCCCTCTCTCTAATTAACCTTACACACCAGACATATGCAAGTAGTAGAAAAAACATTGAACAAAGGGAGTATGACTAAGCTCAGATGATGTGTGTTGAGGTAGGTCATACTGAGTAGCTTCTTAACAGGCAAGTAACACCACTGATTATCATTGGAGCTATACAAAAAGTGTTGTGTCAGCTTTACTAGAAAACTGTTGTCAGGGCAGAATATTCTGCCTGGAACAGTTCCGGTTTGAAGGCCTTCCCCCTTGTCTCCTGTGACTGTTTGATGTAAGCTCAGGTGATACAATAGACATCTTAATGCTGTAGTTAATTAAAGAGTTTAATTCTCCACTTCTCAGGAGAATGTTGGTGAACTTATTTCTGTGGAGGCACTGTATCAGTACCCACCTGTCAGTATTACCCATTCTCCAAATACCACACAATCCCTGTCTCAACACCAGTCAGAACTCCATTGGCAGTCTAAGGAAGTGTCACAGCAAGCTTCAGTCACCAGTACAGCAGCAATTATCAGCATTGCTCGTACATCTAGACCTCTGAACTTAAACCTGTCACTCTTGAACTTAAATGTCATTCCTAAATGACAAAAAATGGCCAGAGAAAAAAGGTTTAAACACATCTCATACAAAAAAAAGCTTTCTTTATTTGGTAATACTTTTTACTAAAGGTCAATACCCTTTATTCCTTTGCTGTTGTTTGGTGGACTTCTAACTAAACAAAAGTCTTGAGAGGTCTTTAATTGAAGCATTTTAAAGCAGCAAAAATATTTAAGTTACACAGCATGTAAAATCAAATACAGTGCAAGGGACAATGGCATTTTTTAAGCAAGAGAAGTCTTTTGAGGAGCAGCATCACTAAATGTATGCCAGAGTTACTAGTTCATGTATAACCACAACTAAATGTACAACAAGCAGACAAATAAAAAGGTTATAGGTAAAGGTCGGTATTGTGCATCAATAAAGTCTGCTCTCAAATGCACATTCCTACCTTCCTTTAAAATGAAAAGTAAAACAGAAAATACAAAGAAGCATAGACTACAGATAGTGACTTAGCAATATTCCTCTATTTTCTGCTTCATCACCTCCATGAACCTTACTTTTCAATAGTGTATCTCATCTAAGTGGCATCCTGGGAAAACAGGTCTCTTTAACCCTTTGGTTTCAGGAATACATTATTAAGCTGTATTGAATTAGAATGCTGAAGATGCTGCTGAAGATGTCAGCCAAGCAAAGCAGTAATTAATTTTGCAATAGTAGCTGTTGTTCTCTAGCCATACAAACATTAATTTGGTGCTTCTCTCAACCTGCTTACAGTTGAACATAACAACGTTCCTTCCTGTAACTCAATGTCCCATCTGTTGCACCTGAGCTGTGTGGTGGTGTCCCTGCAGGGTAGACAGTAGCTGTGTTGCTGTAACTGGCTACGCAGAGGTGCAGAGCAATGCAGAATCCATTAGACAGTGGGAAGCTTGTTTCAGGACTATTAGCTGAACGGCGTGTACTCCTGCATGGTTAAATTCTGAGTTAAACTCACATTTTATTCCCAGTGTGATCTCATTCTACACAATGGCCCCAGCCTTAGATGAGTGATGTTTCAAAAATTCTCTTTTTAGTAACAGGAAAAGATTGTACTGAAGCTGGAGTGCTGCTGATGCTTAAGCTATCGATACACTGCAGGGATTTATTTTGAAGCCCTGAGCCCACAGCATAGTCAGATGAACTATTTGAGGAGTGCCAGAAAGGAACTGTACTGTCACAGAACACTAGAGAGCCATCACTGAGCAGTCAAACTAGCAGACCTGAGGGGGACAGCATTTAAAGTTCCATCAGTGTTTAAACCATAAATCCCATCACTGCTCCTCAGCTATAAAAATTTTGTGGCATGCCAAGACTTGGGTTATAGCAGTGGGGTTTTTATATTGTTTGTTGGAGCAAATGGCTTCCAATATTTCAGTCGTTATTGGGTTGACTCACCCATCACTAGAGGAAAGCTTCTGATTTTAGAGGGTTTGTCCCTCTCTACAGTTTGAAGTGAAGTTAGTGAAAGATGAGGCAGGAGACATCCTGCAGGGTTTTTCCTGGCTAGGAAGAGGTTTTTGGACTCTTGTTTTAAAAGCTTTCCAGCCAACTGCATTAACACTGTTTTTCATCAGTTTTGCAGCACTTGCCATAAAAAATGATGTGTGGGCTTGAAATGCTTCATAGAACTTCACCGGTTTTTGTCACTTTGCAATATTTTGTAAACACTTACAGAAAAAGTGTTGAACACAAAAGCAAGGGAGTTCCTATTACAAACTCCTTCTACTGTAAAGGAGCAAAAAAAGGACTTCACAATATATTTTGAGATGCTGGGAAAATCAGTCAGAGAATGAGACCAGAAACTCTACTGTGTTGTTTGGATTGGTGTGGGTTTTTTACTGCCAGCTACTTTAGGTTACTCACTGCTCAGATAGTACTGGCCAAGTAGTGCAGCTAATGAAGAGTTGGTTTCATTCACACAGTGGAAGGCGGGTGGGAGGCTTCTTCAGCCTGCTTGATCCATAACTGTAGTGATGATCTGTGAGAGCAGATGGCAGATTGCTACTGGGCTGCTTATCACAGTATTTTATGGCAGTGTAGTTCATGAAGGAAAAGTAGCTGGCATCAGGAAGGCTTGAATTCATTTCTGAAGAGTAGAGGTAACACCTTCTGCAAGTTATGGAAGGGAATTGCACTGTCTCTATTCTCCCAGTTCCCATCTCTGGTTTTGTCTGTCTTTTCAATTTAAGCAGTCTATCAGACTGGTCACCTTTGGAAACACAGTATCAGGTTCTCACATTATCCCTCCCTTATGCTATGTTCAACAGAGTATATAAAAGAAGAGATGAGAATTTGACAATGCTTTGTGAAGGGCACTAGCCTGGGTGTTACAAACATGGTAAGGGACATTATCTGCTGACTTTCAAAGGGCTGTCAGCACAGCCAGTATCCACACTGCATAGAAAAGCTATGCAGCAAAAAGCGAGGGGAAGAAGAAGAAAAATAAGGTTGCATGCCTATAGCCTGGCATGCAGACAGTGATGGGCAGCACCTAGCAAGAAACACATACTTCCCAGAAGACTTGCATAAAGTGATGTCCTGATTAAAATCTATTAGCTGTAGTTCTCGCACTTCAAATGCAGACTCTTTATTTCAGCTTACAGCACATATTTCCAATTATGCAGAAACTGCTGTATAAACAGGCATTACCAATGCATGAAATTATTAATATTCCATGATCCCAGCACGAGGCTTAACACCAGGAACAGGCCACAGAATTTTTCTGATTTCTTGAAAATAGACACAAGAAGTGCAAAATGATTCAATAAAAAGTCAGAAGTGGAAAATAAAAATTTTCTCTGTTTCACTGCATTTCTCAAGACCACCAAATATCAGTGATATTTGTCTATAAAAACAAGAGCTCTGACATCTGTGACTTAATCTTGTAGTGGTCCAGCCTACTGCTGGGAGGTTACACTCCTTCAGAATTGCTGTAACTGTTGCAAACTTTAAACTGCTTAAACAGAGTTTAAGAGGATGTGTCTTGCCCAGCCCAGCCAGCACAGTGTGCTAATTCCACATCACTTGGCCTTAGGCTTGGGCTTGCCTTAGGCCAGCTTCCTTTACATCAGCTGCTGATTTGCCCTGATTCTGTTGGTAATAAAAACCTCCTGAAAGTTAATCTTCCTTATTTGAACTTGGCCAGTGACCTTAGTGAGAGTTGAAGGCATTTATGACACCATTAGGACATCTCTCTCTCTTCTCACCCACACTGCACTTCAAAGCCAAATTCAGCCCTGAGGTGGCTTCACTGCTGGGATGATACCTGACTCTGTGGCTTTCTCACCTTCCAGCTCAGACTCTCTCTGGCCCTTTCAGACCTTTAGGGATAAGGTATTGCAGCTATGCTCAGGTTTTAACTAAATATCTCCTGGAACATTAAGGTGAGTTCCGCAGTTAATGTATTCCTTACTTTGTGAGCTTCTTGATCTTTGATTTAACTTCTTCTAGCTTATTTTCAATCAAAGAATTATAATCTTAAGGCAAACCAAAATGTAATTAATTATTAAGAAGGCTGATTCTGGACTGTAAATTCAAAGGGAAGCAGGGCAATAAATTCTGGGACTAACTGAAATACTCAGAACTATGTGGGAAATAAGAATTTCCCTGTAGGGAAGACCCCCTTGTCGCTCTCCCCCTGGCCCTCTGCTTTCATTTGTGATACAGTGAGTAAAGTTTATTGAAGTCCCCTAAATACCCAGGAACAATGCAGGGCAAATCTTTGGCACACTCCCAACACAACCTGCTGTCCTAAGCACTTGCTATGATCCTGAAGGACAGAGTGGCAGTAGCAGTCCCAGATGCAGTGACAGTTCCTCTGTTTCCTATTCAGATTAAAAAATCAGCCTCTTCATAGCATGTGAATGGTGCAGCAGAGCTGAACAAGAGTCTATGTTAGAATGTAGAGATGAAAAAGAGAATGCAGCTGAACAGTTTAAAGAGTTGAATCATCCATACAAAGTGTTTGGGCTAACAACTGTTGTATATATTGGCTTAATTTTATAAACAAATTTGTAAATATTTGTAGGAGAGGGCCACTGTTAATATAGTGGAGTTTCTTGCACAAGACAGGCAGGATTAAAGTCTGACTCTGCACTCTCATTCTGTTAATTTATTGTTATTGTTTTGGTTTAGAATCACAACCTACATTGAGTGATTCCTCTGTTTGGCCATATTTACTAGAACTATTTCTTGTAAAAATTAAGAAGTGAGCTACACTTACTAGAAATAATGCTGGATAAACAAAACATTCCAGCTCAAGCTACCTGTCTTTATCAGATAGTACTCTGTGATAGCCAAGACCTCATCTTGCTATTACTTCAATTCTGTGCAGCTTCTCACCTTCAAAATATGACCTATCTTCATAAACGTTGACTTAATCATAGAATAATAGAATGGTTTGGGATGGAAGGGACCTTAAAGATCATCTAGTTCCAGCCCTGATGCCATAGGCAGGGACACCTCCCACTAGACCAAGTTGTTCAAACCCCCATCCAACCTGGTCTTGAAATCAGAGTGTACCATTCAAAGTTTAAAATAGGGAGGATTTATTTCAAAGCAATATCTACATAAGTCGTCTTCCTTTGAAATGTACACATCTGGCTGGCCTATATATATATATGAAATGCCATTTTCTGCGTTCCCTGGGCTGTGGAGTAAGAGCCAGCAGTACTTAAAGCTAGCCAGCTGTGCTGTACTGGACCTAACTTTTAGTTACTACTCTTAGGGCATATGATACTTAGTATTTTTAGAGCATTTTCTTGTCTTAACAGTTTGTAAGCATGTTACTTCCATCAAGAACATGAAATGGGTTCAGACTACTTATTATCTTGGGGGAGGGCGGGGAATTTATTGAATTACTATAAATGTCATTACATGAGTAGAAAATCAACTAATGCTTTTTAAAAAAGTGACTTTGTAAATCTTCCTCCTAACCTACAAAGCACATAATTTTCAGCAAACTAAACACAAGGAAAATGGCACCTAGCTACAAATAATAATGCCAACAGTGCAAAATTACTACTTTACAGAACTGCTCCATTACAGATTTCAGCACTGCATGCTGCATAAGGGAGTTCATACCCTTAGCAGTGCAGTCTTTGCACACAGTTACAGTGCTCAACATGTAGCAGCCTAGACTGCCACATCTGCTGACATTAGTTGCAGATGTTTGCGTGTAGTACCAAGGACAAGCAGGAGAGAGAGGCTGAGGAACAGAGCAGAAATAGCTCAGTGTTACCACAACTGGCGACAAGCATCTGCTGGTGGGTGCAGAGGGGTCCTGGGAGAGGGGATGCAGAGGGGCAAGCTTTAGCCACACTGAAGCCCATTATGGTGAGTTCCTGGTTTCATGTTAGTGAAAAGTGCAATAGGATAGTCTGCAAGTCACTGGGCCACACTGGTGGGAAATGACAGCAGCTGGGAGGAAGGGAATGGGAGAGGAGGAAAGGACATCTCCTGGTGTGAGTGGTGGAACTATCCTCTGAGCACTGGACTGGTACAGTTCTCCTCTATGTTTAACACTTGAGCCAGCACGGATTTAATACAAGGTTTGCTGTGAGCTTACCCAGTTTCAAATCAGACTTAGTGACCGTAGAGCTTGACCTGTGTGTTCTGCATGAGTATTGGAGACTGGAGCTCACCTCTCCCATGCACTGTTCAGGTGCACAAGAGAGAGACAGTAGAGTGAAGAAGTAAACCTGAATACAATAGACAAGTGTGCTTCTGCTTAGAGCTAAAGTTCTGTGGAGTTTTAAAGGTTTCTAGAGTTAAAATTCTAAAATGATACTAAAGCATTCTGTGCTGCTGGGATAGGAATAGGTGCTTATTTTTGGCCTTTTGAATATCTTAATTTTTTCTTTAAAATAAAAATCAGAAGAAGGTCATTTGGAGTGTGAGATGAGGAGTTTGATTGCTTTGCTTGACTTAATTCAGGTGAAATTCTGAGAGGGAGTTGTTTGGTTTGTGGTTGGTTTGGTTTTTTTTCAGTTGTGCTCTGTTTTGCAAGTCTGAGAAACTCCCCACCAGCTAATCTTACATGCTTTTGCAAGAACCATTTGCTCTCTTCTCAACTATCTTGCTTTAAAAGAGAGGTGTACATAGGTCTTCCCAGATGGGTGCAAGTCTTATAAAGCAGGAAAGCTGCTACAGAAAGAGCATAGAAGAGCCTCTGGGCAGAGGTGTCCCTTAAAATGTGGGAATGTGTTTCTGACAAGGTCTGCAGTCGTGCTTGCCATTGTCTCTTACAGGGCTTTGTCCTGACAGTGGGCTTGGGATGTATTTTCACTGAGTTTCACAGAAAAGAAGCAGAAATTATAAATATGTGGAAGATCCTCAAGATGTACCATTTCTGTTACCATGGGGACATAATTGTAACAGCAGTCTTTTTTTCTTTTTTTTCAGTATGTCATTGTTAGCAAGAGATTGTATTTAGATTTGAACACATTCATCTTTGCAAAGACAATGAGGGATCAGGCCTATGAAATGAGCAGAGTACAGCATAGCAAATAACATACTTCAGCACATATTGTGGGAAAAAAATATTCTTTCAAAAAGCAAGAGGGGGAGGTTGCATTTTTTCAAGTTATCTTAGGAATTCCCATGATTCACTGTAGATTTCACTCAGTTCCATTCCTAAATATAGCATAAAGTACAATTATATTTATTGCAAGCATATCATAACTGTTGCTTTATTTACAAATAATTCTTGATTCCACTGTATTCCACAGCAGACTCCCATTGAGAGGACTGAACCCTGAGTTAATGTTAAATACTGGCTCTAGATGCTGATTATCATTGCCAGTCTGACACAGGCATCCTGGCTCCCAACACATGCAGGCTAAGAGGGAGTAATAGAGCCCCATAGCCCAAATCCTTTGAAAGAATTAAACCAAGTTGGAATCAAAGCTTTTGAACTTGATTTATTTGCCTAGGGGCTAGCTGCAAAACATGGAAGTTGAAGGGTCAGGTGGTAGTGGGTAAAAAGCCTACTTCTTTCCTCTCAAATACTTATCTGACATAACTGTGTAGTTATTGAAATTATGGGGATGTCAACCACAGAAATACATTTATACTCCCAGCTGAACACAGTAAACAAGCCAATAAAAGTCCACAGCAGTTGTGTTGTATAATTAAACATGTACATAGGTCCACCAACCCTGCACATGGTCTTCCCTTCAGGCTACACCATTATCAGGATCAAATAAGCCATATGGAAATGTTATTATAGGCCATGCAAATATGGCTTCACATCACTAACAGAGGATTTTGATGAAATGAACTGGATAAATATATTCTTGTGTTGCTGACAATGAGCAGCAACATGGCTTCATGCCATGCTCTCAGCACTTCCCAGTTAACTGTTGTTGAAGCCAGTGTTAGCAGCCTTTTCTTTTTACAAACCAAACTCTAGTTTCAGCTAACAGACATGAACATGTAAGCATAAGTGAAGGTTAAATCCGAATATAAATTTACTTCAGACTTTTGCTGCTTATTCTTGGAAAATAGTTCTTTTAATTTTGAGTAAATTAAAAATTATAAATAAATTAGTTAACACATTAAAACTGAAGTGATTTAAATTCTAAGTGAATTTTAAAATACTTCTTTTTCTATTTAAGCACTTGTGTGTATATGCTCCCTGGTGTCACTCCATTGGGAGATCTTCCTTTTTTTTGTTTTCTTTTTGTAGCCTTTCTTGTAACTCAGAGATATATTTAGATTGGAAACATTGTTTAGTAGTCTATTCAGGCGAACATGGTGAGGGGTTCGGGAGAAACCGAGGAATTCACATCTGTATAATATACATTCGAGGTAATTAACATTTGAATGCTTCTATGTTAATATGCTCTTCAGAGATAGAAAAGTGTTTGCTTGCAGTCCACTGACCAGACTCTGTTCAACCACTGTCAGACTGCTGGATTGGTAACTTTCTGAAAACTTGTGATAGTGTGTGCTTTGCTGAGGGAAAAGCCAGCCCTGTACCTCCCAGCTCTGAGAATACAGCCCTAGAGAGCAGAATAGCACCTACTTGATTGCTCAAGAGCTATAGTTCATCAGGACTACCACTTTAAAATGTGGTAACCTAACCTAGTCCCCAAGCTCCTCTGGTAACACAGGTGCTCCCGAGGATGGTTTCAGAGGTTAGGGGTGTTACTTTGGCAGCCTTCCTGCCTTCCCCTGCCACCATCCCTGAAATTGCTGCAGCACCTTTCCTGCCGACTTGTGGACCCACACATACCACAGGAGTGGGGCAGAGGCATGGTGGTAGGTGTGGGTTGCTTTCCCCCAGATAATTCACCCAGCCCACAGCACTTCTAGAAGCCTTCTCAGAAAAGAAATGGGTCCAGCAGGGGCAACCACCTGCAGCTGAACTCCTCCCTTGGTGTGAGTTCACACTGCAGCCAGAGGCCAGTCAAATCCAGGAAGAACCAAGCCAACTGCCATCCTTAGGTGCCCAGTAAAACAGGCTTTCCTGAGACACACCAGATTTATAGAGCGTGTAATTAGTCCGTGTGCACAAACCCCACAGCAGATGAGCAGAGACCAGTCTGCACACACAGAGCACATCAGCTCCTGCCATGGCTAGGGCTGAACCTGCAGGTCTCCCAGGAGCCTGGGAGCAGGGAAGGAATTTTGCAGGCAAAGAAGGTTTGAGAAATGCTGATCTAAAACTTTACTTGTACTTTATGGAGCCAGATCCTCAGCTGATACAGATCTGTGTAGCTCCACTATCCAAGGACAAGAATATTGTTAAAGAAAAATATGGAGCTTTCAAACATTTAATATGAATATCCACAGACTGTATCAAGCTGATTCATATTGGTCAAAACAAAGGATATAAACTTTGTATTAAATAGTGACGATGTGTCTTGTCTAGTACTTGAATATGAGAAATATTGTCATTTTAACTGTATATAGTCTTTAAACAAAAGAGGAACAATTCTGGATATTACAGGGAGTATATTCATTTCAGTACCCAAACTTCTGTGAATCAAAAGCTTTGTATAAGAACCAGTCATAGCTAGCCAGACCTGACTCCCTGAAGTTGCCTTGTGCTGCAATGTTGTTTTATTAGCTAGTTACTGAGGACTAGCAATAATCACTAGATGATGTGACTTTGCAAATTCTGTTGTTCTAGTAAGAGGTCCTGTGTAACATGTGAAAGCTTTCTGTGCTGGTCCCTGTGCTCTACAGAAATCCATCACAACAGAATCTGTTTTCTAGGACCTTAATCATACTTCTCACAGTAAGGAGGCAAACCTTCTTCATCACAAGCAGTAGCTGTCTACTCACTTTTCAAGTTAATGGGGCATCCATAGCCATGTAGTTAAAAAACCAAAGAAATTATGTACTGAGCTTTTATGATTCGTGCTGACTACTTATATCACAAAGGATGAGAAAAATGTTAGAGAAACTGCTTTGCTTTGCTCATACTAAAAACCAATCACACAGAAAAACCCCAACTGATTTGTGTTACAACTCCAGAGATCTCTCCCGTGGAACCAGAAAGCAGAACAGAAGTTCTGATTTTCACATACAATGAACATCTCTAATGTCCTCCAGTTAACTGTTATCAGGAGGGGTTTTTTAATGGCCCTGCAAACTGTCTTAAATTAGTGTCAATTCATTGCTTCCCATTCCATCCTACGGAATATAGACTGTGTTTAAAATATCTTTCTGGATTGAACACTGTTTGAGACGACTAGGTAAAAGAAAGAGGCTAAAGAAAAAAAAACAGTCAAAAAAGCCAGAAGATATTTAGAAGCACAGGAAAAAAGGACAAATCTCACAGAAACAAGGTTGCAGTTTGTCTTAGTGTATCAGTATCTCACCACGGTAGGGTAGGGAGAGGTGTTACCTGCTTGCTTAGATAGATCAATTCTCAGAATATTTTTGGACTGTTATTTGAAAAGATCTGGTCTTCGTATTTCAGGGGGAAGCAGAATACTCTGGTTTATAATCCAGTAACTTTCATAGGTATTCATGTAACTAAAAATATTGGAAAGCATATCCCAGCACTGTTCCATTTTTCTAAACTCCCAGGAATAAATCATGGTAGAATGGAAACGGCTGCACAATGAAAGGGCAGATAGTTTCTCCCTTTAGCATGGAGGGAATAAAGATCAAGCAGCAGAGTGAGAGGAAAATAAAGCTTGGGGAGATTTTTCCTAATGTGCACAAATGAATGCTAGAAATTAGAAGAATAATGCAGGTTTGATGAGCTTCTGCTACAACCATTGTTTGCAAAGAGGCTGCTGAGGTTTGATAAACAGCTTAGGAACTTCTTTAGCACCATTGCTCAACGAGCCTCTTGATTTGGTGGGTTTATTCATCTTTCCAGATTTAAATTTCTTTTTTCTTTTTTTTGGCATGAATATGTTTGTTTTATAGTCTGTTTCTTTACAGAAGCTGTTCTGCTTCTTTGAATTACAGCATAATTTTCTTTTAAAATTTCAAGATATTTCACGTTTCTATCTTGCCCACTGGGTCCAGGGTATTTGATTGCAAATACTGAGTTGCAGATTCTTAGGGAGAGGCTTTGCTGAACACTGTATATAAGTCATTGAAGTCAACTGTATCACTTACACTGTGTAAAATGAAACAAGGACGAAAGCCCTTGAATATATAAATCTAAGTCATACAAGTAACCAAGGGCAATGCAGGATGAGCAAACTTTGACTGAGTTCAGATAAACATTAAAAAGTTTGCATGCTTTCATTTTTCCTTTGGTCTGCACAACTGAGTTGAACAGCCTAAAGGAACAGGATTTCTCTTGAGATCCTGCTGCTGCTCACTACATACAAACAACTATTCAGCACTTTTCTTTCCCCTAACTTGAAATTTAAAAAAAGAAACAGGAGAAACTGGAAAATAAGCAAAAACTGTTGTGTAGTAAATTATTTAATTAGCTAGTCAATGTCTGGAGAAACCATGAAAGATTCCTGATTAAATGGTGTTACATAGTGTAAGAACTTGAATAGACAAATAACTAAATCCAGTTTTCTGAAATAAATTATTAAAAGTTAATTCCTCTGCTAGAAAAAAAAAAAAAATTATCAGAGTTGACCAAAATGGACATATTCATACCCACCAGGATGTTTCTCACTAAAGGTCTCACAGCAGAAGTCACGAGCTAAGATAGTATTGATCCAGCATTCTCCCAAGTTTAGCAACTTGGCTCAGATAGAGATGAAACTAGCTTGGGTTTTTTGCTAAAAATATGACAGATTTTAAGTGAGGAAGAACCATGAGTGAGCAGTTTAAGCTAACCTAAATCCAAAGTAAGTACAAGTCTTGTAGAGAAATGACTACTCAAAAAGTAGATCCAGGTAACTCTCAGTCCCAGGGGCACTGGTGCAAGCCAAAGGGGTAGGAACATGAGGACAGAAGTTAATGAGATCATCTCTTTCAGCAGCAGAGTGCTGAGATCAGCTTAGGACACTCACAAAATGGAGCCCCGAGTTCCACATAGAAAACGGGTTTATATTCTAGATTCAAATGAGTAAGCCCCAGAACAGAGTCATGTTTTCAACAGTTGTAGAGTAAAATTGCTGAAATTCCTTGGAAAAATCTAAGAGACATATTAATGAAAATTAGTATCAGAAAGCCATTGTTTGATCCCAATACAATAATTCTTCTAGTCTTAACTGCAGCATTTTTATGCTAAAGTTTTATTTAACACTGTCTTGTATGCTTCAGCAGTTATTAACATTTCTGACATTAAAACAATCTAGCCTATCAAAATATAATTAGTTTGTAAATGTTTTGGAACACAGATTATCTTTTCAGCTGTGTTTATGTACTATCTAGTACAGGGAGAGTCTAGACTGTGACTGAACTACAGTTGATGGGATTATAAAAATCATACAAATATATGCCCTCATACAAGGAAGTACTGACCTATCTTTGGTTCCAGTTAAGAAAGTACTTAGGCATCAAATTAAACTCATTCAATACAACTAAAGCCTCCAGCAGAAGGATTATTTCCAGTGCATCCAAATATCTTTTTTAATATAGTACTCACAATTTCACATACTTTAGGCTTTGAAAAAAAACATGCTTCTATTGGATCAAACCAGTCCTTTTATTCTACTTTTACAAGACAATGTTAAATTCCAGTTTTGCTCTCAGTATTCTCTGAACCCCTTCCAAGTTTACGTCCTCATCAAATTTAATAAGAACATTATTCTTTCTTCCAGATTAAATGAAATTAAATTAAATGACAACACTAAGTCAGTATAGGTTCCTGAGGAATCTCGCTATGAAACTAAATCTCACTATTTTGACAGTGAACCACTGACAACTACTCTAAAACTTTCTAACCACTTCTGCAATGTGGGTTTCCCAAGGCCTTATTCTCTAGTTTTCTGCTAAGAATGGTACTCAGAAAGGCTTTACTAAAGTTTAAAGACATACCTGACTATTTAGTTAAGAATTCTGGTATACTTCACCAGAAGTATCTTTATGCCATATACCAAATTTTGTTGAAGAAGGAAGGGTGCCTCATTTTTCTAGAAGTGATTTTTAGTGTTGTTCCCAAGTTGTTACGTGGAAAGTTCTGCTTAGATGTTAGGAAAACAAGTCTACCATGAGGAGAGTTGAACAGTGAAACAGGTTGCCTGGGGACGTTGTGGAATGTCTCTCTCTAGAAGTTCTCAAGAAGTACTTGACTGGACACAGTCCTGAGGAATGTGATCTATTCAGACATATTTGGAGCAGGGAGGTGGGCTAGATGACCTCTGAAGGCCCTTTCCAAACTAAAATGAGACTGTAGGATTCTTCTCCTTGTTTAGATAGCAGTAAAAATTGAGTTTGAACTATCTCTGTATATCATAGTGTATTCCAGTTCTGCATGTCTGTGTCTCTAAGCAGTAATTTGCAGTGTAAATGCATGAGCATTTTGCATTAATTTCTGAGGTTTCACCTTCTGATTTTGCGGGATGGAATTCTCTCTGAGATGTTTCTCTTAATTGTGTTAGTTTACAATAGATATAAATATGTATATTATAAAAATGCCAGGCTAGGCACAAAATTCATACCTGCACGATGACTATATTCGTTTCTCTCTGCCATTGACTATTCTGCATGAGTTGTAGCAGAGCAGGAGCAGCACTTGCTGCTCTGTCTATTCGGTGCGTTCGCTCCAAACCAGTAGGGAGCGGCTGAATATTCTCCTCTGATGCTATTATTGGGATGGATGTTACAAGAGAAAATAAGAATGTTAGAAGGTGTTTGACTCTATATAGTGTTTAAAAATGTGGTGGCTATAATTTTATCCTGTGTGGAAATTATATAACATCTGCATATTTCAAGAATCAGTTTCTTAAACATGCATGTGCTAGAAGTTTTTTGTAAGCCTAAGTTAGGTTCATGCTCGTGCCAACACTGAAATATTAGACAGGCAGAGGCCAAAGACTAGTTTCTTGTGCAGTCAGGGGGGTTTCCATGAGTTGAGATCTTTACTTCATGTTCTGTATTTTTTTAACATTGTACTGAAGCTGTGAACTTGACCACCTATGACCACCCATTAACCTCTCTTCCTTTCCTAACACAAAGGTGTGCAGATACCCTTAGTATTTGGCTGTTAAGATTTTTCCTTCTGTGCTTATTTTAAAATTTTGTTTAGTTTTCTTAAGTCAGATATTTCCAATCATTTTCTGATCCATTCGGATCCAGAGAGATGATTATTATTAGGCTGTTCATTCAATATATGTTGCTTTCCTGCAAGGAGTTTTGAAACAAGATTTCAGCAAATCAGAGGAGTAGGTTATTTTTCATTCTTGTTGTGAAGTTGCTTGGCATTTCTAATTTCAAGAAAATGGAAACAAATAATCATAAAAAGCAAAACAAATCTCTTATTCCATCTTCTGATATTATGATAACTCAAAAGTCCTTCAAGAGCACTTTTGGTCAGTTGGCTGTCTCAGCTTTGTTTTCACTTCAGGATGATTTAATTGCAAGATTGTTTGCAGAGGTTTAAGACCAGTGATTTTTCTATTAAGGAATACAAGAACAAAGCAAAGTGAAAGATACCTAGGATCTCTCTCTTGAAAGTCTTACTTACTTGACACAGAAGCTTTTTTATGTCCACTCCTTTTAAACCTGTTTCTTTCCATTTCACACCCCCCCCATCTTCTTCCACCTAAATTCCTCCTTTCTTCCAAACTCCTTTGCTGTCTCTCAGGTCTACCATGCATTCCCACTTCCCCTCTGAGCACTCTCCCAGTTTCCTAGCACTCTTCTTCATTCATATGTCCCTAGCCACTGTTTTCCCTCCCCATATAGCCACACTTCGTATATCCTACTATGCCATCTTGCATTCTCATTAGACAATTCATTAGTTATTTTCTAGTGAACTGAACTAAGTTGGAGCAGTCGGCTCATACAGGTCCCTCATTATGTAGTCCTGATACTAGCATGCATATTAGCATGTAATACCAATAAAAAGAAAAACAAATCTGCAAGCATAGGGTAGAAATAATTGGTAGTTTTAGAAGGAAAGGGTTAAATTAATATTGTAAGGCAGGAAGCATCCACTCTATTTGGAAGAAGTTTCATATACTGTCTCCCCTTTCCTATCCGCAAAGGCAAAATGGAATGGAATACTCCTTCAAGTAAGGAGTAGCAGCAGCCAGGATCCAGCCTGCCTCAATCTGTTCTGGCAGGGATTTGGCAGATCTGCTCTGGATAGATCTAACTCCCAGTACAGCTGGTATCAGCTGAGAAGCCATTAAACTGAATATATAAACTACAGGAAAGTATGATGGTGACATGTTTTGTTTCTAGCTTGTTAAACCAGTAATTGTTATTGCAAGTAGCTGTCATTCCCACTAGCATTCGCTTCTTGTTGACAATGAAGAAAACTCATTTGTTTTATAGTGTGAAGCTTAATTTACTTCATGGTTGGTTTCTTTCTTTGCCTGTCAATCCCAGATCTCTGAGAAAGAAGCAAGCAGAATGAGCTGTAACTGAATGGCCAGTACAAAAACTATGGCTTCTTACTGATTACGAAGGGATTTTTTGAAAGGCACATAGGATCAGTCCGCCAGCACCATTTGAAATTGTTGCACTCTGCGTAACACACTTTCTTCCTGCTGTCATTCAAAGAATACGTGACTCCATATAGCTTCTGTTCTGCTCATTGGGATCACTTATATTAAAAATCAGCTGCCGTAGACAAGGATAGAACTGACGTATTTTGCTGTTGGCTTTAGTGGCACTGGCACTGAAACAGCTCTTGACTACAACTGCCTGCTCTGACTCCAGCGAGTAGTAAATATCACACTGGAAATACACATCCTAGTTTTCACCTTGGGTTCATAAATCTAAAACTTGTTTCTATGCACATTTTTACTATGCACGTTTAAACCTGTAGCGTTCTCTGTGTGTGTGTGTGTGCTGACCTTCAGTTACTAAATGAACAGTGCCTGCATTTCAGCAGCTTGTAAGGGAACAGAAAGCATGTCATGAATAATCCCATGTCTTTCTCTTTTAAAATTTTGTTGTGCCTTGAACCTTAATCATCCGATGTAAAGATAATGGTATTTTGAGGTTAACTACTAGTTTTAAGTAATTAACTTCCTTATTATTTGCCACAGCTAGTTGAATTCAGTAAAAATTAGTAATGTAAACCCACTTATATGTAGGGTTTGATCTCTGAGCCATTGTGACAGTGAAGCTTAAATTACACCTATTTGAGCCCAAAAGATCCTACAGTGCATTTTACAAGCCTGCCAAGCACTGTATAGGCTTATCTATTGATATACCGAAGAAGTGTGGTTGCAGACAGAGCAGCTAGATTTTAAGCATACGGAATGTATCAATCTTGTCTAAATAAGATAAATACTGTAACTTGGATTTTGGCCAGGACACCCCCACCTCCCCCATCCCCCAAAATAAGTTCTTTAGTGGCCACCAGAAATCAAGAACTTCGGTTTTGCATATCCCCTCTGACTACACTTCTTGTTGGTTCTAGGCAGGATTCAAAAGAAGTGTTGCAGTTTGAGCTTCAGTTGTAAATATTTCATACTGCTAAAAAGGTTGGGAAATGTTGACAAGAGATCTAAGAAAGACGCAAACTTTAAGTTTACATCTTTTAAAAGGCAGTCAAAATTTGGCATTGTGTCTTGAATTATTTATGCTTTCCAATATCTTGCAGTCTTCCTTTGCTATCACATATCTCCATGCTAGGAAGGAAAAATCCACCCTTTTAAAGAAATAGTTTCCTAGAAGGTTACAGACTCACCACATCCATGATCTGCATGAGGCTGAGAGTGAAATAGACAGTGAGTGGCTGGGAATCATTTGCAACCGGTCGCTCCAGAGGATTATAATTTTTCAGTAGATCCTTGTAAAGCTTCCTTTGGAACTCTCCTTGCAGGGACTCTTCAGGCACGTGAATAAACAGACAAATAATCAGGATTCTACATCAGAAAGTAAAGCTAGGACATACGCTCTTTTCCTCCTATCAGATACTATGTATCTATTATTTCACCCACTGTGTTCCCAGAAAAATGCTGCTATGAACTCTATGTAATTCATAGAGTTCATTAGCTACTACAGCAAAATCTATCACAAAGGTATCACTCTTTCTTTCCCTCCCAGCCTGTAAGGGGGATTCCTTCTTTGATCACTTCTTGGCTGGCCAGGAGTGATAAATTCTAAATGCTAATGGTGCTTTGTCAACATATGTACCCTTTGGTCCAGCTGCAAGAAGTGATGAAGAGCAAATACACTACCTGGATTTTGACACCTGTGCTGGCATGGCTGTAACCAGGACAGCAGCACCCNGCTTCTCCCGCCGCGGATCCGGGCCGCTGGGAGCCGCCGGCGCCCCAGGGACCTCCGGCAGCTCGGCCCCTTCCTGCGCCCGCACCGGAGCTCGCCCCACGGCGCTGCCGGCCCGGGCGGAGCAGGGGGGGGGGGGGNAGCTTGTTAAACCAGTAATTGTTATTGCAAGTAGCTGTCATTCCCACTAGCATTCGCTTCTTGTTGACAATGAAGAAAACTCATTTGTTTTATAGTGTGAAGCTTAATTTACTTCATGGTTGGTTTCTTTCTTTGCCTGTCAATCCCAGATCTCTGAGAAAGAAGCAAGCAGAATGAGCTGTAACTGAATGGCCAGTACAAAAACTATGGCTTCTTACTGATTACGAAGGGATTTTTTGAAAGGCACATAGGATCAGTCCGCCAGCACCATTTGAAATTGTTGCACTCTGCGTAATACACTTTCTTCCTGCTGTCATTCAAAGAATACGTGACTCCATATAGCTTCTGTTCTGCTCATTGGGATCACTTATATTAAAAATCAGCTGCCGTAGACAAGGATAGAACTGACGTATTTTGCTGTTGGCTTTAGTGGCACTGGCACTGAAACAGCTCTTGACTACAACTGCCTGCTCTGACTCCAGCGAGTAGTAAATATCACACTGGAAATACACATCCTAGTTTTCACCTTGGGTTCATAAATCTAAAAATTGTTTCTATGCACATTTTTACTATGCACGTTTAAACCTGTAGCGTTCTCTGTGTGTGTGTGTGTGCTGACCTTCAGTTACTAAATGAACAGTGCCTGCATTTCAGCAGCTTGTAAGGGAACAGAAAGCATGTCATGAATAATCCCATGTCTTTCTCTTTTAAAATTTTGTTGTGCCTTGAACCTTAATCATCCGATGTAAAGATAATGGTATTTTGAGGTTAACTACTAGTTTTAAGTAATTAACTTCCTTATTATTTGCCACAGCTAGTTGAATTCAGTAAAAATTAGTAATGTAAACCCACTTATATGTAGGGTTTGATCTCTGAGCCATTGTGACAGTGAAGCTTAAATTACACCTATTTGAGCCCAAAAGATCCTACAGTGCATTTTACAAGCCTGCCAAGCACTGTATAGGCTTATCTATTGATATACCGAAGAAGTGTGGTTGCAGACAGAGCAGCTAGATTTTAAGCATACGGAATGTATCAATCTTGTCTAAATAAGATAAATACTGTAACTTGGATTTTGGCCAGGACACCCCCACCTCCCCCATCCCCCAAAATAAGTTCTTTAGTGGCCACCAGAAATCAAGAACTTCGGTTTTGCATATCCCCTCTGACTACACTTCTTGTTGGTTCTAGGCAGGATTCAAAAGAAGTGTTGCAGTTTGAGCTTCAGTTGTAAATATTTCATACTGCTAAAAAGGTTGGGAAATGTTGACAAGAGATCTAAGAAAGACGCAAACTTTAAGTTTACATCTTTTAAAAGGCAGTCAAAATTTGGCATTGTGTCTTGAATTATTTATGCTTTCCAATATCTTGCAGTCTTCCTTTGCTATCACATATCTCCATGCTAGGAAGGAAAAATCCACCCTTTTAAAGAAATAGTTTCCTAGAAGGTTACAGACTCACCACATCCATGATCTGCATGAGGCTGAGAGTGAAATAGACAGTGAGTGGCTGGGAATCATTTGCAACCGGTCGCTCCAGAGGATTATAATTTTTCAGTAGATCCTTGTAAAGCTTCCTTTGGAACTCTCCTTGCAGGGACTCTTCAGGCACGTGAATAAACAGACAAATAATCAGGATTCTACATCAGAAAGTAAAGCTAGGACATACGCTCTTTTCCTCCTATCAGATACTATGTATCTATTATTTCACCCACTGTGTTCCCAGAAAAATGCTGCTATGAACTCTATGTAATTCATAGAGTTCATTAGCTACTACAGCAAAATCTATCACAAAGGTATCACTCTTTCTTTCCCTCCCAGCCTGTAAGGGGGATTCCTTCTTTGATCACTTCTTGGCTGGCCAGGAGTGATAAATTCTAAATGCTAATGGTGCTTTGTCAACATATGTACCCTTTGGTCCAGCTGCAAGAAGTGATGAAGAGCAAATACACTACCTGGATTTTGACACCTGTGCTGGCATGGCTGTAACCAGGACAGCAGCACCCAGATAAGGCAGAGGGCATCAGCAAGACAACGGGAGAAAAATGGCCACAGGTTAGACTGAATCCTGCTCTGACTGTTGCACATTGAGAACTCTTTGGGGCAAGCACTCTCCACTTTGTTCATGCAGCTATGCACAGAGTTGGGGCACAGGCTTCCCGGCAGAGATGATATTAGTATACGCAATGATACTAAGGGATTACTGTCCCTTTTACATCTCAAATCTTTATTCTGCCGTTTTTCTATGGAGGGAGAGGGAGCAGGTCCACATGGATGGAGCAGAGTAGACCAGGGATAGAGATGGTTTCAGACTGAAGGGAAATCTGGGTCAGGGAACAGGTCCTCTGGATGCGAGCCCTCCCTGTCCCCACTCCAGACGGACTTTCCTCTTCCCTATTTTCTAGTCCTGAACTCACCCCAGAAAAAGCCGCGGTCTCAGCCCTGGAGCAGCTGCCATTGAAGCGCTTTGAAGGAGTTTGCTCCCCTGTCCCCAGCGNATGCTTGACGGCCCGCCTCCGCGTCCTGCCTCTCCGCCTGATGGATTTCCCTCCCTTCCCTAATCCTGGAGCGTCCCCGGGCCGGAGGGGAGGGAGCGGAGCCGCTCGCAGGCTGTTACCGCAGCCGGAGCGATGCGGTGCGCCAGGCGAAGCGGCCCCGGCATTATAGAGACGAGAGCGGGGGCAGCCTCCTCCCCTGCTGGGCAGCCGCACCCCGCAGCCCTCCCCGCTCCCGCAGAGCCTGTCCCCGGGCCCTGCCAGCTGACGCCTTCCCACAGCGGCCTGAGCTGCGGCGGGGCGCGGGGTGCCGGCCCTCCCCGCCCGCGGCACAGAGCCGCCAGGAGCGGAGGATGCTGCGGGTGGGGCGGGAGGGGAGGGGAGCCGGCCCTGGCCGCCCGCCCAGCTCTCGGCAGGGGGGAGACGCCCTGCCCGCGCCGGCCGAAAAGCCGAAAAGCATCAGGGCTGAATTAGCCCAGAGGGCAGCAGGGTGCCCCGGGCACCATAGCCGCTGCCTGAGGTGAGCCGGGCCGCCGGAGGGGAAGGCAACCAGGGCGGGGATCCGAAGCAGGGCCAATCCTGCTGGCCTTAGCCAGGAATTTGGCTTCGGCCGTCATCCCCAGCTGAGATGCAGGGCTAGGGGATCAGGTACGCAATGTTTGATGTAGATATGGGAAAAACAACCACAGCTGAGGAGCATTATGTTTAGTGCTTGACAAACACATGGCTGAGTAAAATGATGCCTGAGCTCCTGCCTATGTGTAGGTACATGCACCACAGTTCGAAAGCAAACCACAGGTCCAGGTGAAACTGGGGGCAACCTAGGTAGCCCAGCACATTGGTGCATTTTGTGTTCCAGCCATAACAGGAGGACTGAAACATTCCCCTTTTCAAGTGATCCAACACGTTGAACTCCTTTTTTACCAAGGAGTAGCGGAAAGCAGCAAATGTCAATGGTAACTCTCCAAGCGCCAAGCTGTAGCTGGTGTAGGGGCATACCCCGTCAAAGTTGTCAGGATTTATTTTTTTTTTTAATCTAGGTTGAGTCTCTTTTTTTGTGTGTGTGTGGTGAGCTTTTTTTTTCTGTAAGATCTTGATCTTCTAGGACCAGCTAGCAGACCAGAGAGAGTTGCTAGGGGAGCTCTGGGTTATACACAGAAAAACCAAGTGTTATTATCCATTTGTACTTCAAACCTTCCACGGCAATATTCTTAGTACCCAGATTTTTGCTTTATCTCATTTTGGGAAAGAAATATTCTTTCCTCCTGCTCCTGTTGTTTTGGCACAGGTGCCCCAAATCTTTCTGGGTGTACAATAAACAGCATAAATTGTTGAGGCAAGCAATCTGGAGAGGAAATCTACAGTTCATGGCTGACCTCTACTGTTGGTTCATTGTTTTGCTCTGCACATTACTTTGTTGACAACTTCCTCACCCCGGGTGGTGTAGGCAGGATCAGCAGTGAAAGCCCTGTAGAATTATGCACAGCCCAAGGTCCTCAGGGCTCTGGTACAGGACTCAAAAGGTAAACTCGTCAGGGGATGGTGCTGAACCTCCAAATTCCACTAGGATAAACACTGAAACAATAATTTGTAACTATTTCTTTGATCAAGACTTAGTTTATGTTTGTTGCAGTCTCATTTGTTTTTGATGTTACCAAATTAAATTTTAAAGGCACTTCAGAAATGATACTCTTTAGCAGCCATGAGTAGCCCAGCTCCATGATTAAAATGTGTCCAATCAGGTACATTCCTTTAGAGGGTTTACCTTTCTAACCTGGTGTGGATGCACACAAAAAGCAAGAAGAGGTTACTTTTTCTTTCTCTTAGGCATCCTGGCTAAAAGAAGGTAATTTTACAGATATTTATGTGGGTTGATTGTCTAGATACTAGCAAAGAAAGATTAACAAACACTCTACAGAAGTCCTCTAAAAGCCTTTATTTATGGCACAAGTTATCTTTGTAGAAGTCTGTTGTTTACAACTTAAAAGCAAGCTCTACCTACAGTCTGTGGCCAGCAGAGGCTCTTTTCTTTGCCTCCAGCGCCCACCAGAGATAAGATCCACTCTTCGCTAAGCTTTGGTTCTTCTTTCTGATATATACAATCCAACCAAGTGATTTAGAGAGCTGTCTGCCCTCCCCAGATAATGACTTTTCAGACGCAATGATGAATGCAAGTTCATTTTACAATTACAGGCTTTAGAAACTATTGTGGGTCTCCCAGCCCACCTTCCACAGCTGGGTGTTTGCTGGAATATACACAGGCCCTTAATATCAGTTTGTTTCTCATATACACTGGACAAAATGAGACCTGCCCAGTTGTATGTCTGTCTATTTGTGAATGCCCAATATATTCACAGAGGTAACAGGATGCACAGATCATGTGTCTTCATACGAAGGTCAGGTGTAGGATGATGTTTGTGGTAACAGTATGTCTCTAATGTCCACATGCTGTCTATTGTTCCTTTATTTGGTAGGCAAAGAAGTAAATTTGGCCTTGTACAGAAGGACAAAGTCCTCACTCAAGTACTATTTAAGAGCTTTTTTGAGGGTCTGAGTGAGGCACAGAGCTATTAGAGAACAGGATTATGAATTAATGTGTCCATAGAAAGACCCTCATAATTGTAAAATGTTTGTGTATAGCCAAGGAGTATCTTCCTAGTTTCATTCATACATTGTTCAGTTAAAAGAACCAAGGATTTAAGAACATTCAGAATGACTCATGCAGTTATTACAAGATGTTGCAGTTGTCCAGGGGTTGTCATACCCCGGAGAGTGAGGAATATCCTGGTTTTCTCTCTGCGCAGGTTTACAGAGGAGCAAAGACGCACCTTCCTAACGAGACAGGAGATGGTAAGATAGTCCTGAGATTGGACTGATAGTGAAGAAGTGACCATCTTATACTATACGCAACTAAAGTGATTGTAGCACTTTCTGACTTTGATCTAATTCTTGTGCAACTGCAACAACCCATACCAGGAAAAAGAAAAAAATCTACTTTTCCTTCTTTTTAGAGAATAAGGTAGAATAGGCTAGGATTTAAAATGGTAATTTAACAGCATATGCTAGATGAGACATGTCCACATTTATTTGAATGTTACTCATTAAATTATCTCTTTAATTGTTACCTTTTTGAAATTATTCTTAGCCTTAGTAATTGCATAATATTAGTTATTCTCTGTTGTTTATTTTGCATAGCTAGTTGTCTCAGTGAGGAAGAATGCTTATGTGATGACCTTGATTTTTTCCTGTAAAATGTCCTGAAACAATATATTGCTTCTCCCTTGCCAAGGGGGTAGTAGGTAGTTTTGATGTTTTCTATTGAAGGACAAATTATTGATCAGAAATCTGGTTAATTTTGTAATTGAACTTTATATTCTATACATCCAATCTTGAACAGAGGTTCACAAAGAGAATCTCTTCTCAGATTTCTTAGCTCCTACACCAGTATATGATTTCCAGAAAATAATCCATCCCCCAAATGGTCATTTGTTGGGAAGGATAAAGAAAAGCACAAACTATTCCCTTGTTTAAAAATAACAAAGCTGCTGCCCTCCCCTTTTGGAAAAAGTAACTACAGACAGAGCATTTCTGAACAGTGCTCAGATGTGAAGAATAAGGATTTTTAAGATTTGCCTAATGAATTTGTGTAACTAGTGAATAGGGCCCATGGTCAATTCTATAATGCAAACATCCTTAAAGCTCGTGCTTGTCTGTTAGCACACACAGTAAAGTGTGAGCATAGTTATTAAACAGCACTGCAGTGTCGTGAATGAAATCTCTGAAATGAAGTCACTGCAGAGATTTCTCAGGATATCAACACTACAGGTGCTTTTCTCTGTCAAAAGATGTCATAGGCTTTCATTGACGTCAAGCTTAGCACATTTCCACTTTGATTTCTGTATAAGGAATTATTTGCTCCTGTCGATTCAGCCTCTGTCAGGTCCTTCTGAGTCATTTTGTAATTCCAGGGCTTGACATTTGTTTCTCACTGACACAGAATTCACAGCATTACAGAGTCACTTTGCCAACTTTTTGCATAAGTGTGAACAACAGAGAGTTGGCAAAACCACTTTTCTTCACCCTCGTTGATTTTAAATAACTACACAATTTAAGGTTCACAGAAGCTAATTAAACTTGACAAGAAATCTGCATTTTGGGCCTGCAGCTTTAACAGATCCTCATCCATAAGCATCTGAAGATCAACCTTATTTATGTTGTCCTAAAGCAACACACTAGAAAATCTTCTTTGCTGAAAAAATTACCATCTGCTTCAATTTAGCTAACTAACATGACTTCCACAGAAATGGTCATTTGATCTGTAAAGGCAGTGCTAATAAGGCCTTAGCCATAAAGCTAAACTCTAAACCTTTCAAAGACATAAATGTTTGAAATGTTACTTTTCTTCCTGGCAATGCTGAATTATGTTGTATAAAAACCGAGAGCAAATTAGTTTAACCTTTGGAGTTACAGTTGAGGCAGGGGACGTGAAACAGGTCAGTCTTACAACACCCAGTTTCTACAGATAAGGTTTCCAAAAAGAAAGTAGTCAGGGTGCATTCTTCTGCTAGAGAATACTGGATGTTGTCCTTTAGTATTCTAACGGTTAAGTTTCAGTTCATCAAAGACATACATTTTTAATACAGATAAGGGGAGAAAAAAAATATTATTTTTTTTTCCAGATCTCTGCATTTTATCTTGGAATGCATGGATTGCAAACTTACGACTATTTCTTACATTGCATAAAACCAGCATTTCCTAATATTTCCTCCCAGCTTCTCCTGCACAGTCTCAATGTCACTCCTGAAGTAAATCAGTCCAGTCCATGTATGATTTATTTTAACTAGTCACTGGTGAAAGCAAAGTTGATGTTTTTCAAGCATGGGTAGCAACAAACAGCATGTGTCATCTTCTATTTTAAATGAGATCTGTAATTGCATCCTTAGACTAGCACTGATATCAGCAACAGGCTACAAAGGGGCAAATGCCACGGTGAGTCACTGGAGACAGCAGAGGAATTCATGGCCCCTGGCTCCATGGATGGCAGCCAGTCATGGTCAGTGAAAAGTGCTGTTTGCCTCCAAATGGCTGGTGACAGCTCCTTCAAGGGGAGTGTCACAAATGGGAGCATTTGGGGAATGGAAACAAAAAAGAGTAATTTTTGTTGTCAGAATACATTGTATTTGAAGGCCATGGATCTTTCAGAGACAGGGAGATTTTAAAAATCGGATTCTCATTGGATTTGAAGGAACTCTCAAAGCAGCTGCTGGATTGTTTCACTGATGAAGGGCTGTGGACCTCCCGAGGGAAGAGCTGAAATGACTTTAAATACCTATTTTGATGGAAAATTCACCACAAATAATTCAAACCACTAGATGTGATCTATTTCATCTGGATCCCTTAGGCTGGGACATACAGACTTAGGCACTGCACGTGCGAAGTGCTGAAGGAGTCTGGTTGTGCTTTTGCCATGCTCAGGAACACAGGCCAGGTTGTTGGGCACGGGCAGCACAGCCCAGAGCAGAGCGTGCCCTGCCTCCCCAGACATGGCAAACGAGAGCAGCAGAAGGTGCCTGCTGGCTCCTGGGCTTGCTGGAACAGCCAAGTGCCAAGTGCGTGGGAAGTCCCTCTTCCAGCTGGAATTCTGATGGTTCTGTTTGTGGCTGAGTAGGACTTTTCCTTACTCATTCCTGCTTGAAAGGAAGAGCAGCCGGTCTGGCTGCACAGCCAGTGACTGTCAGTGGGCACTACACCACGAAGCAGAGGAGTGTGCTCTGGTGCTGGAAATGAGAGAGGAGAAGTGAGTGTAAAGCCCCATGTACTGGCCTTTCACTGAAATGAGGCCTTGCTGAGCAGCTCATGCCAGAGCTGAACGCCAGAGTGGGTCTGGCATATTCATATGAATGGAAGTCTTATCATCAGATATTTAAGTAATACATAGAAAATATTGCCCTCAGTCATATGTGATTCATCTCCTCAGCACTGAAGAACCTGGTAGTAGAATAAATGACTGACTAATAGTCCCAGCATAGATATCTGAAGTAACTGTTTTATGAGCAAGCTGTGTGATAGCAATGGAAATAGACGCATGCACAGAGGAAAGACTTTTCCAGTAATAAACCTGCCTTTGATTTTAGCGATAGTTAGTTCTCAAAATAAAACCTCCTTGTTTTGCAGTAACATCAGAAGGGTTTTGTTAGTCATGAGTGGATGCAAATTGCTTTCGGTGTGTTTTTCTTGAACTAGATTTAAAAGGCCACAGTTCATACAGTTATTATGGACAATTTTTTCTAAAACTTCCTTTTAATATGATAGAGAGGATTTAAAAAAGGGGAATGGGGCCATAAAGTACAGAGAGGAAGGAACTGCCTGGTTTTTTCAGTGATTTTAATTAGGTTGGAGGATTTTCAAGCTTGGATAAGCTTTCAGGTATTTCCCTTTAGCATTTGTTTTGCAGGAGGAATTTCAGACCACTGGTTGTTTTAATGACTAATTATAAAATAAAGGATACTATAAAAATAAAGTAAAAATCTGACCTAAAATTTGCTTGCCAATTAGACCAACGTATTTGGAATGTCTTCTTACATTCGGAGATAATCTTGCTTCACATAGCTCTAGGACTTTCTTCTTCTGCATGTCTTTCTAGCACAGACACAAGAAGCCAAATCTCTTGTTTTGTAACTCCATTGGTATTGAATTTGATCCATTTGGTATGTTACTAGAGCATGAGAAAAATTATCATGGTTAGTTGAGCTAGGCAATGCAAGAAATTTATGGAAGCTTATTGAAAGCTTTCTGTTTTCATATTTCAAGTTGATTTTTTAACCAGAGATGTTTGGATACCCAGAATTCTTTTAATGAAATTAAACTTTCAGAGATCTGTCTGATTTTGCTCTATACATAGAATATCTACCTAACTAAAACAGTGTTCCTGCTCTTGCTTCTTTACATAAGTGAATCTTAATTTGTAATTGGAGCTATTGCTGCTAATAAATCCTCTGGGATGCTTAAGTAAAAATGCCATGGGTCTCTTTAATGGCTGTAATTCAAGGCTATCTTTTTATGTGGTCAAAACTCTTATTCTGGATTCACGCTTAATTATGAAGATAATGCAATGTGGCAGGCCAGAGGCAACAATGACATTGCTAATGCTAGGCCTCAAGGATAGCTTATAAGCAGCTGAGATGGCTTGAATATTTTTGTAATAATTTAATTTAACAGTTTGCTGATGCACTGTCTGTGGCACTGATTTTTATAACCCAAAGATATCAGTGTTTTCACATGATGATGGTCAGAAGATAGAATATGTCAACGATAGTACAGTATTCAAAAGCACTGCAGTGATTTAGAGCCTACGTCATACTTTTTAAAGAGATTCTGATCACCTGGGAGCTTAAGTCTTATGGGAACACAGTGAGTTTATATGCCTAGGAGTGGGTTTTCTAAACAGGCAGCTGCATTTTATTCTTGGGAATAGAATAAGTAATAAATCATGAGAATGTTTTTGAAAACGTTGTCCTATCATTTGTTTTCATTTTAATAATTGAAGTTTCAATATTGTGTAACAAACTCATTTAAACTGTTTGGAAAGTTGTGTCACGGCTCAGAAAACCCCAGTTAAATGCGTTACAAGAACACAACTTCCCCAGATTCCTCTGGCAGAGGGAGATGAGCTGCACATGTCTTACGTAAGGCAAGCGCAGGTGCTCACCTCCTGCTCATGGCTCCAGGGTCTTCTGTGACAAAGACCCGGGAACCCACTTGTCAGCATGCCCCTGATAGGTCACTGAGCAGCACTTTGGCAGTGACATGCTTTTCCTCACTGCTGACCTGGTTTGAAATTGAGTCACTCCAGTAAATCATCCTGTTTCTCTAGTGGGCTCTGAACAGCTCTAGGTTTGCTGCTACTTTTTCATCTCCATGTAGCAGTTTGATTCATGCATTACATGGCCAGATTCAGCCCTGAATTCCGGTTTCCTTGTATTGTTTTTCTAGTTTTTAGGAGGAAGTGGCAGGATTCCTTGGAGGAGAAGAAAACAGAGTTGTTCTGTGAATGTGGAAGTGCCCACGTGATAAAGAGCAGAATGCTGATAGGGTTCCCACCTGAGGAAGACTGACGGGGCTTTAGGGTGAGAGACAGGAGTGGCAGAGGTGCTCTCTTGAGAGCATTTATTAGAGTGGTAGTGTGCACATACTTGCTCTTTCTCTCATTTGTTTTCCCTTTTTGAATTGAACTGGTATCTCCTTAGCCAATACGGCTACCTTTAGTAGAAGGATTAAGTGAATTTTGGATAAAAACTTAATATGACATTTGTTAAGAAAGTGAGTAATTGCAGAACTGCTGGTTTGGGGTTTTTTCCTCCTTTCTTTTTAATGAAGTCTGGGGATCCATAAAGCATCTTATTGTTGGTGCTAGCACACATTCAGGTTAATTATTTAAGAAATTTACTTCTGTAATTCGTAATTCAATGAGGATTATTGAGATATTTTCAATGCATCTAATTTTTTCAACAGGGACTGCATAGGCCATGAAGAAAACAAGAATATAATTGTCAAACTGATGAAGCTGAGACTCAAAGCAAGTTGGAGTAAGATGACAGCCAGGTAAGTTTTGAATTTTTCTTTTTGAACATCTTGCTAGAGCCACATGACTCTAGAGAGTCATCCTTTAGAAAAAATCCATTAAATTCAAACAAAATAGGATTAAAATGAAGTATGGGAAAATATTCAGCAGAACTCTGTCTGAATCTACACTTACTTAGGTCTGCAAGGCTTAACTGTGTCTTTCCAATGTTACTTTGAGCTATCTCATTAACTAAAAGTCCATTGTTTTAATGACCAGGAGCTAACGAAAGGAACCCAGATTCGTACAAAGCTGTAGTATCAACCCGTAAGGTCCCCAGCTTCATGGGCTCTGTGAAGAGCAGCATGTGGGTAGACAGTCAGCTAGAGCACAGTGGTGAAGAAATATTGGGAATACAGGCAGGGCTTAAATGTATTTCTCTCCATGTGTGCTAAAGGCATCTGTGTCCTCTTTGTCTGGACAGATATAGGAAATATATAGATATATAAATATCTGGATATAGAAAATAGTTCAAAATTCATTAGGAAAAATGAGTACAATTGCTTAAATTGATGCTTTTACTACTGGTGGAATTGTGTCTTAGTAACAAAGCATGTGTTTATGTGTATGACATAAATCATTGCTAGCTAAATTATGCTATTGATAAGGCAGTAATATCTTTTGTGTTATTTCAAACTGCAGATTATCCTGTGTAGAATCATTTTCCTGGCATTTCTGAGGAAATTTTGTAAGGTTTAGGCATGTGGGACAGAAGCATTTCCCTTTGTGAACACTTTTTTTGTAAGGCAGACTAAAGAACCTGCTCTTTTGTTAGGTTAAGAAACCCAGGTACTGTCTTTAAAAAGAGTTATTTCTCCTGGGAGTCAGAACTCCTTGTCATAAGTTTTTCTTGTTTCTTTTTTTTTTTTTAGCATAGTGCTATTTATAAAGATTCTTGAAGTGAATCTGAAATCTGAGCTTTGAAATTCTTTGCAAACAGCAGCAATGAAACTTGCCTGAAGTGTAAACGAGCATCAATTTAAATATTAACTATCAGTTGATATTTCACAATGCTTCCCACATGCTCATTTATAAAACACTCACGCCACAAGCTTTATATAAATAGCATTTATTTACTGCTATGGCATAATTGGAAGGAATTATGGGAAGTTAACGCTGGTGAGCGGTAACTGGTAGTGACTGTTACCTACTGGCTGTGTCATAGCTTGGCTGTGTAACCTTGAGAGCTGTCTTACGTTAATGGTGTGCCATTTCCTCTAACCTGAGTTGTTATAATCCCAGTCTAAAAAGGATTTTGTAAAACTGGTACTTTATTTTATTATACAACAAGATGATATTGGTGTGTTTAGACATAACTAATATGCAGCAAGAACATCTGTTTACTAAGGGTTCTCCAGCTCCTGGGAATTTTAAACCATCAGTTTCAGTAGTGGGTGAGTTAAAGATGATAGATAACCAGACTCTGTTAATATATTAATTTAATTGCCTTGAATGGAGGAAGAATGTCAGTATGGAAAGAATGGCCATTATTTGGCTGAAACACTATCTTGCAATGGTTTCATTTTCTGTCAGTACCAAACTAGGAGCTCATATTTGTCACAGTTTGCAAGATCTAGAGCACTGCATTACTTGTGGTTGTTTATGCATTCTCTTTTTCTCTTGTGCTGACTCTATTAATGCCTCCCTATGTCTTTTGTTTGTATTTTTGCTTGGGATTTTTGTGCCTCGCAAAAAGAGAGTGATTTGGCTGATAGTTGATTGTCATGAGAAGCCTTAGCATGGGTACAAACTGATCTGGGATTGTGGGGTGTTGGCTAGTAGTGTAAGTGAAACCACAGTCACAGGAAGGTGTCTGACACATCCCCAGCATTTTAAATGTATCTTACATGAAAAACAGACTCATCATGCATGAAACTGCAAATTAGTTTAGATGCAAAATATAAACTGTATTTTAGATACCATACATAACTACGTGTAGACATTTCAGTATCAACCACTACATGCTTCTGTGAGCAAGCATATAAATAACAACTGAGCTTGTTCATCACTTACTATTAATCATGCCTCATGGCCTTGGGCTTAGAAGACCCTGGGAGCCAGCCCCTCTGCTGCTGTCCCAGCAGGCCTTTCCTTGGGTCTTTGTTCATGAAGCAAAAGGCTCTCCATTGAGCACAGCCGTGCACTTCATTGATTTCTCCTTTAACTTTTGAGCAATAATTAAAATATCTCCTAGTGAAAATCTTACTGTTCTGGTTTTACTACTGTAATATTCCACTGCCCTTGCCAAATGTGAACACATGATGACCTTGTAGTACAGATGACTCCATTCCTGTCCCCATTGTTTGAATCTTGCCTTGAATCTTCAGTTGTTCTCCTTTCAGCTTAACAAGGACTCTTCTTAGGGCCAATGATGAGCAGGAAGAGCTTCACAGTCATCATGAATTGTATGAGGTTCTTTGGTGTCTTCTTGGTCCTAGATCTTGTGTCAGACAACTATCTTCTTATTGATGAAGTTTCCTCTACTTTATTATGCTCTATTTGGAACTAAGCTGTAATAGTGCAGGTGAATGGGGGCTTTTTTTCCCTGATGTGGTGTCCATGTGCCCCATTTGCACAGGGGTCAGGCAGTCCCAGCCTATCCCCAGCAGACCACAAGGAGACTCACATTTAACTGAATCTTTATTTTTGTCGTGGTTAATGGATTTGTTGCAACAGCCACCATCCATAAGGCATGACCTTTTGACTTACTGAAGTAGTTTGTATGAATTCCCCAAGTGCTTCCTACCTGCTGAAACCTTTCCAGAGCTGCCAGTTCTTGCAGACATACAGCCTGTCTGCCTTTACCTGACAAGAACAGTGACATCAGGTGGCCATAGGGTCTCAGGGATGGAATAATATTCAATTCCTTCCTCCCTTCTTCCTCATTATTTTTTGAAATTAACATCAGTGTAAATAATCAACTTTACAACTAGGTGGTTTATCTGTAGCTTTGTGCTCTTTATTTCAGTAATGGGCCCAAACTAGCCCCAAATCAATCAGGAGATGCACTATCCCCCCACTGTGCTCTGTCACTTGGTGTCAGCACTATTTGGGTGTTCCTAGTATCCCTTCACTCTGGATAATGGAGATACATTACTGCAAATAAACAATGATAACATTACATTATTAATTTTTGTCTCATTAGTCCATGGTAATTGGAAATCCAAACTGTTAAGTAATGGTTGAGATTTTGCTATTAATGTGGCAAGATATCAGAAGACCATACCAGAGACCAACAATCCCTTTTGGTTTGCAACATAAAACATACATGCAAAGAGGTAACTAAGCAGTTTACTATAAGCAGTGAGCTGCCACATTCATTTTAGGGAGATTAATCTCACAAAGGAAAGCATACGTGGAATTGGGTCACAAGGCTTCATATGTTCAAACTTGTGTAAGATACAAAGTGATCAATCCCCGCAAGATCTATATAAAGTAAATAAGGTTTATTATTTATTGTAGTAAACAGGTTAGCATTTATATTTTATACTACCACCATGCTTTGAAAATATGTTTTAACTTCTGTTGTTTCTACTTATTTGCATTTTAAAAACTCTACTTTGTTATACTTTGAATTTCATGGTTTATATAATATAAGACACTTGCAATGTACTGAAATTACAATTCTCAAAATTAGCGAAGAAGAAAAGAGCATGGCACAATGTGGAAATTCGGTGTTATAGATGCAGATGGATATATGTAGAGTTGGGACCTGATGAGATACATCCCAGACTCCGATGGAATTGGCCACTGTAGTTGCCAAGCCCCTCTCCATGATATTTGAAAAGTCATGGCAATTAGGTGAGGTCCTTGGTGCCTGGAAAAAGGGAAACATTGCCCCCATTTTTGAAAAAGGTAGAGATTAAGACCCTGGGCACAGCTGACCTGTCAGCCTCAGCTCTGTGCCTGGGGAGATCATGGAACAGATCCTCCTAAAAGCTGTGCTAAGGCCCATGGAAGACAGGGAGATGATGTGAGGCAGCCAGCATGGCCTCACCAAGGGAAAGTCCTGGTCAACGGCTCAATGTCCAGATGGAGATCAGTGACAAGTGGTGTCCCTCAGGGATCCATACCGGGACCAGTGCTGGTTGATAACTTCACCAATGACATAGACAGTGGGATCGAGGGCCCCCCCAGGCAAGCAGCATTTAGGGATCACAGGGATACATTGAGTATCTGCCATTGCTTGCCAAGAGTAACAGTGACACCCTGTGGCCAATTCAATAGAGGACTTGCGATGAATTGCCGTTATTTTCTTTCAAATTTGCCTCAGAATTTCTTAAGCCATGTAGAGTATCACAGGGGGAATCCCTCTCTACACAAAGGAGGGCTTCATCTATTTGTCGTGTGTCTCTCATTAGGCGTTTCCATTATTGCAATACATGTCTAATGAGGACTTTAATTCTAAGATAGAGGAAACACTCTCTGACCTGATGGTTAAGTACTTGAGCAGGAAATGTAGAAATTAAGAAGAAAATACTACATTTCAGTTTAAGCTGATGTTACAGGAGTATACTGCTGTTTGTTATCTTTCATGCCATTTTTCTCTACCAAGGAAGCTGTCTGCTGGACTATATTGGTGTATAAAGACAAAATACCCACAGTATGAAAGTGTACTACATGAACAACTAGGTGAAGTTAGGCCCATCCTTTTAACTTCTTTCTTGCACCATTACTTGGGTTTGCTTAATGAGTCTAAATAACACAACTGCTCTGAAAGTACTGACATAATTCTGTTTCCAGTTGAGTCCTTCACTGCACAGTACAATAGCTCTACTGCATCGTCACATGCTAATATAAAAAGCATGTACCTCAGGGTAAAAAGAATAATGAGTTTATCCTTTGACACTTGCGATGTCATTCAGGCAACAGAATACTACAGTCTGCACACTGCAAGTGGTTTAAGCCTCATGCATGCTAAACAGCTGTCCAAAGAAAGACTTTAAAACTTCAGGAGAGGACGTGATCTGCTTTTGGCTTGTTCTGTTTTGTGGTGGTGGATTTTGGGTGAGGGTTTTTTGAAACGTAGGAAGAAGAAAAAAGCTTAAGAAATTTTGGGCAGAGATCCCTGCAAAACTTCATCTGAATCTTCTTTTAAAAATTAACGGATGCACAGGGAAGAACGTGATAAATCAGGTTGTGTGTGTCCTCTGTGCTTTAAATTTAAGCCCATCATGCCTCATCCTATCAAGAGTCCATTTAGGTTAGGTGTTTGGGTGGCAGAGCAGTGTTCTTTAATCAATAGAAGAAACTGCATTAGTTAATGTTGCTTTTTTTTCTTGGAAGATTTTGTAAGCAGGTTAGACAAGTGTCTATGACAGCTATTTTAGGTAGAGTTGGCCCAATCTTGAAACAGAGATGGAGTAGATGGCTTATCAAGGCTCTTCCAGTCCTTCCTTTGGTGGGTTTATGGTTATGTCAGTGCACTTTGTGTTTTAATTAGTATTTTGTGCTTATTCAGTATTATACTTTCCCAAATGATTCTTCTTTCTCTAATTCTTCCTTGAAAAACTCAGCTGTTACTTATAACTGAGCACTGAGCTGTTACTTAGGTATGAGCACTCCTTGACAGAGGATGCAAACAAGATGTAGTTCACCTTGACCTATTTTGTGCAGAAAAGCTTTTTTAAAAAAACCCAAAACTCAAGGGAAAATAAAAAAAAATACTTTATATTTCCAATTGTTTGAGCAGAGTAAAATACAGCAGCCAAGTAGGAGACATGAATTAGGACAAATTAATTGATGTGCCCACCCTTGTGGTTCTGTGTTTTTATCAAATATATTATTGTCTGTAGCTTTCAGCTCTTCCTAAAATCTTCAGACTTGTTTTGTGCTTCAGCAGCAGGTAGCTGCTGTTCCTTGCCTTTGCCCATGCAGCTAATTCCATCCATGGAGCGTTCCATTGCTCCACTCTTCTCACTTACTCTTTTCCTCTGTTACTTCTCCAGATTTTTCAATCTTTCTTCATATTGCTTTTTTTCCCCTCTGGCTTTTCCTCAATTTTTCTGCAAAAAACTTTTTTCTGCAGTCTCTTTGTCTGGAATATGCGACTCCCTTTCACAGCTGGCTACTGAGAGCACTCTGAGAAGGATGGAGGACGGGCAGGCTACACTTGTGTGTGTGCACCCAGACCTAGCTCACCAGTTCTGTCCATCTCTTCCCAGCGTCTGACTCCCTGTGACCTGTGCCTCCCCACACAGCACTTTGTGAAGGCACTGCTTGGCAGTAGGTTGCATTTCAGTAGTGTTTTATTTGGGCTTTTAGATATTTGCTTTAGCTGAGGTTTGGGAGAAGATATTTTCAAAAGAGCCAAAGTAAAATTGGATAGGGTTTTATGTGTTGTTTTATATCTGGATGAATCACAAGGTTTTCACAAGAGAAACATTGTATTAAAGTCCTATATAAATTGTTTCTCTGACTCCTTGTATGCTCATCATATCATACCAGATCTTCTCAGGTATAAATTTCCAATTACAGGAGAAAAAAAACCTTTGGATTTGGGTTTTGTTCTGTCTCCTTTTGCTTCTTTCTTTGCTTGTCTCTTTTTTTTTTTTTTTAATAAAACACCAGTGGTAGCTTTTCCACTGCGCACGGCTAGATATTTAAGAATAGATAAGAATACAGACACGAAAAATGAATTAATTTTTAAGACAGTTCTTAAGAAATATCTGCAAGCATTTCTTTGTCTCCCTTTAGTGAACTGGGCTTTTGCCTTAGCTGCCATTGTAAATACATTTCACAGCACATGGATGGTACAAACAGAAATAACAGAGGAAGTTTTGTTATCGGAGAGCATTGGAAGCCAGCTGCAAAAATGTAATGTATCTTTGATACATTAAATTACTTTCAACTGTATAGGAAGTTAATATAAACTTGAATGCTAAGCCTGTGAAGATGTATGTGTTTTCTTGATTTTTACACACTACACTGTCCTACCGAAGTTAATGAGTTTAAGTTTTTAGTGCAATTGTTGCTGTTTTGTTTTGGTCTTTTTTAATATGGTGACTCTGTGAACCAAACCCTCTTTCATGAAAGTGATGAGAAATTGGCCACTGATTTTTTCCAATAGAAATATGATTTTAGCAATACTGGCCAAAAGAAAGGTCCATGAAAGACAGTGCAGGAACATGCTATTAATTTATTTACATTAACAGTAATGCTTGTGTAAATTAACAGTATTTTTGTATATGAATTACTGTTAATAGAATAAATTAATAGAATACTGGATGAAGTATTTTATTCTTCATGAGTGCTTAATCCTGCATAACTCACAAATACAAGGAGCAATATCAAGCTATGAATGAAGATATAAAATCAACATGTTGTGGGTTTTTCTCCTGTCTAGATTTATATGCCATATGGGTGCTGATTTTCGTGATGTAATCCATTCTGGGAATGGAAATAGGCACCATTATTATTTGGAAATACTGTGAATGGGATTAGCAATTTGAATATAGTAAATTATTACAGTCTACTTAAATTTGAGGAATCAGTTGTTTTACTTCAATAACCATTTCTAACCGGATCATAAACTGCACTTTATTTTACATTATGTTCTCCAGACTAAGTTAGATTATCACCTTCTCTTTTGTCTTCAAGCCTTTCAAAATTTTTACCAAAATAATGAAGCAGGTCACAGGAACACATGCCCAGTTATAAAATACTTTATATACAGCTTTTACCTTGTCTCAGCTCCTCTTGGTTATTAATTTAAAAAGGTCACAATACTTAAGACCACATGAGTTAAGTTTCTTACGTTGTACATGGATCATCTTAGTCTACAACTACGTTATATAACACTACTTAGTTTACACACACACAGAGGATATTTGCAAAACTAAGCAAAGACTTTTCTGGTGGCAACTAGGTTTTGAAAACTGGTCTTTTTGGTGCCAATTCTGTCTCCCCAGGAAGTCAACAGTAGAGAAAGTTTCTGTAAAAACGTCGGTTGACTTCAATGAAGTATTTAGTATCCAGGCAGTATGCACTGGGTGTGCAGGATATATAAGCAGATACCTGTCTGACCAAGCCTGCACGACTGGGGAGCACCAGCACGCCTTGAGCAAATTAGATGCCAGCTTCACCAATATATTACTCCAGTTTTACATGGTGTTTAATCTCCTGAGAGCAACTAGAGTAGTGCAGTGGCAAATCAGCACCTCGGCCGTAAAAGCTTGCTGTCAGTTGATCTATGAAGAGCTCACATCCACTGTTTTCAGTAAACACACGGACCTGTGCAATAGCAGCATGTCATTTGGTACATGCATTTGATTTGCATTACAGACTGGAACAAGGTTATAGTCTGCCTAACCAGCCAGGTAAACATTAATCTCCCAGACAAAATCTTACAGTCACGGCCCAGCCTGTCCCCATGTTGGAACCTCCTGCTTCACTTGGTGGATCTGCTTCTGTAGTTCGTCTCTGTCCAACTTCATTTTTGCTTCTAGAACTTGCCGTAGAGACCCGATGCTCTCATAGATAGCTGCAAATCCTAATTGCAAGTAAGAATGAAATTAGTTCATAATCAAAAGCAAGAGTATCACATAATTGCTATCAGAATACACTTCCTATCATAACACGCTGCTTTGCGCTAGAAGATAGCAAAAGCTCTGAAGGAAAATGGGACTGTAATTGTGTGCATCTGATGGCAGAAATGCCTGCCTATGTTCTGGGGAGAGCAGATAAGTTCTGAGCTAATAAGATGTCACCTCTTGCTGCTCGGAATTTCACACTTAGGGAAAATCCTTTTTAATGCCACAGGTGCAGCCATTACATTGGCCCAAAAGGGCTTTAAATTACTTCAATACAAGCATGGGCATTTTGGCTATTATCATTGTTGCCACAATTCAGAATAAAGAATTTGATAGCTCTAGTCCTACCAGCATTAACTTCGGCTTTCATTTCTTTTATGTCTTCATTTATCTCGTTTTGAAGTTTGCCAATGCGGATGTTTATCTTTTCTTCAGTCTGTTTTGCTTCATGTGCTTCCATTGTTATCTTCTGGATTTCTTCTATTTTGTCAATTTTCTCTGCCATTTGGCTGAATTTCATCTCTATAGCTCTTTCACTCATTTCCTGGAGCCAGGAAAAAGAATTTGAATGATTTACTGTGTATATGAAACGACAGTGTTCTTTCCCAAATATGCAATAGGTATTGATTAATCTTCTTTTATGTGGAATTCAAAGGTGTAAGGATTTTTTTTTTACATAAAATTGTTTAAACTGACTTGATTACTGTAGATTAAAATACTGATCTATTTAGAAGTGATCAGACAAGACTCAGGCTGTGGTGATGTTATACTTGACATCGTTGAAAAGACAAACTAATACTGAGGAGGTCTGAAAATCTTACTCAATATCTCAATTACATCATCTTAGTTATTAATAATGCTTTTGACTACTTCCTGAGAAGCATTATTAGGACATTTTGATGAAACTTACAGTGCTTTCTTTAAAAGTCAATGAGAGTTGGTCAATTTTTTGCACAAGCTCTTTTTCAATCCTTTCATGTTCCTGTTCCAACCAGGTCCGTGCAGACAAAATCTGGCTGCTGAGTTCCTCAATAGCGTTTTTTAATCTAAGAGCATAATAGAAATGAGCAGATAAAAAAAAGCAAAACATTTGGTCATTCAGAAGTGACTTTTTATGCACATGTTCATAAAAAACCCTAGTGACAAATTAATACATTTTTGACACCATGCGAAGGTGAATCTTTGAACTGTAGGGCTATTAAACTGAGTAAGGTAACTTTGTTTTTGAAAAGGTGAAAGAGCACAACAAAACAGTTATTTATATGAAACATAACATTAAGGCACAGTAGATGCAAATTCTTTGCAGCATTGAAAACAGAATATGGTCATCCATTGAGATAATAATCTTCATGTCCATTGGTCTTAAATCTGAGTAAAGGTTTGGTAAACATTCATTTTAGTGCCAAAGCTGGTTCATATAGCCCCACTTATGTTGTCTATACCCACATCAAGTTCACAGCAACCAGCTGTACCAGTGAAACTGGTTCTTTAGGTGATCTTGCCACTGACTATTTGAAATCTGGATCTATTCTTTCATCTGATTTGCAAATAGTTCTCCTGACCAGAGGGGATTGCATGAGGATAACAATAAGGGGTAAGGATGTGGACAGCTTAAGCCAGGACTGCTGCTGAGTGAAATGCCTGGAGAGAAGTTATCTCAATTGCCTGTATCACTGTATAATGTCTAGTAGCAGCAAAGTAGTTTATCACTACTAATTTATATATTTGAGTTAGATGTTCATATTTGATGCTAATTTAAAGCAGTAACACTTTGTGAATGTTGTGCCTCACTTCCTGGTTTTTTGAGTAGAACTTTTTGCCCTGCTCTTGACAGCCACCTCCAGCATTTATTGCTTCACACAGTTCATGCAAAAAGGTACCAGGCCACACATACAAAAATCTTTAGTTGTGTCATTTAGTACAAGCTCTGCCTGAAGACTTAAATAGGGGTTAATGGGCTTTTCAAAATGGCCTAACTACATTAGGGGCAGGATTCTTGTGGAAAGGGAATCCCACTTGACAGACCATTGTGCTTTTGTGATATCTGCCGAGCACACATACATATTTATACAAGTTTATGCTTTTGTAGACCTGAAGAGTACACCACTCAAACTTGGAAAATCGAGACCCTGCCTCCCAGGGTGCCTGGCAGCAAGGTTTCCTGGACACTCACTTCATATCCAGAAGGTGGAGCTGTTGGTTGCTCTCTTTGTAGGCAATCTTCAGCTTTGCTTCTTGTTGCATTATTGATTGCTCTACTCTGCTCAGAAGATGAGAAATCTGAAACAAAATTCAGAATTTACCATTTTTCAACAGCATTTCATCACAGTCTCATTTGGGATGTTTTCATAGCAACAGAGGAGATCTTAAAGCAGGGCCATTTTTGCTAACATGTCAAAAATAGTGTATTTGCACATTTTGTTTTATCATGAAAAATATACTCTCTCGCAAGATGAAAGTATCAACGTTGTAGGGTGTAGTTTTTCATTTGAAGAGTCTTGCCTTGAAAGTGTCTACCTGTTCCCCCCCACTTGAGACAGCTTTATTTGCATGATCCATCCATACACATCCATAGTGAGAAGACTAGAGGGCATGGCCTGAAGCTGCACCAGGGGAGGTTTAGGTTGGATGTTAGGAAGCACTTCCTCACAGAAGGGGCGTTTAGACACTGGAATGGGCTGCCCAGGGAGGGGGTGGAGGCGCGATCCCTGGAGGTGCTTACGGAAAGATGGGATGTGGCACTTAGTGACATGGTCTAGCTGATGTTGTGGTGTTGGGCCCTAGGCTGGACTTGATGATCTCAGAGGTCTATTCCAGCCTTAATAATTTTGTGACTCTGTGATCTCAATGTTGCTACATAAGCAGAGGAAACGAATGACAAAGAAATCCACCAGTACTGAGTGATATTCTTCATCACTTCATGTATAATGGCTACTGCAGTGATTAAGGTGCTGGATTTAATTGAGGATAGTTCATTACTAACAAAAAGTTTCTCACCCAAACAAGCATCCCAGTTTTACAAAGCATACTGTTCTCTTTTACAAGATTGGTAACACTAAGCTCCTAGCATGCTAATGTAATTACATGCTCCTAGCATGTAATGTAAAGCTGAGTCTTCTGAGAAAGGTAAAGTGACTTTTAACCATTTACCTACCACAAAATGAAGATGTAAAACATTTTTGTTGCCCAAGAAAAGGAGAAGGCCTTGAGATGGAGATATGAAGAATCCTTTTCCTTAATGTCATAAGTCTCTGCTTGTGTCTAGTGCTCATTTCCACACTCATACTCAATGGAAGAGAAACCTGACAGACAGGTTAATGGATTCACAGAACCCAAAACCAGTTTTGTTTTGCAGACCTTCAAAAATTGAGTTCAAATACATATAAAATCATCCTAGGAAGGCCAAAACATAGAGCAAGGAACACTGATGCTTGTATTGTTGTGGTAGTTTTGTAGAGTATCCATGTCACATTCACATTTCAACCTCCAGAAGCCTTTCAGGCCAGTCATCAGTGACTTTTGTTCATTCCTGGAGTTCTTTAAATACTGGCCTCTTCTACACAGCATGCTAAAGGCAGCAAATTGAGGACTTTTTTCAGTTAGACCAGTACAGTAATGCAGCTAGGTACCAATATTCAATCCAGTAAGGACTGTGAGCAGATTCACCTCTCCATATGTCAATCTGTGACCTCCCAGAATAATAATGAACAGTAATGGAGTCTGTGTGATTGAGACTGTAACTCTTACCCTTGTTTGGGTCTAAATACCATACCTGTATTTCTGCCTCTTTGATTTTAGATTCTAAGATCAGCTTGGAAGTGTGTTGGTCTTTACTTAGGCTCTGAAGTCTTTCATATGTAATTTTGTGCTCTGCAGACAGCCTGGCTAGCCCAGCATCACACCTGTTGGAATAAATAAATACCAAAGCAGCAACTGAATAGAAGATAAGATCCAGGCTTTTGAAATGGTCCATTTTAGATGGGACATTTCTGTGAAGCTGTTGTCTGTCTCACAAAACAATGTCTTAGGAGATTGTAGGAATGGTAGTGTATCTCATAGCATTCAGCAACTGCTCCCACTGGCACTAGAAGTCAAATAGTCTGACGCATACATTCCTGTCTTCTTGGCACTGACATCGTATGTGTAGGTTGTGTTGTTATCTATCGGGGAAATCACATCAGAAATGCAAAGATACAGGATTTCAGTACTGTGTATTTTTGTCATACTCCAAAAGACATCTGGTTAAGGTGTGTATGATTTCACCTACATGATTAGAAGCCTAAATAACTAAGGACCATTTTTTCATTATTTTAGCTGTGTTCCTCTGAGGTTTACATTCTTATTTTTATTTGTGAAATAGTAGTATACAGTTAATTTGTGTAGTAAACAATGTGGGGCGAATTTTACAGTTACTAGTCTTTAAGTAAAAGTGCAATTGAAAGCACTGGCAATTTTGTCACACACAAGACTATGAAATGCAGTCCTAGAACATAATAATTGTTGTTTCCTTTCTTAACATTGGAGCAATTCTTGATGCTGTAACATTTTCAGGATAAATATGCTATAGAATATTTGCATTTTCTACCACATTTCAAAAATACTTTGCTCAGGTGGATTTCATCTACAGTAATACAATAAGAACATTAAGTGAGCTGTAAAAATATAAGTACTATAATTTGAGGAGTAAAACCTCTGTGAAGTATGAGTCATCTATGGTTTTTTGCTAAGGGAAATATGTAATCGGTAATGTTACCAAATTTGATCTACACAATTGATGGAGAACAGACAGCAGTTACAATTTGAGGGAGAAAAAGGCAGTAAAATGGAACAAGCTAAGGCATATTAAGTCATTACCTAAACCAATGACACATTTTAACCTCTTTTTAGTCACATCTCAGTTTGAAGGCTTTCATTTCAACATGCATTTTCATCACCTCAGTTACAGTAACTACCATGATAATTAAACATGAAAGGAAAGTAACAGCTAAAATGACAATTGGAGCAGCTGCTTAGAATTATGGCGCAATTTCAATATGAGAGTCATTAGGAATGCAAAAGAGCACATAGAAATTATCAAACATGTGGAAGTTAATTTCTAGTTTAGCAGTTGAGCATCGTGAGACCAATTATTTATGCCTGTAGGAAGATCAACTTGGGTTTAGATAGCAGTGAACCATACTTGTAGGTCTTACAATCAGGCAGTTTCTTCAGAAAGATATGAGAAGCCAAATCTCTCTACGTTGTTAGAATCGGAGAGAATCAGAGGAATGAAATAATTTTTCATCTAGTCACCAAAAGCCTATGGGCTCCAAAAAATTGGTTGGGTTTGTTTCTCTGAGGCATGACAGAAAATACAAAAAGCAGCGGTTTTGAAACTACTGTAGCAAATATAAATAGCAGGCATCTGTAGTTGTTTGTAAGGCAAATCAGTGTTTGGGGTTTAATCACAGCGCATCTCTCCTCTGTACAACCCAGTTACATGATCAAAGGGGTCACGTAGTTGCATGGTAACGGAAACATTCAAATTCTGACTATGTTAACTTAGTGTCAGCCTGGTATGTATTCATCAAATGATTTCCTTTTTCTACAGGGATACTGTAATTTGCACCCCTTTAAACAAAGTTTGAATAAAGTTTAAATTCCATTGTAGCTAAGGACTATTTATCCTGCTATGTTTGTTTTGGTTTTTTTTTAAAAAAAACCCAATATTCTGTATATTGAAATAGTCAAAGAGCTGTATATACTGTACCCACTCAGAAACACCTCATTTGTCTTGATGTGGAAGAAAGCTTTAGTGTGCTACAAATGAAGAATGAGATTCTGATATTAAGTATGTGAGCATACATTTTGAGTTTAAAAACTTAAAACAATTAACTAAGTCACTGTTTCCACCAGCTTTCAGATGGAGGAGGAGGCAATAATAAGATGAACATATGGGAAACCATGGGCTTTCTAACACTTCTGATTCAGATTTCTACTGATAGGTCAGAAGAAAATCAGCAATCTAAACCAAAGGGCATCTTATAGTTTGCAATTTTTCCCTGCTTAGGAAAAAAAAAAAAAAAGGCACACTACAATTCCCACTGAATTTAACGTACCTCTGAAAGTTCTGTTTTGATACTTTTGTATAGATTCATGTCAAAATGACAATAGAATTCTTCTTTAAAATAGAACTAAATGTTTTGAACACTGGATTTAAATACCTGGGTAACTTAATCAGACTGTGTACATAAATGAAGCCAATAGACTATGGATATAAAGACAGAAGTTGTTTGAGATTTGGTCATCTGAAGAGCACAAGGAAAGAAATGAGAAATAGATTAAGATTTCTAGGAAGAATAATAGTTTCAAAATATAACAGCTGTAAATAAAACCATTTTTTACAAAGAAATGCACAAAAATTTCTCTGTATTCACATCTGAAATGCTGAAGCTGGCCATACAAACAGCCCAGTGTAGTTTTGGTGTGCAGTTGTACACATGCACTGTTGATGTTTGGGCCAAAGATGCACTAGAGTATGTTTGGTTTACTACTGTTTGATTTTTGGATGAAGTTTTTTAGAAGTTTTGATTACCAAGCTGTGTACTTATGTGAAATAAGTAAATGAAGAATAAATGGAGGGATTTCATACTGCCAAGTATTATTCTCAATTTCAGAATACAGTATAATCCTAGAAGCCAGCAATGTTTAATATAAGAGTGAAGTTACCAAAGAACTTCCTTCCAAGTAATAGTAAGCAAAAGCATTAGGGTTTTTTTCTGGCACACTGAAGAGTACTTCTGTTGTCTCCATTCTCTACAAAACCGAACCACAATGGTTGTCCCATCCAGTGTTACCAGGGACTAGATAAAGGTGAGAACTATAATAATAGTCTGCAACAGGATGATATATAAATATGCTGTAATGGTGCACACAGATTTTTAATGTTCCTGGTTTATTGTAGCAGGACATTTCAATTAAAATACCAGTGCTTCAGGGAAAACCTGGTAGCTGAAAAGCAAGTAGTGAAAAGTATCTTGATACATTCAGGGGATCCACTGGACAGAACCAGCAGAGCTGATAGGTCCTGACTAGGCTGGACCAGGGAGCCCAGGCCAGCCCTCACCGTGTGTATCTCCAGCCAGGGTGCAGCTGGTGGATTGTACTTGGGAAGTTCATAAATGCAGAGCATCCCAGATGCATCAGACTCATTTTCTGTGCAGTGTGGGAAAATCTGCCTACATGTAATGAGTACAGAGTGTCTGAAATGAATCAGATCTATAATGTATATGAAAAAAAATCTCTATATGCAAAGTATCTATACAGGCCCAATTTGGACATGCATAGTTGCCATTTATCTGGATGCATCAGCTATCAGGAAGCTTCTAGAGACAGCTACTGCTATGGTTCTGGTCAGGCTGCTGTATTTAAACTTTCCAGACAAATGATGATAGTCCACAAGCTATTCCGTAAATAAATTATAAGGCGCTACTCATGAATGTTATGATCTAATATCACTAGAAATAGAATTGGTAAATCCATGTTATATAAAATTGTCAGTATCATCAGGGACAGGAGGCTGGAGTAATGGATCTATCAGCGTCTATCTAATTTTCTGCTGAATGTGTCACTGAATTTAGTAGAGGTAATCTTTTTGTAAAAGGTAACGATAATGCTGATTCATAGGAAAATGTACAGCATCATTCATGGTGGACACTGTAATGATGCTTTACGAACTCATCAATAAATTATGCTTAATAAGAAGTGGCCCAGAGACATAAGCTATAATGTGTATTCAGTTGTCTTCTGCCAGGGGCCTTAGTCGATTCTGTGGTGCAGGTGAAGCCAACTGTGAGATCTGTCTGAACCTCAGACCCAGCTCTGAATATCCAGAGCTGTGGGTAGTGCAGTTTTGGAGCTGTGCTTCAGAATTGCATGTGCATGTAGGTATCCCTGTTCTCATCATTAAAAGCAGCAGCTCTCAAGAAATAATGAGACGCTTGTTCAGTGATATATTGACATGTTACAGAACAGTTGGTGTTAGGAAATAAACACCCATCTCTCCAATATTGAAGTTGAATGGGGTATTTAGGATGCATATAATTACTGGAACTGAAATTTGGCCAGAATGCTGAGATTGACACTAAAATTATTACAGGACCAAAAGGCTCAGACTTAAGTGACTTACTATCACGTGGCATATATAGACTGAGTCACTTTGATTATCCATCTGCACACTTGTAGCCTGGAGCAAGTGTGATGTACTTGGAGTTCAATCAGCCTCCTGTCGCTGCAGCCTGAGCCGCACGTGGTACCTTGGCTGTGGCTGAGAGCTGCTGTGCAGTGAGTTGGTAACCCACAGTAACTTGATCATGTTTCTAAGGTTTCACTTTTGGAGCTCAGCTGAAAGCTAGCAGGACTAGATGTAAAAGTAAAATTACATTAGGTGAGGTGAGCTTATTTTATATAAGGAATGTTGGCTAGAGCAATCAGAAAGTGTTTAGCCCAGGGGAAGTTTCTGGTAGGTATCTGTATTGTGCCAATAGCATAACAATCTGCCATTTTGACCATGATTTCCAGATACTACTACAATCAGGATTCACAGGAGCACTAATTTTCAAGGTAGAATGTGTCTTTAAATAAAGGCAAATAGCTTTCTCCGATGGAAGAGTGCTTTAATGATCAGTGCTTTTCCTTCTAATGGGAAGCCTATTTTCTTCCTTATTCAGGGAAAATTTTTATGCGGAGAGCATAATGCAATTAAAAGACTATAAACTGATTCTCTGATGGTATTAAATTCAAATATCCAACATTCATTGCACAGCCAATAAGGCAGATTGGTATAATCTCACACAATTATCAGACATACTGCAACCCAGGCACAGTACAAGGGTATTGCCTTAAACAAATAAAGGAAGAAATCCTGGCATAGGCTGTGCTAGTCCACCACAGATCCCCACACCAAGTACTCGGGACAGGCAAGGGGTCCATGGAAGCTCCTGCTGGCTTGTGTTTATTCTCTTGAGTCCTGCTACTGAAAGCAAAGGCACTGTATTTTGCTTCACAAGGCGTCAATAACTATGTTGCTCCAAAGTTATAGTGGAAACTTGAAACAATCAAATAATTTATGAGAAAACTTTAGTTCAAGGAAAATCCCTCCCTGGTTATTTTTGTAGGCTGTTGAAGGTTGTCACTAAATCAGTTGAAGTAAAAAAAAGAAAAAAGAAAAATTACCTGTACAATGTAGGCAATATGTCCAATTCAGGTCAAGTACAGTTCCACCAAAGTTATTAGCCAAGCTACTTTAGGCCAGATTAGCTCCTTTTTCTATAGCTGTACATATCCTCTGTCTTCTGCTCAACTTTACAGACACTTAAGCGAATGTTGTACTGTGGTTGGTAAGTTGTGTCATTGATGTCAGACATGAAGGTGGTGTAGGTGCACAATGGTAAGCTGGAGTTTCAAGTAGCCTGTAAAACCTCTATCACTTTATAGTTTTCTACTCCTTACATGTTGGGTAGCCTATGTAGTTTTTAATATGGCAAGCCAATAACTGAATGCACAGATTTTTACTTCTAAAATGTACGCAAATATGTGCAACTATTCTGTCCAAGTGCAGATTGTTCCGTGCTGTCTTTATAATGGTGCTAATTAATTTGTTGCAAAGATAGGGCAGTCTAACCATAGTACCTTTTAAAGCTGAACCAAATCCAAATTCCTAAGGAATTTCTGGTAATTTGTTAAATAATTTCAGGAATTAAGGGTGATATTATTAAGTTTAATATGTGTGTCTGGAATGCAAAGGATTATCATTCATTTTCTTGAAAACAGTGAGGAAAATTATCCTGGGAATTTTGCCAAAGTTGAATCCAGCCCATTATCATTAACGTTCATACTTCAAGATTTAAACATCATTAGCTAGTCCCCAGAACATACTTCTGTGTTGACTATTACCTTGCAACTCTTCCCCGAAGATCTCCCAAACCAGAGAGCTGCCGCATTTCCAGACTCTTCAGGGTAGAATTTGTTCCATAGCTGAGATTGTCTCTGACACGTATCTGTTCCTGCAGCATCTACAAAGCATTCATATGCAAATACAAACTCAGTATGTCACATTTAATATACACTTTAAATGTCACTCGTTATTTCTCAGTATTTCAGTAACATCAGATACCACTTTATTGTTACTTTATTAAAATCTTTGTCTTGTGCCGTACAAGACAAGTAAATGATCCTTTTAGGCCATTTATTATTTCTTACTAATTAGGTCATTATTCTTTCTTATTCTTAGTCCCCAGTCTGCACATAAATACTGTAATATGTATAAAGTATAATGTGGCAGTGGAATGGAGACTTAAATAATCATTTTCATCCTTTTGGTTTCCCCAGCACACTACTGTTGCTGATTGCAGCAGAGGTCAGACCTGAAGTCACGTATCTCAATAGGTCATAAAAGTGAGTAGTTGGGTTTGGCTGCTTGGCCTCCTCAGTAAGTCGGAAGTGAAAGAAACTTTCTTATAGAGCTAAGGCATTTCCTGGTGTTTATACAGACTGAAGTTGAGCTGGGTATTAGTGTTGCATCAATACATTTTTTCAGGGTTTTGCAGTGCAGCTTTTGAAAGCAAGCTTATTAGTACCACAAAGGTTTCTGTGTTTATATGCTAATATCCTGTGCTATTTTCATAATCACTGTAATATGCAAACAGTTTTTCAAGTTACAAAAACAATTTATAACCTTACAGGATCTCCAGACCTCGTCTGACCTTTACTTATCCTGTGGTAAACTTTCTTACTTAGATTAGAAGGAGTAAGTAGCTGAGATGGCGTTAGCCCTGTGAAGAATTCTTCACACACCTCAATGTCCCGATTGAGCTGCCTCACTATGGCCGTGATGTTTCGGATGTGTTCCTCCAAGAGTTGCCTAGCCAACCGGTCGCCCCCCCCTTTGTTCTGCATTCTGTGCAAAGTGGAGACAATGTCCTCCTTAATGCGAAAAGCGTGTTCCACAAGAGCCGCCGTTGTTTTCTCATGGCTCAGGATTCTGTCTTCCAGCTGATCCACCAGGCTCGCGGATGCCAGCGGGACCGCTGTCAGGGCCTGGCTGTGCAGAGGGATGTTCCGAACCCGTCTAGTGAAGGAGAATACCCAGATACTGTTAAGTTCTCACCCAAAACTCTACAGTGTCTTTCTACTGCAGACAGTATGGTACTATGTAATAACAGTCCTGGGGAGAAGCACCACAATACTTGAGAGGGGGGGGGCCTACTGCAAATACAAATAAGTGGGTGCTGTGTTGGCTGCTGTATCTTGTACTAAGGCAGGACAGGCTTTTTTTCCTACTCTTTAAGGAGGCTTACAAAAGCATAGCATCTCAAGTAAAGGACATTAGCATGATAAAGCAGTTACAATTCAGAACCATAATTTGATTAAGAACCCAAATTGAAAACCCTTTAATTTATTTCCAAAAGTAGTGCTATTTGTCGTTACAGTTTTCAGGCTTAATCAAAGCAGTAACTGTAGAAGGTAGCTATTGCAAATTAAATGTTAAAAGAGTCTGAGTTTAAAATGAGTAGCTTGTGTCCATTCCTTTTTTCAGTGTCTGTAGTTATCCTGTAATACCATAGAGAAGCTTATTCCCCCACAAACTGGACAGGAGCATATGTAGGTGTAGAAATAGATGGAGAGACCAAAATTATTACAAGCTTCTCATAGTCTTAGAAGTAAAATTTCCCCCTCAAATAGCTTACATTTGGGTACCCTGAATAATTGTTTAGATTTTTCGAGAGAGCTCTGCACTGTGCAGATTCCATGAAAGCAAAGGAGCTCACGGGTGCTCAAAGTAAAAACAATTAGGCTGCTAATGCATGCAATCTTTTCCTGCTGCTATATTCTGTAAAGAAAATTTTCAGAAGCATAAGTGGAAGATTTGCTTTGAAAGAGCAAATCTTTTTCTTGGAACTCTGTAATTTACTGTGTTTTCTCCATGTCATTTCCTGTTTATGAGCCAAATTAACAGTTTACTTTCACCATGATGACATTTAAAATGTATGAGGACTGCAACAAAGGTCACTTCTGAGTTTTCACACTTATTCCATGGTGTTAGAAGACTGGCTAAAGTGTAGTGTTCTTGGACTTCTACTCAGTTTAATTTCTTTGGGAAAGGGTTAAGTAAAAAGCTGAGTATGAAATTGTGATGTGAGCCATGATTTGAATGAGTCTACAGTATTTCACTTTGCTTTGCATACTAATGCCACAGTCCCAAGTCACAGCATTACTATATATAGGGAATTGAGAGACACATAATACTCTGCAGTATGAAAATTTTACTTTTTGCATTCCAAACTGTACCTTTCAGAAGGGGCAAGAGTTGGGAAGATTGGGCTTCGCTGGGCCATTTTCTGGTCAGTAATTTATGTCTGTTGAAAAAGTACACATTGAATTATTTAATGGTTTATATTTGGCACTGAAGTGACTTAATGCTTCTCTTTAAGTGAACTTTTAATTAAAGATTATGCTGACAGCTCTGATCTTAGAGTTCAAATATTGCTTGTGGCATAAATGCAAACAAAAGTTGATACAAAAGAATGACAACTAAAAACTGCTAAAAAGCTTTTCATAGTGAAAATGATACTCTTGAGAAAGGCAAGGTTGAGAGCCCTGGAACTGGAATCTGCTGTTGACCCACAGAACTGGTTTGGCAGGACAAAGGCAAACAAACTTCTTGTCCCCAGTCAGTCTACTGGTCTCAGACATTACTAATGGATGAGTAAAAGAGCAAGGTCTACAGGATTATTATCAAGCTTAAGAAAGTATTGGCTAGAGAGCAAAATCAAAATACTTCACCAGATTAACAGCAGATTATTGGGGTAACATGTTTTTCAGGTAAAAGCATTGGCAGTCAGAAACTTAAACAAAATGTGTTAGCAGCATAATTTAGCAAAACAGAGTCTTTGATTGATTTATCTTCAAATCTAAATGACCACACTTTATGTTGTAGTAAATTCTTCCATGGTAAGAATATAGATTCTGGTTTTAATTTTTAGATGTAGCCAGCCAGACTGTGGCAGATGTTGCAACAGGGCAGGTCTGTTAAATAGCTTCAGAAAGACATTTTAGATACCTTTCTCTAAGTGAGAGCAGTACTTGGCTCAGTAGATTTGTCCACTGACAAATTAAATTAATGAATGACAAAGACAGTTGCCTCAATCAAATCCAACTATTCCACCCTATATAAACCAAACATTTTTAACTATAAAGACAATAAACATGGCCTGAGCCTGGACTCCTTGAGAACCTAAAAGCCTCACTGAAAACTTCAGGCTGATGTTTGAGAATAAGTTTGCAGTTGCTGATGAAACCTGTTTCAATACTCTGTACAAACAGAACGAGAAAAAGAGGATTATTGAAATGAAAAAGTCAAATATCAGTTGTAAAGAAGTGAAAGGACTATCTTCAGAGATCTCAAAATGCAAAGCATGTTTGTGCTTTAGAAATGTATGAAAGCACTGCCTAAATGCAGAGAGCAAACATTGTCGCAGTATTTGTGTTCTATTTATAGCACGGTGCTTCAGAAACTACAAATTAGAGAAAAAAAATAGTTTTAAGAGAAGCTAGGTTGCTGAGCAGCAATGACACTAGACTGGAATTCAGAAGGTGATTTTAATTCCTTGCTCAGTCTCTGATCCTAATGACTTTGGACAAGTTATTTCTCTGTCTAATGGCTCGATTTCCCCTTATGGAAGACAAGATAATGATACCTACCTCCTTGGTTAAGTTCTTATATGTCTATAAGCATGGTGTAAGAGCTGGGTATCATTATGACGACTTTCCATTCAAAATCCTGCGCAGACACTGAAGGTCCAGTCCTGCAATGGGTTCCTCACACCCGTAGTTTCCCAGCCGGTTGGTTTTTTGAACAATGCCAGCGCTCTGCAGGGTGTCCCTCCCAGCTGTACCACGGGGTTATACAGCAACTGGGCACCCAGTTCTCAGCAAACCTGAGCTCTTAGGCCTCTAGTCTGTGCCACATTTTCATGATCTTGATACAGTGAAGAATTTAAGCTCTATTTAACTATAACCACAGGTATATCCTACTGATTTAAGAAGAGTTATGTGTATCACACCAACAAAGCATCGGATGCTAACTAGAAAAATGAAGAACAAATATTAAAGTCTGTACATCTAGCAGTATCTTGGTGAAATACATCTTATAAATAGCAGCCAAACAAAAAAAGTCCTCAAGTGTTTTAATCTTACGACCTCCAGTATCCACTTCTTATCAATTGGAAGAAATGTTTGCAGCAGCGTAAGTGTAGGGTTGCTTGAAGTTTTTACTTTTTCTGTCAGACTACCCTTAAACATGCAGCTAAATGCAAATATCTGGAGAAATTGTGCATGCGAAACAAAAGTTACACAGGTGGACTTCATTCTTTTGTTCTTGCCAGCTTCAGCACATCACTCAGTGTATAGGAAAATATCTCATCATCAGTTATCAGGTTTCTTGATCTAATCTAACATCCAGAAAGGGTGTGTTCCTATTCAACAGTTGTACAAAACTTTTCTGTACATTGGAGCTATTTTGTAGAATCCTAGAATCATTTAGGTTGGAAAAGACCTTTACGATCATCGAGTCCAACCATAAACCGAACTCTGCAAAGTCTGCTGCTAAACCACCACATCTACACATCCAGTGATGGTGATTCAGCCACTTCCTTGGGCAGCCTGATAAATTTGCAGTAAATAACAGATAGGTGTCAGAACTAATGACAAATTTCCACCCTGTGAGTGTGTGTAATACTGATTTAGACTAATAAATACAAAAAGAAAAATTAAGATGTTCTCATGCCTAGATTCAGAGGAGTGTAATTTCACATTGCTTCAGTTTTAGTGGCAGTAAACTGGGATCAACTTAGATATCTGTTGGAATACTGGCTTCAGGTGCATATTTTTTTTTTTTAGATGATGTTGTCTCCTGTTTGATACTGCAATAGCAATTTAAATCATGATATATTAACTCAGTAGATTCTGGTTGATTGATTTAATTTACTGAATATGCCAAATGTACTTGTCCCACGGATGAGGATGTTTTTCCCAGTTGTGAATGGTATGCCTGATTGCCAAAAATAACAGGTGATACCCAAGGCAGCTTTTCTGTACAAACATGGGGTACTTCTTTATAATTTCTTGAAGCCACTGACATCAGACATGTAAAAGCTTGAAAAAAATCATTCGTGGGACATGCTGAAGAAACACTTAGCAATGTGAAGTTCACTGCTTGCTCTTGGTACTGTGGCATCCCTTCCTCGCTCCAGCAGGCTGCCTTGCATGATTATTTTCTGTGGGTTCTCCATTTCTCCTGCTTTGGAGGATAATCACATCTGTAGTGTTCAGTTCTCCATCTTCTATTATAACCTAGGTCTAATACTTGCTGTAATGTCTGTGCACCTTGGAGCGTTTTCCCCGTTAATTCTCGCAATATGCCTGTGGGGTAGGAAAGCATTATTATCCCTGAAGGTGTTATTTTCCTTGTGCTGCTGGCAGGGAAGCCAAGCAGGGGAGGGTCTGAGTGACTTGCCACAAGTCACACGGGAATCAAAGCAGACTGGAATACCTGCCTAGGCAAACGCGTTAAATCACTCTTTCCTTCTTAAAATAGAAACCGCTTTGGGGAGCACATGACAGGGGCAACCCGGGGGCCGCCAGCTCCCAGCGTTACTCTGGAGCACTCTGGGGCAACATTTTGGAGTAAGTGAAAAAGTCCGTGCCGCAACTCGGCAAGAAGAGAGGTCACCGCCCGCCTGTGCCAGCGAGTCACATGAAGCGAGCCCGTGCAGAGCCGCTCTGCGCGGCTGCCACGTCTGGGGAACGCGTTGCGGAGTGCCGGGAGGCGGCTCCCCGCCGGCAGAGCGGTAACCATGGGGCTGAGCCCGGACCAAGGGTCCTCCCGAGAAACGGGTCCGAGAGCTCAGGTGCTCGGTTGTGCTAAGGAAGCTGTGCAGCGTCTGGGCTCTGAGCCTGGGCCGCGCCGTGCGGGGGAACCGGCTCCGCCGGCGCTCTGCCAGGCGGGCAGGCCCGGGACCCGGGATCCCGGAGGGAGGGACCGCAGGTGGAAGGGTCATCGGTAAACGCGGCGACGGCTGTGGAAAGACGGGGCTGTACAGCGGCTGACAGGACAGCACAGCGCAGACACCACTCTATGGCCATGCAACACCGGGCGCAGAGGCGGGACGGGAGGTGCGGCGGGCGCCGGGCGCTGCGCTCACTCACCGGTGCTGGCTCAGGGCAGGAGCGGGCTGCCCGGCTTCCCCTGCATCCCGGCGGCCGCCGGCACAGCAGCCCTCGGCCAGGCGTCGTGGTCTCCTCTACGCAGCCGGGGCGTCCGTCCGTCCGCCCGGCTGCGCGGAGCGGAGCGGGGCCGTCGCCGCAGGCCGGGCTGCGGGAGCGGGAGCGGTTGCCAGGACGCCGTCGCCATGGGAACGCGCTCGGCGGGGGGCAGCGCCGCGCCGGCAGCTCTCGGGGGCGGGGGGGAATATTCCAGCCGCCGGGACAAACCCCCTTCAATCGTCGCTTCCTCGCAGGTGCTCGGTAGCAGGGAGGGGAAAGGCTCCGCGAACAACGAGCTGCCTTCCCGGCCGCACGGGGGGTGCGCACGGAGACGCGGCTCCTGCGCCAGCAAATGTCGGTCTCCGGAAAGAAAGTTCGGTGCTGGTTAAACAGCAGCTACTCCGAATGTCCAATGGTGCAGAAGAGCTGAGGGTGTGACTGAAAGTGTGGATTTTTCCAGAGCGTATAACAAATCCTGGTAGAACACAAGGTTGTTAAAATCAACGGCGAATAATAGTTTTGTTTGTAAGATCTCTGAATGATATTTTCAAACAAGATCTAACATGTAGCTTCAGTGAAACTTCATATATCACAGAAAGTATGTTGGTACAGCAGAGGCGTATGAGCTAAGAGAAAGTATTACTGCAAAAACAAAGTCCACAGAGGGTGTGTCTGCCTTCACTTTTGTTTCCTGCTTGTGTCATTCTTTGGACTTCAGTACAACCACCTTGGGTAAACAAAGGGTAAGTAAAATCTGAGACAATCTTACTGCATCACTCTGAAATAGCAAACTGTCTCTGACTCTGGTTAAAATACGTGCTGTACTGTTGTAGGGACAAAACCATTGGAGGACTGGGGATCTGGCAGATGGGTTAAAGTGTTATAGTATGCACATGCTCTTGTAAAAAGCAAGGCGAAGTCAGAATCTGCAGCCTGATAGACCTATTTATTTTAAATTCCTACTTCAAAAGATTGGGCCAGGAACAAAACAAAACATACCATAGGTGCTTTCAAAATGAGATAGTAACCAACTGAGAGTCACAGGTTAGAATGGATCTCAGGAGGACACTTGGCCACGCTCCTGCTCCAAGCGAGGTCATTGATGAGGCCAGATGCAGTTGTTCAGGGTTTTGCCCAGCCTGCTCTTGAAAACCTCCGAGGATGGAGACTACCCAGCCTCTCTGGGCAGCCATCTCCCATGGCTGATTGGCTGCAGGGAGAAGAACATTTTCCTTACACTTAGTCTGAACATCTCATTTGCATTTATGTTGTTGTGTTCCCACTATGAAGAGTTCAGCTTTGCTATCTCAATGAATTTCTCTTAGGAACTGGAGGCTCTTGTTAGATCCCCCCAGATCTGCTTTTATCAGGTTGAGAAAGCTCTGTACCCCTAGCCTCCCCTCAGGGGCCTGGGCTCCAGCTCCCTCAGCCATCTCACTGGCCTCTGTTGAACTTACTCTAGTTTATTGATGTACACAGCTGTATGATCTGGAAAATAACTAGACTAACTTCATGGATCTATGTTGGTTTTGTGCTCCTGTCTAGTGATTTTTCTTGCAAAAGGCCTGCTCGAATACTCAGTGTTTTCTTGAGTATGGATGTCTGCAAGGGTAGACCTTGAAAGCAAATTATTATTTAAAGCAAATTGATTAAAGTCGTTTTCATTTTAAAACATGTCAATATTTGTACCTCCTACTGCAGTCTGGAAATTCCCATTAAAAGGTATGTCCATACTAGCTCTCAGTCTGCTTTCTGCCTCTAGCCCTTGTCTGGCACCAGTGTTCAGCATGGTGGGGCTGAGAGGTGGGGAAGACACACATATAAATGCTGGTCTGTTCTTACACTCTTCCCTGGGCATCCGTACCAGCCACTGTGTGGCACAGGACAGTGAGGTGAATGAGCTTTGGTTTCACTCACACAGATGTTCTTTTAATCTTGTGTTATCAGAGATTGTTATTTTTGTACTTACCTCATTTCCTCGACATTTCTAACTAAAGCAGTACTAAACTGTTGTATTTTATATAATTACATCTTCAATGCAATTGATAATGAACATATAGATTTATTTTCTTAAAGCCAAATTCAGATCGCATTCCTTACTAAGGCACAACATCAACAATAATGCTAATATATTGTGGAGCGTTTGACTGTCTCACTCATGAATGGAGCCTCATTTGAAATAATTATAGAATTGCAGAATGGAGCACTTTAGGCTGGAAGGGACCTCAGAAGAGAGTCTGGTCCAAGTCCCTGCTTGAAGCAGGACTAATGTTGATGTTAGATCAGGTTGCTTATCATAACATGAAGTTTTGATCTCAAAAGCTTGTGTAACATTTCAAAAAAATCTCCCTCTGAGAAAAAAAATATAATCCTTGTACTTTTATTGATGTGAACCTACATGGCCTAACTGGAGTCAGTCACAGGAATGCAGGAGTGAAGTGTTGGGGCCTGAACCATAGGCCCTGAACTAAGATTGACTTATAGATGAACCTTACAACCAAACACTATCTCTAATATGCATAGTATTGGTCGCACGTGCAATATATTATCTATCTATATTTTGCCATTTTAGTACTAATATATTTAGGTGCCAACTTATAAAGCTTTGCTGTAATGCTTATTTTGTAACAGTAACTAGCAGAAGATTTTTTCCCATCTAGAGGTGTGCTGTGCAAGGCCATGGAACCTGACACCTGGCCATGCTCAGAGATCTGTGATTAAAACCAAACCAGACAGGGATACCCCTGTTGGGTTCCTCCCCAGACCCTGGCCAGGCTGTGGGTGGAATCCAGTAGGTAGACAGACACCAGGTGGTCCCACATTTGAAGTTCTGAAGGTCATTTATTCAACTAAGGTTGTTTATTGAACTGTACAGAAGCTGGACCCTCTTGCAGCACCTTGGGCTGCCTCCCCTACAAGTGGACGCCCTGCGCAGGACTTCCCAAGGCCTGGGACAGGTTCCCCAAACCCTCGCTGCAACCGGGGCTCCCCAGGGACTGCGGGGCTGGGGGGGGTGATGTGTTAACAGGGCAATTGGGGAGGGGTCTCTCTTCATCACTGGAGTTACTTCTATGTAGTAATGACCAGGTGCATTACCCTGCCTGTTCCTGCTGATGCTTAAAACTAAACTATGGTAAATCTATCTTTTCTGACTAACCATATAGTTTTATTTCTGTATCATCTTGAAGTGGACAGTAAAATAAGCCTGAGCCTTTTGTTGGTGTCTGTGCTCTTTCTGTTGGCCCTGGCAGTTGGCAAAACAAGGAGGCAGAACTCCTCAGTTACCAAGTCCTTGTGGTCTTCTTCCAGATTTGTACCAGACTTGCAAATAACATTATTCATACATTTTGGTTTGCAGTTGGAGAAAAATTTAGCATGATGAATTCTGAGTATCTCTTATGTCTGAGGCTTCTCTTAATTAGAGAGACCCACATGCTGTTTTTCCTCAAAAAAAACCCCAGTGGGTGAAAAAGGGCTGTTGTCTTTGTTACTGTACATTTTACTCTAGTGGTATTTCAGATGGACATGCTGAATGTGTTAACAAGCATGTTTTCTGAACAGCTATGCTCTCTAATTTAAGGCCAGCAGAAGAGAGGAAAGAAGACACTGTGTTAGGTACAGAGAAAGGGAGTGAAAGAAAGCTAAAATGGTCATACTGTTTTCCAGCATGTAACCTGTCCTAATAATTGCAATGATTGATATCACCACATTTTAAGTCATAAGCATCTGCCTTTGCTTTATACATATCATTTTGTTTCTCCCTGCATTTCACCAGAAGAAATAGCTGAATCCATTTTTTATTTTCTGTAAGTAGAATTCTACATTCGCCCAGTGTAACCGAAGGCAGAACATAACCATCTGTATTTTAGCAGAAAACGTTAATATTATCAAGTGGCTGTTTATTCTTTGGAAAGCAGATACAGCAAAAAAATTGCATTGAATTTTTAAAGTTTCCTTAATTTTATACCATTTGTTTTTCTATGATACAAATCCTTCATCTTTCTAAGAAATACCAGATTGTGTGGTTTTCTAACTAAAAGTATGATGTCTTGTTAAGGGTATTAAGGTTTATTTTAGTGTCTTTCTGGTGTTAATTAAATTATTAATTATTCTGGTCAACAGAAGAAAAATATGTAGGTTCTAAAACTTATTCCAAATGTATTTTGTAAGAGAAAAGCAGTAATGCCTTTTTTTTTTTTTTTCTTTGCTGTCATTTTTTACCAATTAGAAAGCAGTCAGGGCAGGACCTATTTCATTACAACTTCTTTTCCAGTTTCACTGACTTATTGTAAGATTTGTTTCTGAAGCCACAATAATATTTTTCGAATGGAGGGCAAGGGGAAGTTGTGTTCTCTGGTTTTTCCAGAGGTAAGTACCACATTCTTTTTTCAGACAGTTTAGTCTTTATACGTTTCAGCATCAGCCTGAGTCCTGTTGGGTGCTGGCACCCAGTGTCACTCAGGCAGCAGGCGGGTGGAAACACATGGTGAGGTACTTGTGTGTAAGAGCTGGTAGGTGTTACCAACCAAACACACTGTGAGACAATACAGACACTGAAAAAACTGAGGGAAGTTCTGGATGCAGGGAAGTTTTCTTGATTCTTTTCAGGTTAGGTCTTTTACAGGTAACATGTCCATATGAATTTTATAGCAGAAATGTCACCACTTTTAAGTTTTGTGCATCATTTAAAAGTATAGAGGTTCCTTTTTGCTCTGCTGGAGCTGCTGAAGATGAAAATTTGGGTTCTGCCTTTCTCAGAGATGATTATTATACATTATTGGCTGGAGGAGCCCAGGCATGCAGACTGTTCAGGCACCACCACTGACATTTGAAGGGAAATGCCCTCCCCTGCTTCTGAGCATGGATGTTGAATAAATATCGTTCACTTAATATAGTCAGCTTGGGAATTAGATGTTTATGATTAAAATAAACAGAATTAAATGACTACATTTAAAAGCATTGTGAATTAGGTATGCACAGTGCCTAGCAAGGGTTTGTGCAGACACAGAGCACTGATGCCTTCAGCCCTAAAGTTTTTGCTGGAGGTCATCTTCTAGTCCATCTAGAGTAGATGGACCCCAACAGCAGATATAAAATGCATTGAACTGAGGAATAGTTTCTCAATTAGCTCTCCAGTGTGAATGCACTTTTTTACTCTTCTTCCACAACCTAGTTTCTCTACTTCTTTCATAACTTATTACAAAGATGTTTGTGTGTATGTAAGCACGCATACATACAGATAGATATGTCTTAAGATAATGAACCTAGACATTAAAAAAGACCCACATCCAAACCCAATAGACAAACCTACAAAACCTATATAGATTCTCTTTCTTTTGTTGGCCCTATATACACTCTCTGAATTGTTACAGGTTTTTCGCATCACTTTTTATCAGAGTCTCATAAATTTATTAACATTTCCATGCTCAAATGAAGTATCAGGCAAGCTATTTTTGTCCTATTTCCATAAAGCTGCTGTTACCTTCTACTGGCAAAGTGTGAGGCTCATCTCCTGTGAAGTTCTGCTCACTTTTAGTGTTACTAGATGTATTTTTGCTTTCATGGCTATTTCAGCTCGTATTTATCACTCAGCTACTTTTGCAATGTATAAACTACGCCCTATTTTTTTCCAATAACTGCACTTCTTTTTAATCAGAGATAAACTAGAACCCAGTAGTGTCTAATGACAAGGAGCTGTGCCTATCGAGAGTGCTTCTCAAGGTAGCTTGGGGCAGTATTAACGCGTGTCTCGGGGCGTGGCTGCTGTATGAGTGTTAGATTGTGGTGTTTACATTTTATTTCTGTTCTAGCTTAGAAGTGATGGGTAGAAGTCCACCAAAGTCAACACCTGTGCTCTAAGCCCGAGGAGAGGCGTTTGCTAGCAGGCCGACAGCCCTCCCCGGCCGGGGAGCTTGCTGGGCTGGTCCCGCAGAAGCAGCCCCTGCAGGTTGTACCGGTTGTGTTCCGGTCAAAGCCACGTGAGCGGCATCGAGCCGCTGCCGGGCAGGCACCCGAGGGGCCTGGGGCTGGTTCCAGCACCCCTTGGGCAGCAGATCCATCCATCCATCCATCCATCCATCCATCCATCCATCCATCCATCCATCCATCCATCCATCCATCCATCCATCCATCGCACTTTCCGGTGTTTCCCGGGATTAGAAGCATCGCGGTTGCAGGGAGGGAGCGGGAGCCGGGGCAGAGCCGAGCACCAGCGCGGGGTCCGGCGGCGGGACCGGGGCGGGAGCGCGAGGGGGGACAGGCCGCGCGCTGCGGCGCCGGGATTCCCTCAGGGAATGACGTCCCGGCAGCGCGCGGCGATTGGCTGCGCCGCGGAGCGTTCTCCATTTATGGACACAACGCCCGCGCGCCTGGTGCGGGGCAGTTGTGCGCTCGCGGGGCCGCCCAGCCCCGCCTCGGGCCGCTCCGCCCTTGTCCCGTCGCGAGCTGCGCGCGCGGGGAGGGCGGGCTCCCTGCAGCCCCTCCCTCCCCTCCCTCCGTCGGTTCGTCCCGGGGCGCCGGCGTGTCTGGGCAGAGCCACAGGCAGCGCGGAGCGGAGCGGCCGCGATGGTAGGCGCGGGGCTCGGCGGGGTTGCGGGCGGGGGAGAGGCTTTCGGCGGGCAGAACGGGGCTGCCTCGGCGCCAGTCTCCTGCGTTTCCTCACACTTCTCCCGGACGGGGCTGTGGGCAGCGCTCCCTGCCCCGCGCCGGGGCCGGTTGTGTAAGCGGCGCTGGCGTGTGGGGAGCGGGGCCGCGCCGGGCACTTGCCGGAGGCGGCCGTCCCCGCTCTCCTGGCGGCCCGGGGCCCGTCCCACCGTGCGGGACTCGGGCAGGGCCACCCCCCCACCCCCCCCC
>VYZX01015781.1:93352-145602 GCA_013401335.1 Brachypteracias leptosomus
CCCCCCCCCGCCTCCTATGTCTCCCGGCGCCTCTCGCCGCTTGGGGTCTAGAAGGGTTGCGCGTTGGTGCCCTCAGGCCGCGGGAAGGTAACGCGGCGGCGTTGATGAACAACAGGTGACGCGTCTCCGCTTCGGAGGATGTTTCGTGAGGGGCCTCTGCGGGGAGACCCCCGCACCGCCCTCGGGCTGTGGTTTTCTGGCACCCATGTCCCAGGATCAGAGCCCGCCCCGGTCCCCGGGCGAGGGGGCGGCCCGGCGGCAGGCAGCGGGGAAGCTCAGGTGTGTGCAGCCAGCGCGGCTCCCGGGGCCGGGCTGTTTGGACACGGCAGCCGCTGCCCTGGCGTGGTGAGGGGCGGCGGCACCGCTGGAGCATATCCGTGCTAGGCTGAGGAAAACCGGGGTCCGGCACTTGAACTTGGTTTGTCTTTAGTAATTGACTCCTGAGGATTGATAATAGTTGTCATCCTGAAGTAATCCAAGTAATGGTTATGACTACCTGTTACACAGGCACTTCCAGCGAGTAGTGGCAATAAAGTAGGCCAAAATCCAAGCCCTTTAAACAAGTAACTTGTTGAAACTGTTCTGAAGTGGAATACTAAAGATACGAGAGTCAGAGCTTTGCTGACTTGGGTGGAGTGTTGGCTTGGGCCCTTCACTCCCTATACCTTTTAGAGGATGCGGCTCTTATCACCAGTGCCTGTGCTTTGGCTTCTGGAGGCAAGTACAGTTGTGCCTGGTTCTACCTATGTTGAGCATAAATTTTTGTTTTAAATAAAAAATTGCAGAGGTTAGGAAGCTGAGATTTCTCACAGTCAAGGATAGTGATACCACCTGCTCTGATGGTCCTGTTACTGGTAAGGAGCTTTGAGTGAGATAGATACATGTGTTCCCCATGAGTTGATTGTTTAGCCAGGTGGTTGTAATGAACTCTTGCACCACAGCCTTTGTCCCTCAGTACTCCCTTGGTCACAGACACCTGTGGCACTTGCTTCCGCATAGAGATTATGCATCATTGCCTAGGCTGCTGACATGTTAAATGGGCTTGGAAGTCCTCAGTGCAGGTCCTTTGGAGATGTCTACCTGTTAGAAATAATACTTTGACATCAGCGAGTATTTAGTTGATCTGCTGTTGACTCCATTAATTCCTTTTTTAATGAAAGGTTTTAATCAAAATACAGTTATTGTAAATACACGTAACTAATTGGTAATGCACTCAGTGAGTTTTGCTTTATGCAAATAAGAGAACTAGTTTCAGGTATCCTTTTCGGGGAACTATTCTGGCAGTTATTCTCTAGCTTTTAATCTGATAATGAAGTAGTCTTGAATTAATCTTTTATCTGTGAGATCTCAAGCTAATAGGAACTGTTTTTTTTTTTTTTAATGGTTTATTTTTAATCCAGATCAATATCTGTTTAAGAGTGTGGTTTCAGGACAGCTGTTTCATGGCTGTGTGCTGTAGGACAAGGTGGGACTGGGCAACAGTGGGGCAAGGCTGCGTTAAAGCTGATGGATTTAAGGAACATGTGGCAGCTGTTGAAATTTTTCTCTTGAAATGCTCTCATTCTGTTAAACTTGAGTTTCATTTTTTTTAACATTCAAAACATACTAGAGCCTCTAATACTTTAGCTGCAACTTGTAAATCTTCAAAGATGTGTGTTATATAAGTGTAAAGTAGTCCCACCCTGGTGAAGGACTGGGTCCTTAAGGTTCAGGAAAGCCCTCAGAAAAACTAAGCTGAAACTTGCTTGAAGTGAAACGTAAGACCAGGTGAACTTTATGCAGCTTTTGCTCTTATACAGTGAGTGTCATTAGGTAGTCCATGGAGATGCATTGGAGGATCTTAGCTGGAGTTGGATAGGGAATCTGTATCATGTGACAAAAATAATCTTATTAGTTTGACAATGTGATCTTGAACCTTTCCTTTAAAGTAGCTCTGTAGTCTGCAGGGAAAGATTGCTCCCTTGAGTGTTGTCAGCTGACTTGGACTTTCTTAAGGATAAAACATTGAATATTAATCAGCGAACATAATACTGTTCCAAAGGCATAAACTGCTACTGTATTTATTAAAAAAACCCAAGCCAACATAAACCAAAATAAACCTCCCAACAACAACCCATCAGTGACAAACTGCCTGCTTTTGCTTATTCTCTGTCCTAGCTTACTTCTACTGAAGTTTTGTACCACTTTGTTGGGAAGAGTGAGAAGGGGAAGCTCCAAGAGAATGTGACTTCAGCAGTATCTGGAGTAATTCACAAATTGCTGAGCAAGCCAGGGTTGTCTAATTCACTTACGTAAAGAAAAAAAAAAGTGTTCATATATTGCCTTTGACCAGCATTGAGATGCTAAGCTGTAGCACTGCAGGCAGTATCTGCATTTTATGTAGGCATATTTGGTATCTTCCCGTTTCCACCTCTTCAGTAAAGATGGAAGGTCAGTTCTTAAAAAGGAAACTTTTAATAGCAGTTCAACATAGCATGACATCAACAGAGGTCAGATATTTAGAGCCCAATCCAGCAACACGCTGAGAATGTCTTGATTACATACAGTGCATGTGAAAATCTGCAGAAATGAAAATGACTCCATTAGCCTAAAAGGACTTCCTAGCCTTTAGGATTTGGTCCTAAAATAGCCAATGTGTGATGTGAGCTGGGACCTTATACTGTCTTAAGTGTTCTTTTCTGCAAGGAAGTTGCAAGCAAGACACTGATGCTTCTGTATTTGAAGGGTGCTTTTCTGTCTGGTGCTGCAGACAGTAGCATAAGCTCAAACCTTGCTCTCTGCCAAATGTGGAATAGTAGAGAGGGTAAAAGCATGTGCTTTGCATTATGTCTAGAGGTACATCAATAGAAAAATCTTCCAGCTATATGGCACTGCTGCCTGTCTGATATATAAAGTATAATAAGACACAGTAGCATGTTCAATAGTAAAGCTAGTGATTCATAGTTGGTGTGTTTTGTTTAGGTTTACAGGGTGTGCATGCTTGTCTCTTTCTTGTTTAGACCTCTAGAATGGTTTATGGATATGCTGTGTATATACCCTTTCAAGAAAACACGCATGTATGTAGAATGTTACCATTTACAGAAAAATGCAGCTTTTGCAGCTGAAAACTGAACATGTGATTGTGTAGGTATGTACATCTTAAGCATTTTTCTTACAATTTCTTCTGCCTTCCAGAATTCCTTTTCACCCCCATACGTGACTAGTATGTTGTGAAGGAAATGGGGTGATGATGCTATTGGTAGTTCAAACGCTTTGCAGCCACTTTTTCTGAACTTGAAGGGATACTTTGCCCCAGCCTTACTTAAAGCATTGCTGGATATGTGGAATGGGGGAAGTTGAAACAAGCTTTTTAGAGCCCTTTTGATAGCTAGCCTATTTTTCCTCACAAATACGTCTTCCCAGTTTTGGGAGTCGAAAAAGTGACGTTGATCTAAATGATCATGAACAGTTTTATTCAAGTTATATCAAAGAACAGTGTTTTTTGTACCTATCTATTCCCAATTTCAGCATAAGGAATCAGAAATGCCTGCATGTTTAAATTTATTTTCTAATATAGTATGCATGTATTACTAATGTATAGAGAACATGTAGGTGAACTTCTTCAGAGCTACAGAAGAATCCTTTATATCAATAAAATCTAATTAGTTTTAGTTGCTGCATCAGGTTTTGCTTATCCTTTGGTACTGTTTTTTGCCACAATACCTAGCTTATAATTGACAAATTGATCTGCTTTCCTTTTCAGTTTCCTAAAATGCCTATAATGCAATACCAGTCTACTTTTTTTAGGAAGCTGGACTCTAGCCCTAGGTGGTGTGTGGCCACTGGAAAGCATCAAAAGCTATATTAGAAAGGGATTTTGCACTTAAACCAGGTTTTGTTCTTGGAATTAACAGTACAGGACTAGAAGAAGAAAAATCAAAGGAGCAGTTCTTGGAACTAGGAAGTGTGTATGTATGTGTGTGTGTTACAAAAATAAGGGTTTGAAAAATAGTTCAGTCACTCTGTAAACGCAGAAATCACCCGGAGTAGGCTTTGGCAAGGAAGAGTTGGCTTTGCACTGCTGGTAACTTTGGATGAAGCCACTTTGTACTGTCTAAAGTCTCACCTTGAATATGAGCAACACAGTTTTGCACCAGCATAAGAGGCAAAACCTTTTGGGGAAAAGCATATAAAGGTTCTCATCTGTTGCAGGTCGTTTATTTTCTCCCTGTTCTGTTGTCTGCCAAGGAGCTTTTCTGGTTGATGCTGGTCACTAGCAAATGACCAGCATTCCTATTACTCCTGTGGAAGTGTCTTTTTTTTTACTGCTTGTGTTGGTAGAAGTATTGCAGATGTATGAGCTGCTTGCAAATTGTTGAAACCGCCAAAGGAGTCTGTTAGCCATTCCATTTTGTTTGGTTTTTATTATTTCTCCTATATGGGTGTAAAAGTATTTACAAATATCAGAGAAACATGGCAGAAAGTACGCAAGAATTTTCTTCCTATCTTAAGATCAGAACCGAGAGCTGTCTCTTACTCTGACAAGCTGTTTAGACATTCAGCTCCCGTAATCGTTAGGACTCTCGTGCAATCTTAGCCTCCTGTTTGCCCTCCTGGGGGAGCTTGGGTGTGAGGACCTGTATTGTAGGTCAGACCTTTCTGGGCTCAATTCAGTCATTCCCATCTCCTGCTCCCTTCCCCCACGTTCCTGAGATGCCGATCGCTGTCCTGCCCAGGAAGTAGGGCTATCGCTCATCTCCTGAGTCATCCTTGTCTTCTCACTTTCCTGGCTTCCACCTACTGATTTCCACCTCTTCTCTTACCCTCATCTCTCTAAAAATGTGAATACCCCTTGGGGAGACCAGGTGTGCAGTCATGTCATGGCATGGGATCCTTTCTCTCTGCTTGACTAGGTCATTACTGTGATAGGAAAGAGTTTTAGTCTAAAGCATTTTCACACACTGAACCTTATAGATATTTTCTGCCTATTTTATTCAATATGCTTCATACAATGTGCAAATGGCTTTGGAGTTTGACTGCTTCATGTACAACAGCCAGTACATCTAAGCTCAAGATTATTTAATGTAAATAGCTTAGGAAGGGGGGAGATATTTTTCCAAAGACACAACAGTATTTAATTGGCATTAAAACCATTGATGGATTGGGTTCATAAACCGTAAAGTGCATTTCTAAAAAAAATTCTGAATTGAATTTTTAAAAATGGAAATGGAAAATGCTTTTTTTAAACAAAGCCAATGGTAATTGGAGTATGAATCAGTTATCAGAAGTGATGCTTTTTGGGAGGCGTGTTTAAGAGGTGCTTTTAAATATCAATTACCTATTAACATTGCTTACTAAATTCAATGACTAAATGTTAACAGAAAGCCAGACGTTAGCAGATTTTGCTAATATGAGGTGCTTCATGATCAACACCATTCTGGAAGAGTAAAAAGGACTGTAAACCAGGTCCAGTGTTCTGTTGTCCTGTCATCTGGGTGATTCCTCAGCTGCCAGAAGTCTCTGGTGAAAGCCACTTCTGGCTGTTGAATGATGATGATAGATCTCTCTCTTTAGCCTATTTCATCCAAAAAAGTAACACAAATGGTTTATGCGAAAGCATGTGCTTCTGCAAGTTATTTTGATGCCTTGTTCAGCAATCTGAAGTCTAAATGAGAAGGTTTTGCTGGCATCCTTCAAACAGGACTGGCAGTCTTGTAGCAAGAGCTGCACTTGTTCCCAGCACAGGAAGTGTGAGAGGTTTTTTCCTTGCCAGCTCAGAACCACTCACTGAATCACCGTCATCAGCTGAGCCTGACTCTATAACCAGTTCCTGGTCAGCCTCGTCTGATTTGTGCTGAAGTCATATTCAAGTCTGAACAATGCAGCATGATATCCTTTATAAAACGTGTCAAATGTTCTTAACGCTCGGGATTTTAAATCTTTCCTGCTTGTTTCTTATGAGATAATATGCTGCCAGATGTTTGATCCTGCACCTAGGACAGTCTTCTGTTTTCAAGATGACATTCCACAACATTTTTGAGGCTTTAAATTCTAGGCAGTTTACCAGTGCAGGCTGTTATCTTTTGCAGTGATTTATGTCTTTTCCTGTGCTTTGAGCTGTATATTGCTAACAGCAGAAATACAGAAAGATAGAAGTTGAGACCTCTTGTCAGTAATAAGTTTGCAGTGCCAAGCAGTAGTCAAGAATTTGTCTCATCTTGTTTTTGTTGGGTTTTTTTTTCCCTGCCTTGAAGGATACAAGTCTGCACAAATGCCTAAGTGCTTCCAAATTTGCTTCTGCAGTCACTCTTAACCCTGTGTTATTCCCAACTTTGTAAAGAAGTATGATACAAAGTGTGTTTGAATTTCTTTTAGCAGATTCTGCTGCCACATTTAAAGTCCTCTGGTTGTGACCCTGTGCACTCTGAAAGCTCATTTGGTATGAAAGTACTACTGGTCTGGGGGGTTAGTATGAAGATTTCAAGGGCAAAAGTCTACTTATTAATCATGAAATTTTTTTTTCATGTACGGCCTCCCCAACTATATTCAGTATATACCTAAAGAAAGGGAAATGTACAAAAGTATTTATACCGGTAATTTAACTTATCTGTACTAGAAGTACAACTGTTTTCAATAGGGGATTTTGGATTTGGTGAGATTAATTCCAAAAAAGATATAAAGCTACAAAACCACCTATCCTTGCTTTCTGAGTGCAGAGGTACTAGATGTCTAGTCTGAATTAATAATTCTACAGTATCTTCTGATAAGGCAAATGAAACATGGATTTTGCCTAATTATTTCTGCTATCTTGGTATTGGCACATACAAATTGCTATCTAAATATACATCGTATTTTGAATGAATTAGTGATAGGATGCAATTGGATACTGTGGAAACTGATGTATTACAAAGCATGATTTTATTACATACAGCTTCTATACCATATAATATATAGCTGACACTGTTCTTATGTAAACTTGATTAGTTTCTGGATACTGAATTGCTTTAATCCATGAAAACAAATAGTTGACTTTACTAATTAAAATACAGTAATCCCACTAAGAACAGAATTACTTCATCTAGATTTTTTTTTTCTACGCTTAAAACCTGTGCCTTATGCACAGTTGTGTTTCCAAGACTTGGTGCTATATTGTTGGTAGTCTCTAAAGCCTTTTTCAGTGCTTCCCCTCAACTTTAAATATATGCTGGGAGCTACTATATTGGTCAATAATTGCTAGATTCAGTAAACCAAAGATTCCTACAAAAACATTCTGATCTTTGCAGTGGAAAAGTCAAAATAACTTCTCAGGGTAGGCAGTTTGGATGTTTTCAGTTTTTGAGGGTATCCTGACTCTTTGTGTAACCTGCGAGACTTGGTATAGATCGGAGTAAGGTGACTTTTTGGAATTGATTTGACCTGGTGAAAAGGGAAGTATACAGAGTGGCAGGTTAAACCTGCTGAGATGTCTCTGGCAAAAGAACTAAAAATACAGAAATCTGTCCTGAACTATATCCACACTGTTAGCTGTTTACTTGCTCTGCAAAGCGTCTCTTCCCACTTCTTCCTCAGGTAGCCAAGGGTTCCTAGTTACAGATGCTTAAAGCCCAGATTTGCTAGTTGCAGTAGTAAGAGGTGTCATGAGCACATGTTGCTTGTATGAGGAGGAACATTTTTCTTCCACCTAAATGATGGGACCCAACAGGGCCCTTCGGGTTCAAATTTGATGGCCAGTGTCACATGTTACTTACTAACAGTTGAAGGCAAAGCCCTTGCAGGAAAAATGTTTCAGAATCCTGTAAGAACCCAAGTCACATTTTGTTGGTGATCCTGGGTTATTGGAACAAGCTATCAGCAAAGAGACTTTGCTCTTAAAGTTGGAGTTGCAGTAACTTCTACAGACCGTGCCATTTGTTGTGGGGTTTTTAAGATTAATTAGGCCTGACGTGGGGGGGGAAGTAAACTTGAATATTTTATAAGAAACAGAGGTCTTGTTATGACGTTGCTTTTGTGTGTGGAGGTCTGATTTGGTATTTGGCCTTTACTGAGCAAAAACTTCAGTTTCATTTGAAGCAGAGTTGTCTGGAGGACGGGAGAATGACTTCATTGTAGGAGAGGCCACTGCTTTTGCTGTTTTGCTGTGTGTCACTTGTTTTGTCTCAGCTTTGGGTTGCAACCACAGAGTTCAAGGCCTGATCATTTTCAGATGAGGGGATAGGTCTTCAGCAGAGCAAGTGAGATTAGAAGTGTACCTATTGAGTGAAAGAGGACTTGACAGCACCTGAGTATCCAATATGTGTAACTCAAGATAACATGTTGAGTGCCTGTTTCTAGCGACTTAAGCAGCTTAAATATTTGGAACTGTCACTCTTGTCTTACAGCACTATGTAATAATGTGTATCTGCATGGCAATAAAGGACTAGATCCAACATACTGGAGAAAATAAGGATTTGCCCTGTTTGAAATTTGCTTTAAATTGCATCATAAATGCTGATTTGTTATGTGGTTAACAAAGCTTGTATTCGATACAATGGAAATGTTCTGTTGTGATTTTAAAAGTACAGATGTTAATGTAGATTAATCTATTCTAGCTTAAAGCTGCCTTCAAACACACAGAATATGTATTCTTTACAGAACTCACTAGTCTCCATTGACCTTGGTCTCCGTCTCAGGAATACATTTAGTGAAGTGTGTGTGAGCCTCTTATGAGGCTACAAAGCACTAAACTTAAGTAGCATACAGTAGTAGAGAATAGATGATTTCATGTAGACAGTACTATTGTTAACTGACAACTTTAATGTTGAAAGGAATACTTAGTTTACCAATTTCTAGTGTCAGTTGTCCAGCTGACTTTTCCAGAAGTCTTAAAGCTGTTCCCATGAGTACTACTCTCTAAAGCTTTTCTAGTGGTAAGTAGGAATTCTGGCCCCAGGGCTCTTAATGCCTGAAATGCCAGCACACCCAGTCCAGAGACTTGATCTCCATATGCAGAATAAGTTCATGACCAGCAGTGGTTTCTTCCTGTAGTTTGTTTTGTGTTTTTATTCTTGATTCATTCTAGGAACATATAAGAGGAAATAGAAGAACAGTGGCTAGCTATTCCCATATTTGGCATTGTTCTAGACAAAATGAGCATCCTTCTTCACTGATAGTGTTTCTGGACAATATAGCCTTTCTCAAACCATGGGTTAATCTTGGGCAGGGTCACATCGGGTCTGTTTTCTTTGGTTCTGTGTACAATGCAGTTTTCTACATGGAGTTATAGTGATGTTAAGCAGTTAGGTGGCACTAATAGGATGGATTAAGATAAGTGGGCCTGCATCTTCACAGTATTTGTCTTTACATAGTTACAAGTCCTTGTTCTACAGAAGAGCTTTCATTGGTCTATACATTAGTAGCGTATTTTAAATTGCAAAGAATTTGAATTGGTGGAGGTTACAAAGTACTTTTAGTTAAATGAAGACTCAGCCTTTAATTGCTGATAGTGGAAGAGGAAAGAATAATTAGAACATCAATGTCAGTTGCACCTCCTAACTTGCTCCTTGGGGTTTTTTTTGAGACCTATACTTTGATGGGCTCATGTTGTATTCTGTATTTCCAGAAACCTCAAGCCCTAAATCTCATTTATTAAACAGTCATTAATAAAGCCATATTGAGAAAGCAAATACAATGTACTTCAGAAAAGCTTTGTAATCACTAGAAATGTGCTCCCTGCTTCCTACTGAAATAGCTGCTGTACCTGCTTACGTGCAATTCACCAGTAAAAATACAAATCAGTTCTGTGACAGCAGATTTTGATCTTCAGTTTAGGAGTCCTGAGCTTGACCTGTTCTTGTTCTTATTTCTTGCAATCTGTACTTAAACTCAGACTAAATAAAGATCAGCTGCATGTGTCAGACTGCCCAAAATTAAATGATTACAGATACAGTCTTGACAGACTAAAAACTTCCAATTCTGGATAAGAATGTCTGAAACCCACCCATAAAAGCAGAACACAATACAAAATTCTAAATCCCTATTTCAGTGACATAGGATAAGTTTATAAACTTAAACAACTTTTTTTTTCCCAGTCTTGAACGTTTCTTTTGTGGAAAGGAATTTGAGAGCTGTTTATTCTGAAAACAGTCTTAACTGTGTGAAAGACAACAGTTGCTGAGGCAAGTATATTTGGGCTGTATTGACAGTACAGCCTGTACCCTTAGCACATAGGCACCTTGTGCTGTTGCTAAGGGTGTTCTGAAGGTAGTAGTTTGAGTGTAATGGGGCAACGTGTTGTTACCATAATTAATGAATTAGTCATGAATAGCTATTTAGTCTGACACACCTCGAGAGTGTTCACCTACTGAAATCAGGTTCTCTTTTGTTCAGATAATTTCTTGATGATACAGGTTGGAGCATTTTTGCACCTGAGGCCATTAGGTCACTTGTCCAGTTCGGGTCTGTTTTCAGACCGGAAGACATTTAAAACTGAACAAGCAGCTAACAGGCTTACCCTGCTCCTCTATGGTAGGATTTTTCTTTGTGCTGAGTGTGGCTGGAGTCCAGGCTGGGGCTGCAAGGGACAAAGCAAGCTGAACTGCTCCCATCAGTGTGACTGTAAACTGCCTGTTGTGGTTTGTACTGATCTCTAATACTCAAGAACAGTTAAATAGCTCATAACTTAGTATGGGGGGAAAGAAACTTCAATCAAAAACGCCAGTGGTAACTTTCTACTCTTCTAGAAGGCGCTTAAGGCTTTAGGGAGTTCTTCCTAGTCTGCACTTCAAAACAGGCAGCCGGCCAGAGTCAGTAATTGGAACGTTAACTACCTGCTGTGAGGTAGCTCTGGTTGTGAATTTTACACCTGAAGCAGACAGCATCTTGGAAGAATATCTGGGTTTGCTTCAAAATTATTTTACCTGGGGACTGCAATTAGATCTTAAAGCTAGAAGTCAAGGTTATTGTTTGTTTTCCCTAGGGCTTTGGAAGTATTTTGTCATTTTGCTCTTTACAGATGTAGACTTACTATGAAGTACTAATCCTGTTGCTGTTTGCTCATTGAGAGTGCAGGTGTACAAACAGGAAAAGAAAAAACAAAGGGGAAGTTAATATCATCTGATTGCCAAAACAAAAATGCACCAATTCAGTAGCTAAAATTATATTCAAGCTGGTAACAGGATACAGTGAACAATGAAGAATATTTTTTTACCTTCTGTAGCTAAATGTGTCCTTTTAGGGCTTGTTTTGCAATTATTCTTGACCAATTGAAACCCTTGAGGTGGGTAGAAGTCTACCTCATTGCTTTTTTGTTTGGCATGATATCTCAAGGAGATGCCTAGTCACTTGTTTTTCATTCTTTTGTTATTTTAATAAGGAAGTACTGGGGAATATATCTAAGGGGCATATTCCTAACAGTTGCCATGGTCTCTGTGTTGTGGAGCTCTCCTAAGAGCCTAAATAATCTGTAGCATGTGAATATGCTGGAATCCTCTGCTGGTTTTGCCAATGTATCTGAACTACATTGTGTGCTCTGTGGAGGAAGTATGGCTTGATCTGCAATAGGCTGGGTGGCAAATCCTGCTTTCTCAAACAGGATAAGAGAATAAGGGAAGTAAATCTAAGAGGAAATAGTGGAATGGTATGGGTTGGTGAGATTGTGGGAGACTGGTCTGATCCAGGCAAGCTGCTTCCAATTTCAATGTGAAGTTCTGCTCTGTCAGTTCTACCTTAGTACGTGCTCTTTCTGGTTATAAGCCTGCTGATGAAACTGGTTCTGTCTAATGTCTTCTCTGATTCTACCCTTGCATAGGAAACCTGTGCATGTCCTCATTCCTGTTGGTCAGACACATGACTTTGTGGTCTTACCTCTTGGCTTTTACAGTTGTCTTCCACAAGCTTTCCTTTCTGCATCTCTGGCTTTCAGCAGGCCTTTACAGAGCTCCTTTGACTTCAGCTGCAAATCCCAAAGGGGCTGCTCCACTTCCTACAGACTGCCAGTGTGGTTTTTGGTTTGAGGGGTTGTCCCTTAAATGTTATCTGTAATAGTATGTAATGTGATATGTACGCTATGCCTTTACTGTTAGTTCCTTATAGGTTTAACTTTGCCCAGACAATGTTTCTTAAGTTGTGTGTGTTAACATTGGAACGTTTCTCTGACCCCTTTTAAAGTGCAGATTTCAATGGTAGCGCATACTAAAGGAGAACTTGCAATGAAACACGTTGTATAAAGGCAAAGATGTTCTGTTTGGTTCTTTGTCATAAGGTGATGAAAATGGAAATACAAATGTTACTTCCATCGATGAACCTGGTTATATGAATAACTTGTTACTACTTTAATGTCTGTATATGAAACATTTAACAGTAGATTAAGAATTACATTTATCTTTGTGGTACTCCTTACAGTTACTACTGTGGTGTGTTGAAGAATTTTTAAGATTGCAATAAAACATATGCACTACTCAATTTGTGCATTAGCACTAAATTGGCAGAACACCACTGAGGATAAATCTCTAATAAGAATCTATGGTATAGTTTGTGTTGGATATTGCATGTGTACCATGGGCCACATGTGTGTTAAAAGCTACAGGAAAGCCTTCCCATCGTGCCAGCTATTACTATACGATTTCAAATGCAGAGTATTTTTTTGAAGCTGCTGTCAAGTGCCTAAAAGCAATAAAACTACTTTAGAACTGGACTTGAGAGTAAAAAAAACCCAACAAAACAACCTTTTCTTGCAAAATATTCCATGGCACCTTTAATCACTACAAATAACTGAAAGCTCTTTAACACTTTATTCGAGAGGTTTTGTCCCTCTTCATAGCCCTTCTGCTGAACCAATGGGCCCGTACTGACTCACTCACTCTCTTTAGAAGCTTGGGCTTTACCTGATGCTCTCCCATGCAAACACTGTAAATCACCCTTAGTTAAACACTGAGATTTGACAGGAGCAAACTCCCGGAGCAAGATAGCTGCAGGCTGCCTCCTGTTCTGTCTTACTGCGTTTCGGTGGAAACAAAATGATTCTGGCTGTCACACATTGCACAAGGAGTATTCAGAAGCACAGCTGCATATCTAATTCTTTAATATACAGATTTTAAGAGGTGCTGTCATTAACTGGATGAGGCATGCTTGGCACAACGTAGTTTTTCATATGATTGTTCAGATTAACATTTTGTAAGGGAAAGAAAAAGGCACAGGCAGAGGGCTGGGATACTGAAAGATCACATGCCTGATGTGTGATGTATTTTTCCAGTATTGCTTCACTAGATGATACATAGAACAGTGCAAGAAAGGAACCTTGTAGAAAACAAGCTTTCTCAGTTACTATACTTCAAATAACCCAAAGCATATAATAGCATCAGTGGGAGTGTAAATCCCAAACCAGCATCACTAGATGACCCGCCTTATACAGCTTCAAATCCCACATCGCTGGCTGAAAGAGTTGAAGCATTCTGTGCCTTATGCCTTTATCCCCCTTTCCATCATGTGCTTTAACTGGTATAATAGGATGGCATACTGCCCTCAAATGACCTCAGCGGGGGTGAATGGCCCACCCCTTATGAACAGCAGTAGCATCAGGAGATGACATGGCTGTGAACCGTGTGCTCCTGCCTAACTTCCCTCCTGGTGTACAGCTGCTTCTCAGTGCTGCAGTACTGTGAGCAAATGGCATGTGGGAAAAACGAGCAGTTTTTCACTAAATTAAATTGAAGTGAAGTCAATAGATGTCTGAAATGACAGAATGAGATTTTATGGTACTGCATATAAATCTTAAAGATTTAATAGCAAACTGTGAAGTGGGTTTACTCATATACATATTAAAAAACTTCGCTAAATGAGGCATCCTAGTGCGTGAGGGCATCTTGCATAATATGCATGTTTCTGCATTTAAATGCCATACAACCTACAGGAGGGGCATTTTTTACAGCTTATAAACAAATTACAAATTTTACTAAAAACCAGTTTCTACTAGTGTCTCTTGTTTGTTTTGAAAAATCCCCGAGGCTTTTCTCGATTAACATAGATGATTCTAATAGCTTTTGTTAACTGGATGTACTAACAATGGAGTCAAATGTTAAAAATTGTATTGTAATAAAATAACAAAGACCTGCATATTTGTTCAAATGCTGGCAGCCTTTTTACCTTGTTTTTTTTAACAAGCAAACAAAAAACCAAACCTGTTTGTGTAATGAGTTACTCTGGTCTTGTTGGATTTAGTCTTACTAGCCTTAGTTTTATTGATACTCTTTTGTGTGTGTTTGTGAAAGGTTATCTTGCAGAATGTTGAAGCCCCAGTTCTGTAAGAAATGAAACAAATATCCTTCATTTCAATGTGGCAGATTAGATGGAATCTGTAATTTCAGGTTTCAGCTAGTCTTCTGAAATCTGAAACGTGCAGACAAGGAGGAAAATTTAAGATGTGTGGATTTGATAGTTTACCAGATTATGCCCTCCTTTTATTATTAAAAAAAGGATGTTATCTATAAAAAATGATAGACTACCTTAGAATTGTCTTTCCTTACAGTCCTGCAGGGACAAATGTTCATATTTGGCCAAGATAGTTTCTGCGGAAGCAAGGGGAGAATGGTTTTCTCTTCAACAAAGCCTTACTAGGCATGAATAAAACCAGCAGAATAGGTTGGCAAGTTATTACAGATACCTGGGTATTCAATTGTTCTTTGTTCTTTAATTGTGTTCATAATTAAAAATTTCGTTTTTCAAAGCCTCAATGAGTTTCAATATTTTAGGTATTGAATAATTCTTGATAAACTTTGTTTATACACTGCTTACAGCACCAAAGACCCTCAAGCAACTGATTAAGAAAAGACTTTACCACATTCCTCTGTTCACAATTATTCTTTGGTTAACAACAACACTTAGCTAAGATTTTGCCAAGGTAGTTGTTTCTATCTTTATGTAAAGACTGGTACTATACTGAGCCTCAGCATTGTGTTATGAGGGCTGCCCAAATTGTTCCCATTCCTGGATTATTTTTTTTTTTTAATCCATGGAAAAATATTTCAACACACTTTGCTTCTGCTTTGGCTTTTTCTTTTTTGTGAGGGCCCTTTCCTTTATTTTCAAGTTTGTGTATAACATGGCTAAGTACAAGCTGCTTGACTACAAAATGAGCTGGAGTGGTTTAGATTTATTCATAGGGGTTAAAGTGATGTTTGTCCTTAAACTTTCTGAGCACTGACTTCTTCAGACTGTGCTAGAGTGATGGTTCATGGTACTATCAAGGGTTAGCTTAGTTTTCTGTAAATAATTATCAACTTCGATAGCCAACACTGTTCACAAGGAGTTGTCTGGGATTACACAGAGGAAAAGAATAGAACCTGAATTCGCTTGGAGGAATTTGCCCATAAATTCTTATCTAAAGATAAGAATTCCTTTTCAAAGGAAGAAAATGTTTTGATGAAAGTAGTCTCATAAATGTAGAAACATGTACTGCATCAGTGCCTTGGCATCTTCTCATATGTACTGAAACAGGTCAGTGCTCCAAAAGTTGGCTTAAATTCTTGGTCATCCAAGTATCTCACGTGTCATGAAAGTTAGGAAAAAAAACAGATATGCAGTAGTAAAGGAAGGGCAGTAATTGTGGGCTAGAGACAACAGCAGCGTCTTTCAAGACCTAAATGAGATCTACAAGTTGATAGGGATACAGATGATGGTGATGAAGGGAACTTTATGTAGAATGTAAGTCATGCTGAATACAGGTTTACATCAATACATGTTGGGGAGATGGGACACATTTGGATTTGGCTTCAATTTTTGGATACTTTTCATCTTTTCATTGTACTTGAGTCTTCAAATAAAGACTTTCAGTTATGAGGTGTTTTCAATGGAGAAAATTATTAACATTTTCTGACAGGAAGCCAAGCTTAGACATAGAGATGGAAAAGTAAAGGGGAAAGAAAATGCAGCATCACATTTGCACTACTGCAGAGACTCTAAATAAAATGAGAATGATTAACTGCAGTGGCATGCAGTAGTTTTTCTTCACTTTTCATTTGGTTTCCCTTTAACAGAAATAGTTCGAAGCCTATGTATATTTATGATGGTGATACTGAATTACAAGGTGCAACAGACATTTAAATCTGATCTTTGCATAATTCTGTAAAATTGGTGATAGAATGATGGATTTTGTGAAACAGCAGCAATTTAAGCCTACTGGAGTGCATTCAGAGCTTTCTTGGCTGGCATCTCTGCTGAAAACATAATTATGCTGATGCAACATCTGAGAGACTGAGTCTAATACATACATTGATAGTATCAGTTTCTTACAGCAAATGTACTTGTTTACACATTAGCTAAAAGGCTATAGTCATGAAGATAGCTAGGTGTCTAAATTAGTTTTCAGGTAGCTTTCTTGCTCCAGTAATAATTTGAATGCTAGATAATAATATTAAACATTCCAACACACTTAAAAGATAAGGAGGGGAGAGAGGGGGAGAATATCTGTTTCTGTGCCAGAACCTCATTTGTAGACTAATAGGAGCTATCACTTTACCTATTAGGTGAACTTCTGCCCATAGTTAATAGAACAAAGATAGTGCAGATGCAGGGATGGTACAGATGCATTGATGCAGCCTACATAATAACCACAAAGCCCCAGTCTTCCTGGCTGTTGAGGATTATATTAAAAAAATGTTGGGCCAGACAGTTCCCTTACGTAATTCAACTAACAACATGGTGTTCACTGGAGCAGAAGGAGCTCTTCATGTTCACAGTGCATGTCTATGGGGCATCAGCTTCACTGGCAGAACGCAGTGAGCTGGCTACTTAACCAGGGGGGATCATGTATATTAATTTTTAGTTTTATTTGGTTGGGTGCCTTATGAATTATTATGGAGAGAGGTTTGCAGAGCCAGGATACAAGCCTTTAGTACAAATTAGAGTAAATAATTTGAAGCATGTGTCTTCCTCCTGTCAGATCCTGACATGTTAAGTAGGCTGGATTATTCAGAAAGAATCTTCAAAGAAAGGCATTCTTGTTATATTGACTAGGAAGGTACTGTAAAAAAAGCCAGTGAAGTAAAACTAACATATGCATTAAATGAAAATAAAGCAGTTATTCTATATAACCTAAATATTATATGCTTTATTTTTAACGTTGTTTCCTCTCAAAGCTGACCTGGACTGAATAATAAAAACTGTTTTAGAAAATTAGTGCAATAGCAAATACTAACTTCATAATGTGCATGTGCAAGATAACAGATATTCTCATAATCAGATTATGAATACTCAATAGGACCTGCTTGTCTTGGCATAGTCTTAATTATTGGTTAAAGTAAAAAACCCTGACAAAGGATGTATGAATCTGTGCATGAAATTAAGCATTTTCATTGTCCATTCACTAAGTTCCCACTTCTTTACTTTGAGTAGCTTAGACTCTTCCTGCTATGTACTTTGCAGAACAATCTCTTTGCCCTTGGATGTTTAGGTTTTCTAACTGAAAACCTGGAGGGGTCTGCAAAGTTGTATTGGGTCTTAACCACCCTTGCTGTAGGCTGAGGGGAGGACTCCTGTGAGCTGTAGAAAACATGTGCTCCTAAACTACAGTGTAGCCATTCTCAGCCCTTCCCCTGGAAGCAGATAGTGAGCACTTTGCAGATCAGGCCAGAGATGAATATAGAGCTGAGAAAGTGAAGCAGTAGCTGTTGAAGTCTACACAGCACAGGAGATTTGTTGAGTCTGTATACTGCATTTCTCAAGATTTTGCTTCCTGTTGCTTTTTGACTAGTAGCAGCTTTTTTTGGGAGCTGGTGTGAAGATGTATAACTAATTTCAGAGGTGGTATGCTCAAAGGAACTTTGTTTGTCTTTACGTAACAAAGAAGGAAACATTTGTATCTGCATGCACTGAAATAAATATTAAGGTTGGATTCTTTTAAAGAGTTAAAGGTTTAATCAATGTATCAGTCTATCTACCACACTGTGTGAGGTCAAATCTCGGTTCTTTGTGTGGATAGCAAAGCGTGAAAAGCTAATCCGAAGGAATTTGTGGGTTGAGCCACCACCCAGGTGTCAGCTCCAGTGTAGGTGAGTGAGCACCACTCCCTGTTGCTCTGAGTCAGTGCTGCCGAGGTAAACAGGAAACTGCTGCAGTCCTGGAGCTTGTACTCTGTTTACTCAGCACTCTGGGAAATTAAAATAAACACAGAAAGCATTTTTTATATTAGAACCTCCCCCACTGAGGAGCTCCTCCTGGCCCCCCAGACAAGCTCCTCCAGCCTGCCCCTGTCACCAGTGAGTTGACAGCTCGTATATGAAATGGGGATACTGGGGTGGGGGCACCACTCCTGCTGCTCCCTGAGGAACAATCAACACTCACTTTTCAGCCTTGACTGCATGTCCCACCTCCCAGTGCCACAGCTGCCCAGGACTGCTGTTCCCTGGGGCTCCCTCCGTGTAGAAAGCAAGTGACCTGAGCTCTACATATGAATGGAGGCCAAGGACAGATTATGCAACTCTTTAATCCAACATGAAAGTAGATGGTCTTGAAGTCACTCAGTTGGGAAAATCCCCGATAAACTTAACAGTACACCTTGAAATTCTGCAAGAAAGACTTTAGCAAGTGAGTGCTTTCTCGTGGGGCACCACCCTGGTACAACACAGCAGCGATTATCTTGTACTGCCCTGCTCATCCCAGTTGAAACAGCACTATGCATACAGGAGGGCAGGTCCCACTTGTAACAGTTGGGAAGATCAAAGCAAATATCTCAGAAATAGGTTAATTTGAAACCAGTGGCCATTCCAGTGCCCACGTTAGGGAGTGAGCAGTCAGCTGCTCATTTCTTATAGTTGGCGTGTGAGCAGTTAAATGTTAGAGCAGTGTATGACACTAATAAAGTTTTGTGGTGTCAGCACAAATGTGCTTTTTTGTACATACTGTTGAAAAACCAATCTTGGCCACAGTTATCTGCTGTGTTGCAGCTTTTGCTGGTTTATCATGCCTATTACAATAAAGAGTGTTTTTCTTTAGCCCAGTCTATCACAGGCATGTGACTACATGACAATCTCAACTTTAAAAAAAAAAAACAAGTTTATATTCTCTCTGGTTTGTAAATAAGTTCAGAGAATGGTTGTATTTATACCTAAAAACCAAAACCAACAACAAACCCCCAAAGAGACTTAACTGTAGTTTTTCAAAATTATTTTAAATTCTGATGTGATTCAGGGGAGTCATTTAGCTAATGTCCTTATCTTATAAATCAATCTTTCAATTTTTGTGGAATTGCTACATTTATTCACCTAGATGAAGCTTTTGGCATAAAAACATCTAGGTTTATATTCTTGGTTAAAAACAACAGTAATAAAACAAGGTTCATGCCAATTTCTTTAATCTGCCAAACCTGTTATATTCTTACCCACAATCTATTAGCAACTGATGAGATGAGGACAAATAAGCCCCAACAAAACAGTAATTCTTCAACAATTTATTTGGAAGAAAATAATACAATTCTGTGTGTAGCATATATTACCCTTTATTATTGCTGGAGTGTGCTAGTGCATCACATTGGAATTAAGTTTGGGTTTATCCAGAGGTCTTCATTGGATGTGCTAAGCAATTAAAAAAGAAAAAGCATAGGGTGATAGGCAAGTGAGAGTGTCTCCAAAGGCAGTGTTATGAAATGGGCATGTTTGGGCACTTTTAAATTTTTTTTTTTTAAATTACATTTTTAAGCCAACCAACTGAACTTGTTGAAGTTTCTTTACATATCTGAAAAGGATAGTTTTGCCCTTTTTCAAACAGTATCACCTGTGAAATGCATTCTGTTGCCTGTCGCTCTCAGACATATAACCATCCTTCTAAAGGGACTTTAAAAAATATTATTATGGTTTAGGCAGTAAAAAATGGTGTTTGTAAGTCAGAGTTCAGTACCCAAGAACCTTAAAGAAGGCATATTGAGGTGTAAACGTTTAAAATGCATAGAAAGGGTGAAAACACTGAAGTTGTTACCCTGCAGTTGGAATTCATCCTCCTGTAGGATATACGGTCTGGAAAGCGGGACAGATAAAAGGCAGCTGGGGCTAACCCGTGAAGGCCCCTGCGGGGTTGGGAGGGCTGCCGAAGTCGTTACTCGGTGCCCCGGGGCGCTCCGGTGCCGCAGGGTCCGCCCCCCGGGCAGGGCTCGGGCATCGCTCCGGGCACCACCGGCAGCTCTGCCCGGGCTGCTTTGCTGCTCGTTAACCGGGTGACTCCAAGTTACCTTTTTCTTCAGCTTCTAAAAGTACCAGATTGAAAACAAAGTACTAGGTTTTGATTATTCTGATCTCATTAAGCTTTTTCAACCCCCTAGGAATTTTAATGGCCAAATAGAGCCATCTTTTGTGTGTATTGCTGCAGAATAGAAAAGAAGAACCTGAAAACCTTAGCGGTCCAGGAAAATAGGTTATGACCCAAGTTTAACACATCTAGTGTGTTGAATATGCAGAAATATATTATAATCTTAATGAAAAATCACAGGAAAAGTCTTACTGGTAAACACAGTTCTTAATCCAAATATTTCTGTACAGTGCAATACACTACTTAAGATGTTCACTATCATTTTATTATGTTACAGTTTTCTTTGGCAGTGTTATTTTAATAAAATCAGTTGCTGAAAAGTAAACATTTTGTGACAAGAAGATAATGTTACAGTTAACACGCCATATACTAAATTCAAAGAAAAATTCAAAACAGTGCTAGTTTGGCATCACCTCTCTTTGCCATGCTTCTGATTACTGGCAGTATTGCTATCGAGCATGGTTTTCAAAGATAAGTCATGGTTTACTGGGGTGTAACTGAAAATACAAGCTGTAAGTATTTTCTTTAAGAGTCTAGTATCTTCCTGCTTAAAACATTGAACTGGTTATGTAAACATTTGTCGTTTTGGTCATTGGAAAGTGCTAGTGATCTAATTTGGAAATTGATTTGATAGATGCAGACAGAGTGGATTTTTTGTAACATACTCTGCGGTTACAATGGAGTAGTAACTAAAGGGTGTTTTAACAGAAGTTTATTCCCTGGAAATTCTATAAATACTATAATCTATGTCTTTAATACTCATAAAATCAATACTTGCAAAAATGTATTGATATATCCTTTCATCCGTCAGTGTTGTCTTGTTGACTTAGCAATTCAAATACCAAGTAATTAATTCAGAAATATTACCATCCTCTTCATTTTCTATTCTGCATAGATAAAAAGAAGCAAAACCCTGCAGCTAAAAATAAGGTTAAAATAAATATTTTTCTTTTCTTGATATTTGCTGGTACACCTGAATCCAGTGTATTTTGTGGGAGAACTGTGTGTCTACAGAAAGGAAAACCATGACAGAAGCAGCAGATAGCATTAAAATCCAGTCAGAGACCAGGTCTTCCAGAAGGCTTAATAGCAAGTATTTGGTCCTCCTGTGTAGATAACAAAGAAAAATTGTATAACTCAAGGCTAATGGATTTGGTTTTTTCTTTTCTCTGCAGCAGTTTTGTATGCATTAGTGAGATAGCAAAGGCAGATCCTCAGGTGCCCAAGGAGTATGTGATAGCTACTGAATGCACCCTTGTGTGCCAGGTGGTTAGACCTGAGGAGTTCCTGTAGCCACCCTCTTGTTATGGCTGCTGTATCTTTGTAGAAAACAGAGTGGTGTGATACAGGGAGGTGTTAGGTGGAGAGTCTGCACTAGCCAGCCATTAAACTGCTTTTACCAGCTAATTGGTGAAGGGCAGAATTGGTGTGCCCTTAGTTGGCAGGTGGGAACAGCCGTTCCTGAATTGTCACTGTAAAAGGGAGGCTCCAGTAGTCAGACTGTGCAGAGCTGGGTGTCGTCTTCCAGTAAACCTTCTGTCACAAGGCCATCAACCAGGGCTGGGGACAGACTTTGGCCTTTAACTATCAGGTTAACGTCTCAGCAGCATCAGTCTGATGAGGAAACAAATACCTTCATTTTACCATGAAATAAAAAGGTCAGTGGGAGGGGGGGAAGGAAGAGCAACTTGCAGCTGCTGTTGATGTGCAGCCTCACAAAGTGGGCAGTGACGGAGCAGAAGGGAATTCGCTGGGGTGGCTGTGGCCTGTGAGCATGGTTTGGTGCTAAAGCCTGAGAGTCCAAAAGCTGGGAGTGAGGCAGGACAGTGAGCACTGACATCAGCTAGAGCAGGACGTGGCTGGGATGGCATTATTATAATATGCCACTGGTTTTACTTTCTGCAAAAACTTGAGCTGGCAGCGATACAGCATGTACCACACAGCAGCAAAATGTTGTCTTCTAGCACTGCATATGCAAGACACTGGTCCATGTGTACAGCTTCTGAGTCATGCTGTTCTGAGATTCCTCTCTCTGGAAACCAGATGGTAAACTCCCCGTTGACTGCAGTTTCTTATTTAGTTTCAGGATGATCAAGGAAAAATATTTTCAGTCTGATGCTATAGGAGAGGCAGTGGCATTTTGTCTGAATCTAATGATTGAGTTTTCAGACAAGGTATTTCAATTAAAGACCATAATGATATTTTTTTGTAAACATGACACAGAGAGGAAGACTCAGAATAAATTCACAATAAACAAATTGTCTTCTGTTGTTTTAAAAGAAGAACAAATGAAACAAAACCCAAAAGAGAAATAAATATAATAATAATAATGAAAAATCTTCTTGTTCCTGAAGAGCTGGAGGAGACTTTGGGGGCATTGCAGCTGTAGAAAATCTTGTGATCTTTGGCCTCTCAGTTCCCAGTTGCTATGTAGCATTTTGGGGCAAAAATGGTACAATAGTACACCAGGTACCACTTGGGCCAAAGTGGTATGCAAATAATCTCAAAGCATCTCTTCTCCACAGAGATACCAGGAGGAGGAACCAGCACCCGGCCTTTTTTTGTCATGACAGTGAAGGAAGAAAGGAAGAAAAAGTTCACATACACATAAATGCTTCTATATTGTAAAGGTGCCAAAATGAGTTTTAGTACTCTATGGAACTGTGATAGCAAGATTGGGTTAAAATGTAGTAGTGTTATATGTAAGATACATGATTGCACAAATCCCTTTGAAACCTGCTTTTAATAGAGAAGCATGACATATAAAGACTTATTGCACATTAAGAACTGATACGACCAAGATGAAACTTATTTGTTGTAATTGTTCTCTTGCATTTCCCTAACTTACACAATAAGTATATACAGATGCAAGCTGCATGTACAATTTACAGATCAAGAGTCAATGTGCATGGATGCTGCTCAGTGAAACAGTTGGAATGGGGGGTGGGCTCATTGACTGAATGCTGCTGCTGCTGCAAAGCCTGTCCTTAATCCACCACAGTCACAGGAAATTCTGCTCCTTGTGCCACAGGGAGCAAGTCAAACTTAGAACAGCTCTGGAGACTGCTCTGTAAGTCAAGTAAGGCAGTTATGTCTAGGAGCGAGTTAACCATGGTAAGTAGCTAACAGTATGGCATTTCCTTGAGAGGACTGTTTCTTGGAACGTTCCCCCCGAGCCATCCGAAGGGCTGTGGGTAAGCAAGCATGAGTTTACAGTTCATTAACTGCTGTCTGGTATCTGCCCCCTGTCTCTGTAAATTGTGTTAAAAACTTATGCACCATAGTGTGATCTGCTCTTAAGCTCTTTCCCATCTGTATTTTGTTCTGTCGAGTAGCTGTGCCTTTAAAAAATAACCTTTAGAAAATATTAGTGAAAATTAATACTGATGCAATACATGATGCTCACAGTCAAACCCCGAAGTAACTCATTTTGGTGATGTTCTGTTATTTATCTGACAAGAGTGCTGAGGTCTTTCCTGACTCCTGAAGACGAGCATGGTGTGTGTACCCTGCAGGCCAGGCTGCAGAGCCCAGAGCTGGGGGTGATGGTGGGGAGCTGCCCTGGGGCAGGTCCTGCTGGGGCTGGCAGCACCCACAAGAGCCCAGAGCTGGGGGTGATGGTGGGGAGCTGCCCTGGGGCAGGTCCTGCTGGGGTCAGCAGCACCCACACAGGAGCTGATGGGAGCAAGCGTGTGGGCAACTGTTACCAGCTCTGGAGTCACTCCTGGTCACGTTGGGCTGAATCCACCTGCCTGAGAGCAGACAGTAAGAACTGGCAGCTTTTCCCCCAGAAATGTTTTTTTCAGTATTTCAGTTCTCGGGCTGTGGTTTTGGGGATAGTAACCTGCTAGTTGTTTGCATTCCTTAATACTTTTTTTGTAGAGAGTACTTAGTACTCCCTATAAAATGTCTGTCCTGCTGCTAGGTGCTCAATATTTTTGCTTTGCTATTCCCTCAAATCTTAAACCACTGCTTTTATCTACCTTAATATTTCCCTTATGTTAAATTTAAATAAATTGCCTTTTATCTTTGTCCATCTAGCTGCTTCTGCTGTCTTCCTTTAATTTCCTTTCTGGAGTATGGTCACATCGTTGCATCCAACATCTCTATTTTTTCTGACATTAGATACACAAGAACTGTTTTGGAGCACTTTTGTCTACTATGGCTTCTTGGGTTTTAATATCCCAGTCAAGGACCAAAATTCATGCTAAGTATTTCTGCAGCATTCTCTACTGAGAACAGCAGGCTCTTTCACTTTATAAAAATATGTGAAAGATTCCTGTAAGTGGATTATACAAGTTTGCTATTTTGATGGATGATGTCATTGCAGAAAGTTGTGCTTGTGTGGAAAAGCTGGTACAAACCATGCACATAGAGCCTGGTGATCTGCTGGCACTGGTGGATGCATCGATGTCAGGTGGAGAGGGGACGGTGGGCAGCCTTGTCAGCTTGGTGATGTCTTTGGTTGCAATCATGGCTGTCTATCATTTAGTATTGCCTTCGTAATACTCATCTGAGCAGATAGACACATGCATCTAAAACTATCAGGATTTTATGCAGTAGTACTCTGTCCTAGCCAAAAACGGGAATAAAAGGTTGTGTTTATGATCATTTGGCACTCTTACTCCCTCATGGAGGCTGACAACCCTTTCTGCACTGTGGTGGAGGATTGGTGTTTGCTATTGGAGAAAGCTGTTAGAGAATCAGGATGGTAATTTTTCCCAGAGTAGAAACGAGAATGATTTTTTTTTTTTATGGCATGTGGCTGCTTGTAGTTTAGACAAGAGCTCTGATGGAGAAAGAGAAACAAGGATCTTTCTCAGGAGCAGAATATAGTCTCTTCTGATCCCTTGTTTTTAGTGCTTTATTTTTAGACATACTATTTTTAAAGAGCTTGAAATACAAAAATATTTGCTTTTTTTTCCTAGTTAAAATAAAACCCTGTTGTGACACAGCATGACTCAATCTTTTTATAGCCACATCAAATACATGTTGCTTAGGATAATGTAGAAATGTACAAACAATAATAAAGGCAAAAATAAGAAACTAGCAGTTGCTATTGTAACACAAGGTGGAAGGCTGAAAAAAGTGTTCTGTAAATAAATCTCCCATCAATATTCGTTATTAATTCCAACAAATCAATATTATGCTTTATCCGTACTGTAGCAAAAGTAGTACAGAAAGTATAGACACTGTTTAGTATCTAGAAGGTATTTTACATCCTCTCTCTTGGCATTAATTTAGCAATTGTCTTAATTTGTTAACAAGTGGGTGTTAAGGGCGATGTACAAAGTGAGAGTCGAATTAATTTTTGAGGTTCTTTATAATCTTAACTGTTTTGATAAAGTTGCTGAGGTGGAGAGGACAGCCCTGCCTAGTCCCTAGCCTGGTGGCGACTGTGTGTGTGCTCCTGAAGCAGTAGAGCCCAGGAGCAGTAGGCTCCGAGCTCACAGGGTCATCTTGTGACTCATAAATATTATTCTTGTCAGTGCAAAGCAGATCTGATTTTGAGCCTAAAACAGCAGCCAGATGACTAATAACAGCTGACAGCAGCGCAGTACACGCCTTGAGTTCGAGCTTTGCCAGCTCTGGCTCCGTTCCCAGTGCAATGTCAGGGGCTGGGTTTGGAGCTGAGGGAGTGCCTGAGGGAGGCCTGGCAGCCAGGCTGGTCAGCACTTGTGTTCCCACCTCGGTGGCTTTCAGCAGCCTGTTGATATGTTTTGGGGTTTTTTGTATTTTTCTTAATCCGCCAAGCTTATCTTTTCTCAGCTGCATAAGCATTATTAGCGCTGACACAAAGACTTTCATTTGCTTATTTATTGTTCAACTAGATAACATCTCTCCCTGAGAAAACCTGGGAGAATCCAGGTTGCTATTTGCTGACCTGAACTGCATGGCCAGGCCCAGGGATGGACCACAAGCCCCAAGCCTGTCTGCCCACATCTGACCGTGCCGAAGGGGAGCTTTGTTCAAGTAACCGAGTCATCACTCTGGCTAGTGATGACATTGCGGTGTGGGACATCTCTACTGGCACTGAAGAGCCTGGTCAGCTCCAGGAGACCCAGCCTGTACCTGGAGCAGGTGGAGAGGGGTGGAGGGAAAAGCCTGTTGTGTGAAGGGCACCAGAGGACAATTAGCAGCTGAGTGAATTAGTCCGAGTCCTCCTTGCAAAGCAGGTTCAAGTTAAGGTGGACACCAGGTAACTAGCTCAGGTGTAAATTGTGTCCAGCTTAGAGTGCTGCATTTTGATGTGGATGGTAGAAAGCTCTAGGTAAACCAAAGGTTAAACCTTCAAGAAATATTCAATAAGAAGAAATCATTAGTGTTTGCAGTGTGGACAATTGAAAAGCATTGTAATTCTTAAGTATTCTTGACCTTGAGGAAATATGCAGGCTGGAAAAATATGAAGAGTTGCTTTTACAACTGCTATGGCGTGGAGTTTTTTCCGATTATTTATGATAGGAATATTTTAAAAATTTTATTTCAAAACTGTATAAAAAACAGGTAGCTGTAGATGGACATGGTTAGAGTACCAGTTGGAAGTGACAGAATCTGATCAATTCATGTAGTCATCACTCATACTTGGGAGCAGGTGGTGTTTTGTTGCCCAGACCAAGGAGGTGCTACCCACTGCACGTGGCCATCCTGCTGGTTTAGGTTCCTGGGGAAGGGAGAGTGAGAGCAAAGCTTAACCATGAATGCAGTTAGGCACTACAGAAGCTTGGGCTTATTTCTACATCCTAGGGAGAAGTCTGACAATGATCTGGTGGTGATTTGCTGCTTCTCTGTGTATCTGCATGTTAAGGCCATGCTGTAAGGGGGGAAAAAAGTAGTCCCAAACTCTTACTATCTGATACTAAGCCACGTTCTCTATAGCTTTGTGGAGAATGTAATTCTCTGTATTTTGATACTGTACCTTTTTGTCCATCTTGCCAGTTCCTTTTTCCAAGTGTAGTATCAAAAATAGCTGATGAATACACTGAAGGAAATTATGCTTCTCTGTTGGACTTCTGTTTTCTCCAATAACCTGACCTTCAACTGATTTTTTCAGTCATGTTCTACAACAATTTCCAAAAATTAATTGGTTCCTTCATTTTATCAGCACTTCCAGATCACTGCTTCCGTTGTGCAAATATAAAATTGTCAGGGTTCATGCAAACTAAGCTGGTTTAAGATTATTATTTTATTAAAGCTCCTGTAAGATTGTTGATGGTCAAGAAAATTGCTGAGATTGTGTGGTTTTGGACATATTCGTTGTGCTATATTTAAAAGCATTCTTTTAAGTCAAGTTTGCAACTATTCTTGAATGCTGTTAGCAATGACGGAGCCACATCAGGATTAGCAGTGGCTGGAGGCTTTACAGCAAACACACCAGAAAGCCTCCAAGTTCTGTGCTGTCTGCAGTGGTAAAATGGGTCTGGGTTTAGTGCAAGTTAATTTAACTTGAGATAAAATCTAGTCGGTGCTTGGTTTTTACATCAATCAGGATGAGGCTAACCTATAGGCCTGGCTCCATTTGCTAATATACATTATGCTTTAAATCTGTGTCTTCATTAGTTCTTGTGGGTTTCCCCACTAATAGATGCAGTGAATTTGTGGAAAAGCCTAGCCTGAGACTAGTTTAATGAACGCTTTTTAAGACAACTTGGCTTCAAGTAAGAACCTCGTGCTCCCCTGACTCCATTTGTAGTTCCCGCTCCTGGGGCTGGTGTTGGTACAAGTACTTGATTATTTACATGAGGAAACAATTTGGCAGATACACTTTTGTTTGTTCAGTTGCACATGTCATTTGCTAGTGTGGAAGCGGGGTGGGTACACACAAAAGTTGCATCTCTGTAAATTGCTAATGTCCCAATTTCAAAACACTGGAGTGCAGCCAAAGTGTTCAAAGTACCTGAATTTTCTCATTCAGTCTGTAAAAGTATGCATTATTTTATTCTGCAACATGTAGTAACTAATTGCTTGTATTCTGGTGAACAACTTGATCCTGTAACACTCACGAGAGCAGTGTCTGTAGCTAAATCACACTGTTTGAAATTGTGGTCTCAAAAAATGCAGGGAATACACAAAATTGCCATTTTCCTGGCCACATCTTCCCTGACAACATACTTAGCTTCTCAGTGCAAAATGTGTTAATTCCAGCATCACTAATTTCAGCATTATATAAACAAGAATTAAAGTATAAAAAGGCAAGGGAGCAGAACTCCATTAGCATTACCTGCCAGGCTGCAGAGGACAGGTTTGAGTTTGGAGAGCTGAATTAATAGCATTGATCTAGACTGGATTTAAATTTAGTGGGTGTATCCATAGAATTTAACTACTGTTCAAATCAGCTGGAAAAAAACAGATTTTGTTTTCAAATGGTAGAGCTTGAAATGTCACAAGTTTTCAGCAGCATCCTGAAATAGTAGTCTCTAAGTGTGGGGAGAGAATATCAATTTAGATGTCAGTTAAGCATGGTGACTAACAGATCCAAAGGGACATGCATCTGACAAGCTGCGTAAGATCATCTGCAGAAGATGTTGGAACACTGCATCAGGCTCACAGCTCCCATTTGAGTAACAGCACACGTGCACCTTTGACTTAAAAGACTGTAGGGAGTGGAGAATCTATTGTACCCAATTTAATAGTTCAGGTGGTAGTTATTCTCACTGCTAATAGTTGCACCGTAGGAGTGTAATTTTTGCATCCTTAGCTTTCAATAACTGCATCTCAGGTGGAATAATTGTGTTTTTTTCTGTTAGGTGTAGAAACACCTGCCATTCGAAATCCTTTGTGTGTGTAGACGTTCACAAAACCCCCTGGTTTTGAGGGTAGTGCAATTCTTTAATAATTTAGAGGCAAGTCGGTTGATATCATGTATGTATGCCTTTATATAATGTCTGGAACAGGGAATAGAATTAAATGAAAGAAAAATATTTTGGAAGTTGGGATTTCAATATTTAATGTTAATGAGAAATGGAGTAATGCTTTTAATGTTTATTGTGCTTTCCTGCAGGGCAGCAAAGGACACTTCAGATATCACTGGCAGAGCCACAATGTCAAGCACAGTGGAGTGGATGATATGGTCCTTCTTTCCAAAATCACAGAGGATTCCATAGTGGAAAACCTAAAGAAGAGATACATGGATGATTATATTTTTGTATCCTTTACAGTGTTGTGTTTGGTGGGGCCCTGTGGACTTGTTGAGCCAATGTGGAACTAATTATTATATGTATGTGTTCTGTGTAAGCAGATTACTCAAAGATGTCGAGCATTTTATGTGACAGTTCACATGAGATTACACAAAATACTTTGTAAGCAGAGCTAATTAGGAGGGTTGACATTGAGGTCTGAAAAATTCTTTTAAGGTATTCTTTTTGATATTTGGAATTGTTCTTGTCATTGCTGAAGACGGGCCTGTAGCTCCATGTATTTATACCTCCATGTGACCCCAGCAGCTACTGCAGCAATGCCACTTCTGAGAGCAAGGACTCACAGGTTTAAGGTGTATATACATGTCTTGATATCATGTTGTCTTCTGTACCTCCCAAATTCTAATGCTTTCAAAACAGCATTTCTTCTGTGGCATAACCCCATTTACAACTCATTCTGGATTTGTTAAGTGTGAATCATGGGCTGGTGGAAACAGGTGAACATCTACAGTGTTCACTTCAATTTATTTTTTTATGATTAATGAAAGCATGAAAGATTTAAATACCTGAACATAAAACCTAAGAAGAAAAACAGATTACAGCACTAAAAGTTTGCTTTTTTTTTTTTCTTTGAAATTTCCTATGTAAGGAATTCCTTGAGCTAAGAATAGTCGCTATTTCATTTTTAGCTTTCACAATGTAACAAGAGCTGCAGTAATAAGTTTGCTAAACACTAGTCAATATTTATATACTAGAAAGTGATACTGTTTCTTCTGCTGCTGTAGCCAGCTTTTCATACTTCCTAGTTGAAGCTGGAGAATAGTTTCCTTGAAGATTTTAGCTTTTTTATCAGGAAGGAAAAGAAATATAACATCTCCTGGCTATTTCCATATATTTGGATGGTTAAGAGCTCAGTAGCAGCTCAGTTTGATGAGGACTGATAGAGGAAAATTAATGTTGCAGTTTTGCTGACATTTCTATCCCAAACTGCAGAAGTTTTTAATATTTGTGCACATGGGTTTGGATTTTCTGTTCAGTAAAGTACCACACCATTATTAAATTTGCCTTATAGAAACGTGATGAAGTCACACAATATTTGGCAAGTTACAGTGTTCTTCCTGTTAGAAACAGGAGTGCTGCTGTCCCTGTGGAGCACTGCATCTGCCCTGCAGCACATTCACAAAGTCCTCAGGGCTCTCTGCTGAAGAAACCGTTTTATGCTTTTTTTCTTAGAAAAAGAAGTGAGATTAACATGGAGGTGGTCTTTCTGTTGAAGCAGGAATAAGTATGTTTTCCAAGGGGACTTACAGTCACATGGGGGATCAGAATCTACTTTTAAAGCAGCATAATTCCTTTGTATAGGGACAAAAGTCTCCTTTTGCAGTTTTGTGAAGGCTTTTCATTCTAAAATGAGGATAATCTCTTGAATCTTTCAGTTGTTTGTATGTCCACTCATGAATGAGCATTTCTCTGCTACATTGCATAGAGATGACTGAATGGTCCCAGCAAATGCTGGTATTGTTTACCAACAGAAGCCCATCACTTTGGATGTTTGTACTGGCACAATGAATGCCTGATTTATTATATTCGAGACCCAGATGTCGTCACTCCTCTTTAAATTAATTTGAAAAATGTATGAAGAAAGCATTGCAAATTAACACCACAGAAATTTTGTTCACCGAGTTACACCTCTTCTCTAACATGACCATTTTGTGCTATGGCACCACAAGAATAGATTCTTACGTAGGATAATGCAGGAGGACAGATTTGTTAATTTTCCTACGTTTGTACAGAAAGCTTAGACAGTAAGTTTGCCTGTGAATAATTCTGGGTTGTTAAATGAAGCCTGCAGTACAACATTTTGACACGGGTACACTGCTAACTCCCAGTCAGTTGCTTCATGCGTACACTGCAATTCTAATTCCACAGGTTTCTGAAGTATCTCATAAATGTAGGTACATTTGCAGCTGAATGCAGAGCAGTGAAATACTAAGATTCAAAATGTTGCAAAAGAGCTTTCTGGGACTAATAACTGCCTGAAACGGGGGCTTCTCATAGGGCAGCCTGCAGGGTAAGACCCCTGGGGACTGATCACAGTTACACTCATAAACTAATGCCACACACGGAATTACCCCATCCCCTCAGCTCCCCCCCAGGACGTGCAGCTGAGTAATTGTCCAGCTGAGCTCAGTGGTGGCCGTTCCCATCTGACTCTGCATGCTCAGCACTATCTGGGTGGGATCAGAATGTGTCACTGTGCTATATCCTGCAAAGGTCAAAACAATCCTTTCTGATACTGACAACACGACCTCCTCAGTTACACAGGAGTGAACCAGTTTAAATATGCCCTTTCCTTTCTGTGCTTCTATCCAGTGTGTGTCATGTTTGGGCCTCTAACAGATGCTTCTATACTTAGCTTGTCCTAAAATAAATATTTTGATAATATTAAAGAACCCCTTTGAATGGTATGTTTATATTCCGCTAATTTAATTTTTTAACAATTGTTGTAAGCTGTGGGGTTTTTACTATTATTTGAAGCTGTGCTGTATTATGTAATAGATGGAAAAGTTATTGGCAGTCACTAGTGGTAAGACAATGCTTTATGAAAGTGTAGTTACCTTAACTTCTTTTGAATACAGACATATATTGGCTCTGTATTAATCTCTGTGAATCCCTTCAAGCAAATGCCCTATTTTGGGGAAAAGGAAATTGAAATGTACCAAGGAGCAGTAAGTAAAGCAGTTTAAAATGTACTTCAGTATTGAGGGGCATGTAAATATTATTCTACGTGGTTAAACTCTTGGAAGCATTTGTTTCTGGGTTTGGGTAGCATTGTACAAGCCTGGGAGGGACTTGGCTGATATCCATTACCACGTAATGAGTATTCAAATTGGATTCCCTGGAACATAGGGTTAGTATTTCAAGAAAATACTCCTATTGATTAACTCTACTCCGTATCAAGTTTCTCTCCTTGGCGTGTCCCTCCTCCTGCACAGACAGTCTTTAGGCTATTGGATGTTCCAAGTGTGGTGCACAATACAAAATGGCCATTGGTGCATTGGGAGACTATGACTTAACTCTCAAACTGGACAAGAACAATAAAAAAGTTGAGATGCCTAAATTAGATACCACTTTTGAAAATCAGCTTGGAGAGTGAGTCAGCACAAGGACATTAGGGATTTGTGCTCAAGTTGGGTATGTCAGTAGCTTTGGTAAGAATGGACCCAGTGGATGGAAATGAGACCCACAGCACCAGGCTCTGTGTAGCAGCTCAGCTAGGTTAGTGTTAGCTTCTGACCACTGGTGGAACAAGCTTAAATCATGGGAGTTTCTCTTGGGCAAGTAATATATTTCTGGCACAGACCATTTTTAGAATAGGGTGTTTATGATAATTCAAGGGAAAACTCTGGATGAGAGAAAAATCAATACCAAAACCCAGAGGCTTGTTTCTATTAAATGAACAAAAAAAAATCTGGAAAAAATTCAGTATAAAGTGGGGTTCGTAATTGTTTTTCCAGGAAAATAATCCTTTTCATTTCAATAGAAATGTATATTGTTGTTTCCGTGGTGTTTAATCCCGTGTTGAAAAATTATTCTCTCACTTCCTCTCCTAGGCACAATATGAAAACCCACCACATATTTATGCTCTTGCAGACAGCATGTACAGAAATATGATTATTGACAGAGAAAATCAGTGTGTCATTATTAGGTAAGAAAAAGATCTGGAAAAAAATATTTTGTCATCTTCTTTTGATGTTTTCACTTCAAGAAGCAGAAAAGTTTGGTTTTTTATTACGTCAATAAAAATCTTCTACGTCCACGACCATTGAACATTTAGGGGTTTTTTAGGATAGTTCAGTACTTTCTGAGCCTTTCTTTTGTTTTCCAGAGAAATCTTGGTGATAGCTTAACCACAAGAAATCTTTCTTATGTAGCCCAATACCCAAACTGCTGCAATAGCTTGAATTGACTACATGACAGAGGTGGATTAACAACTGTAGCAGCCACAGATACTGTTGAATCCAACATTCTCACATTGAATACATTTACTTTACTCTGGTTTTAGTACTATTTCTTCTTTTCCCCTGTTTAAATGTACTTTTGTTCCTTTGGGAATTTTGCTTGCACTCAGGGACAAAAGGAGGAGAGAGGTGCTGGAAAATTATTTTTGTCTTCCCTATTAATCTATTTTAATTATTAGGTGGAGGGATTTCACTGTAGAATTACTGCTGAACTTTTTTAATGATGAGCATTACTTAAGTCACAATAAAAGTGGACTTTGGGTCTGGAGGTATGCTTTGTTCTCCTCTCATTGTGGGCTTATAGATGGGGTGTGATAAAAGCCAGTGTGCAGAGAGCCAGGACTGCAGGATATTTTGGTTGGTGCATTATACCTCTTCTGAATTTACTTCTTACAGAGAAAACTTCAGAAGTTCACTGTAGTGTCCCTGGAAGTGCACAGGGACTATGCAGTGAAATCCATTTGAATGTGGGAAGAAAATATTAGACCTTCCGTCCTAGATGAATGGAATTTATAAATAGATAAGATATATACATACATTGGTTGTGTGTGCTCAGACATTTTTTTAATGATGGTGTGTGCGTGACCAAAAGTGTTGGGATATCACTGAGAGTGGTTTGGATACAATGAGACTTTCCCAAGGAGTGGGTAAAAGGAAGAGGAGGAAAAGAAAAAAATAATCGGTCAGGAAACTGTCATTTAATTAATAACAGATCAAAAAGGCTATGTTTGGCTTGTGGTGCTCATGGAGTCTCCAGAATGGAGAGACAGGGATGGTGGGGAAGGAGTTGGTGCACAAATTTAGGCAGTGATAGAAAAAGCTCATCCTCTTCAAAAAGTCAGTGAATGAACTAGGAAAGCAGATCCAAAGGAAAATAGAGTTCTGTGAAAGGCTGAATAGGTAGCAACAACAAAAAACCCCCTTTTTATGTGATAATACTAATGTAAAGAGAAAAACTGTTACCAAAGAACCTTTCCAGGGCCAAGGAAGCCTGTGTCATTAGTGGAGCAATTGCAGCATATATGCAAATGCATGAAGAGAATTTCTTGTAGGTATGTGTAATTACAGGTGAGGAGCCATGAGCTGAGGGAATGGCTGTGAGAGTGGAAACACTGGGGCTACTCACGGGCTGGGTTCTCTTAGAGTGTGTGCGCAGATGGGGACCCACAGTCCTCTTCCCTCGTTTACTGGGCAGAATTACAAAGGGAGTTTACTCCTATGAGTAACACAGGTTTGAGTTCTCATTAAGTTTGTGTTTTACTGAGGTATGATATTTAATCTAAGCCTCTATTGAAGCAAGCTCATAAAAGTCTAGTACTGTTTGCATTTCTCCCTTGCTTGAAATGGCAGCTCTTCCAAACTAACAACGAGGAGTTGTCCAGTCAAGGCTTTAATTACAAAGGATTGTCTGTTGTGGCTTTGAATTCCTTCTGGAATATCATTGTCCTTTAATTAAAAGAGTGGAGGTTATGATTAGTATTTTTCTATTATGTAGCAATAAATCAAAACTAGAGGTGGGGAGATTCAGATGAGACGTTAGGAAGAAGTTCTTCCCCATGAGGGTGGGGAGACACTGGCACAGGCTGCCCAGAGAGGTGGTGGAAGCCCCATACCTGGAAATTTTGAAGGCCAGGCTGGGGCTGTGAGCAACCTGATCTAGTGGGAGGTGTCCCTGCCCATGGCAGTGGGGTTGGAATGAGATGATCTTGAAGGTCCCTTCCAACCCTGACAATTCTATGATTCTGTGTGTTTCTTTAGATTGTTTTTAAGGATTTACTTTTCTCTAAGGTTGAGGACTTTATTTTCACTTTCTTCCTATAATCTCTGCCAGGAGATGTTGCAGATGCTTCAAAGCAGTTTTTCAGTCCCTCTTGTTTGTAATTTTAGTTTACATTTTGCATCCATGTGGCAATGTTGGAGTACAGTAAAGCTATGTATGATGACTGCATGCCCGAAAAGACAATATGTCTTAAATACTACAAGTATATGTTAATGGAAAGATCATGTTACCACCCCAACAGTTTTTAGTGAACAACCTGTGCCTACCTTAATTAAGTCCAAAATTTAATATGAGATTTCTAGTCAGCTTCTGTGTCTCAACTTTCCAGAAGACTCAAATGACTGATCATTCTAAAATGTCTGCACAGAATTGAACTGGAAATACAGTTGATGTTTAATGAGTAAGTGGTGGAAACGTAAGTTTAACGCAGTAAGAGAAGTTCACTGCAGTTATACTACTGAGGGTTCTCTGAAGGTAATTAGAGAATGTAAATTTTCTATGTAAACAAATAAAAAGCTTACCCAAACACATCAGAGTATTTTACATAGGCAGCTTTCTTCACTGGCAGATCCAAGACTTCTTTATAAATATTTGTTACTAAAATGTCTGTGTTGTCATGTAGATAAGTACTACTTGTATTGTTCTACAGCTAAGGATACTATATTAAATGTCACTCAGAAAATTAACTGTAGAGAGAAGAATGAAGCTGTGTATTGGCTCTTGCTTCTTTAATCATTGACTATGCTTCCTCTGGGAAGGAAGAAGGGAGCAAAAAATAGTCCCTCTGCATTTTTAGTCTTATTCTGATTTCAGTTAAGTGTTAATTAGCTTTGCTGAACAAAATGTCACTTTTCTGAAGTAGCAAATAGTGCTGGAAGAAACACTGTCTTTCAAGGCATTATATTTTTTGTTAGTGATTGAGGCTATGCAATTTTTTTTTTAGGAAGAAAAGTCTTTGAGAAAATTGTCAATACCACAATCCACTTTCTTGAAGCCATTATAATAATTTTGTCAATCTTTAAAAACCTCTGTACTTTCAACATATTTAAATCTACCAAACCAGAAAATGATTCTTACATCTTCTTAAAATAGTTTTTATAGCAGCATAGCAGTAAGATATATGTGAAAAAACTTCTGTACGAGAATAATTTTGTGGGAATGCCACAATTTTCTTGTTACAGTTAACTACCTGAGCTTTACTGGGGGAAAGATACCATCCCATCAGATAAAGTTACTTCAGTTTATAAATAATGCATCATCCTATTTTATTCTGTTTTAATTGGAGCAATGTCTCTGATCAAAAAACCAAAAAACTGGAAAAAAGGGTATTCAGTCTTTCAGCCAAATGGATGTAATATAAAGGACCATTTGTATCGAAACAGAGACTGACAATAAAATGGAACTCCGTTCCTCCAGGTCAGTTTCCATGGCAGACACTATGGAATGAGAAATATAAGCCACACTTAATTTGAACAAAGAGGAAAAGGATAATTTATGCATCAAAAAAAATCCTCCAGAAATGTGTTACTTCATTACTATGTGATAAAGAATACCTGATCAAATTCATGCAGTGCTTGGCCCCAGATCCTCCTCTGTATCCAGTTGAAAACTGGATAGTATGGTTCGGTTTAGACTGGGTTGTCTGTCCTCTTTTACAACAGCATGAGCAAATTGTGAAGAAATGGTATTTTAATTATCGAACTATTGCTGATTTGAACTTCTCAATACAGTTTGCCACCCAGCAAACTCTGTCCCTGTGGATGTAGTGGATACCATAACACAGGCCGCCTTCTGGACGCTTAGGGAAAGATAACTGGGAATAATAAAAATCATGATCTGCACTTCACAGAGGAGATGTTCCACAAGTATTTGTTCACATTTTCAAGTGTGTGTCTGATAACTACAGTCAGGGGAAGACAAAAGCATGAAAATGTTTCTGGAGAAGACAAAGCAGCAAAAGCCTTTTAGTATTTCTGTACTGTTTGGAAGCATTAAAGATGTAAGATGATATTTGCAGCTTGGCAGCTGGGGAAGCTTTTTCAGAGATAAACCTTTGGAATTGTCTCCATTACTCATGTGATAAGGAGCTCGTGAGTTGACATTCTCAACAAGTCCTTTTCCTGTGCAGGACCTGCTGATGTTTCTCTGGCAAATGTAGCTGAAATTTGTGCAGGACAAGATGTGCATTTGATCCATATCCAGGAGCAAGTAGGCGCAGGATAGAAGAGTCAACAACATCCACTGAAATTATTCAGGAGATTAAAGACAGCACAGATTTTCACACAAGACAAAAAATACTTCAGATATCTTTATGACATTGAACCAACATCTGTGTGTTGGTTTTTTTTAATTAGTATAGTTGTCCAGGTCTGGGTAAATTCATTAAGGTCAAAGCTGACTTGCACCAAGATTTCTGTAAGTCTGGAGGAATTCTGGTAGCTTTAGAGTACGAAATAAAGCGTGAGGTTGGATTATCTGGCATCTTCTTTCCCTCTTGAGAGGCTTACTAATCGCAAGAAGGCAAATCTACTGATATTGTAAACATTATTTATTCAGTATTGAAGTGAAATATTATAACGGAAGGAAGGAATTATAAAAGCTAGTATGGAATATTAAGACTTGTTGTACCCTCTGTCAAGAGGCATAGAACAGGAAGGTAGTTCTTCCGTCATTCAGGATGTGATTAATAATGTCTCATTATTTCATTCAGGAACACCTAAAACAAAAGAGTCCTGCAGTGAAGTAGGTACCTGACATGGCATTCAAAGCCTGGATTTTCCAATGAGTGTTTGTGTTATGATCTGAAATCTCACTAAATTTAGATGGGGACTGAATTCTTAACACACATTCTCTTTTGAGCATCTTGCTTTAAGTATATTTATTTCTCAGTCTACATAGTTTTCTGACTTTGAAGTCCCACAGAGGTTCTGTTGTCCATGCAAGAGTATTTATTCACAAAAACATCCAAGTACCATGCTACAGTACTATATCACGGCCTATGTATTACCAGCCTAGCCGATGTGAACATGGTCTGTATTTATTATTATTCATTGCTAGGGTGCCTAGTCTCAGTTGAACAAGATGAATCTTAAATTACTCCATTCTAATTACTTAAAAACTAGCAGTTACATTTTTGTGTTCCTTTTCTTGTAGTGGGGAAAGTGGTGCTGGAAAGACTGTAGCTGCTAAATATATCATGAGTTATATCTCCAAAATTTCAGGAGGTGGCCCTAAAGTACAGGTGAGTTGATATAGAGTAATATTGAAGCATAAGCACAGTCTGAAGATTTCCTTCAGAGGCAGAATGACCAAGGTGTGTCTTGACAGACACTGGCAGCCAAGAGGCACTCTGCTGAAGAAGCTTGTGGGTGAGCCCCCAGCAGCAGAGGCAATTGAAGTGGACAGAGAACTGCTTGCTTGCAGATTGCTGGGCTGCCTGTGTGATGGGAGCCACAGACCCAGAATCATCTCTGCTAAAAGTTTTGTAGCTCTCATGCTGAATTATGTCTACAAACTTTCTTTTTTTTTTCCCAGTTAAGGGGTAAAAGGTACTTTTATTATTGTTCTTAACCAGATGAAGAACAACAACCAATCTCCTTTTAGTAGATGTATGGTTTTGTCTCTTGTGTTGGCATTCTGCTGAAAACTGAACTGGCTTTTGGAGTTTTCATTACTTCTGTTAAGTCTGGTTTGTATGCAGATGTCCCAGAGCCGACCGTCTTGCTTTATGAAGTTATCCAGTCAAAATCAGAGTATCTGAAAGCTAGCTGAAACAACAAGGAGTTGCTTTTGTTAATAACTATACTAGTAATGCCTGCTTTATCTATTGAAACCTATTAACTAAAGCTAATTGAGTGAACCAGCTGTAAAAATGCCCTTACTGATGTTACAATGTCATTCACTAACTGACAGGCAGTGGTAGGTAGGTAGATAGTAGCTGCTTTTACCAGTCCATTCCTTTTGAGTGCTTACTGTTATTTTTTGCTTTATTGTAGTCTCAGATGTTGAGTATCTTCTTTCTGCTTAGTTTTGCACAACAGTGATACTGGAAACATTGCAGAGAATAATTCAGTAACCAAGGGAATGATCCAGAGAAAGTATGCACTGTGTTATTTTGGAAATAAATATAATCAAAAAGATTTAAATGCACATGTGTAAGAAGGACATTGTTTAGAATAAAGATCAATTTATTGGCTGTATTGCTTGGCAGAACAGTGAACAGAAGGACCAGTTTTTAGGCCTAGGTATTTTGTTCAGTTTTGTAGCATTTTCTTCAAAAAATTGGAACTAGAAGCTCTGAAAAAAAAAGATGATTAGATTCTATTCCTTAACAGATCAAGGAGATTTCTTACAGATTTTCTAGGTTTTTTAATATATAATTTAGAGGTCATGGTTTTCGACAGAGTCTATAAGAGTTCTAAAAATGTCTCTTTCTGAGGGTCTGTCTCTCTTGTTTCCTAAAATTTTAGCATGTTAAAGATATTATTCTACAGTCCAACCCTTTACTGGAAGCCTTTGGGAATGCAAAAACTGTGCGGAACAACAACTCCAGCAGATTTGTAAGTCCCTCTACCTCAGAGATTACTTCATTCTGCCAACTTCTGTTCTCTTACAATGTTACAGAGACAGTATTCAGGAGCATAACATAAACTGACTACAAATGAGATAAATCTAAATAAAATATAAAGTATATGTTGAGAGGCCTCCATTTCATTCTGAATAAGTTGCACATTTTTCTCTTCCAATACGTACTGATCACAATCTATTTATAAAATGTTCAGTCTGCAAGCAAGTAACTTAGCAGCAAATCAGCCAGTTTCCCAGATGAGTAAAATATATGTAGTAATATATGTTTAAAAAAAAAAAATAAATAAAATGTGATGGCTTTTTAAAAATAGATTAAAACATCCTCAAAGCTGTTTGCTGGGAAATGCTTTTACTAAAATGTACAAAAGCCAGGGAGGAATTACTTTCAGTCTGTCATTATAAAATAAGATAATATTGTGAAATGACTGCTCACTAGATAAGACAGTGTAGGGTCTGTTTTTAAAAGTTACACATAGGCATTACAAATTGGAGATTTGCACCACAGCCAATATGAGTGCTGATGCAATTATGGCTCCATGAAAGAAGATAATTGCTTTCCCGTGCTTCCAAGCAGAGCACTGTTTGCTGTTGGTCACAAATCTGTTAAATTTACTTCCCATATAGATGGTTTCCTTTAAACTAAGCAAGAGTCTCAGCAGTGAAAAGAAGGCACTGAGCTCCTCTCTGCATTTGTGCTCACCTGTGATGTGTTACCCTGGGCCTAGCACTGTGTGAATGCTCAAAGGAAGGAAGACAGGCAATAGCTCAGGAACCTGAGCTTAGGTTATACCTTGGGGCAGCTGTGTCACTGCATCCGTGGAGATTAAATACCTTAGTAACTTGCCTTCAGATACAGTACAAGCGTGTGTTTCCAAATTTGTATTTACTAATCATTCAACAGCTTTCGTTATTTATTGCAGGGGAAATACTTTGAAATCCAGTTCAGCCCAGGTGGAGAACCAGATGGAGGGAAAATCTCCAACTTCCTACTAGAGAAATCTCGAGTTGTGATGAGGAATCCTGGAGAGAGGAGTTTTCACATTTTTTACCAGGTCAGAAATGTATAGGTCCTTTCCAAGTTTCTTAAAGTAACTAGGACCACATTTTCCTATTGCTTGAAAAGTTGTTCCTGACACTGAGATCACTGGATGTGTACTGAAGAAGGTAATCTGGATAGCACCAGGAAGCTTGCATAAAGGCTCCTTGGCCTCACAATTAGACAACCCTCTCTCTCCCAGTAACTTCAGGCTCAGTCACCTGTTTCCAACCTGCCTCATCTCTGCTGAAGATCATTGTATGATACCTAATTTGGGGATTTTTATCCTGCAGCTAATTGAAGGAGCCTCCTCGGAACAGAAAAGCAGCCTTGGCATTACCAGTATGGACTACTATTACTATCTGAGTCTCTCTGGGTCCTACAAAGTTGATGACATCAATGACAAATCAGATTTCCAAGAGACACTGGTGAGTTTTTGATGATTTGCATAGTGGTGGAGATGTGTTCATTTCACTGTAGCAAAGACATTGATGTGGGAATGAGAAATTAATGTAGCTATAATTTGATTTTAGCTATATTCTACCCTGAGGAGGAGGTATGTTACCCTATGTTACCTCTATGAAGAGGTCCTATGTTGCAGCCTAACAATCCAGAGAAGATACTTTTTATGGAAAGACATTTTGTCTTCTGTTTGTTCTTTTTCAGAAGGGTGCAAATTTAATGAAATCTGAGTGCAGATAGTCTGCAGTATGAAAAATACAAAAATGCAAACACAGTGAGGAACTTTCATCAGAAGAAAATATAAGAGAGTGTCCTGTTTTAGCTGAATACTTAGTGGTGACTGATCTTCCCTACCTGTTTTAAGCAGTGCAGCTGAAAGGCTGGAGAAAGGGACATAGCACACAGAGATCAGGGATCTTTATTGAGTGCTGTTGCCAATTCATTGTGTAACCTTTATATAAGTCATACCAACTTGCTGGACTCCTGTTCTTAGAAATTTACTGTTTAAAATAAGCATATTAACACATCTTCTTACTTATATTTGTAGCACATTTGAAGGCCTAAAAACATAAATAATTGCTACTATTGTGTCCTAGCTAATTTGTCATTGTAGTAAATCAGTCAGCTGAGAAGAGGTTCTATAGGTTATCATGTAGTCTAGACTCTAAAACCCAGTGATGTTGTGGGTTATTTTCTAGTAAGTAGCTGAAATTCACAGCTCAAGCCAGAGAGGCTGTGCTGCTTTTTAGAGTCGTTCAGTACAGCTTCTCAGTTCTTAGTATCAGTGGATAAACTGTGCAGAAGAAATACAATCATTGACTCTTAAGTTCATTGTTTCCCATTTTGCACTGAAACTATTTTTAGTGTGACACTTAAGAGCAGATACTTGGTAACTTTAATTTCCTAACACATCTTCTAAGTGGTGTAGATGCTTCTGTATTTAATAAAATAAATACAAAAATGCTGAAGTAGGACATCTAGTATCTTTTGAAACTTCAGTGCAGGCTGTTATGAAATTTGGTTGCCTTAGGTATTTGAAGTCAGACTTTGAACATCAAAATTTTCTTCTATAATAAGAGTAGTTGAGCAGATTACTGATTCAACTTTATCTTTTTCTTCCCAGCATGCAATGAGTGTGATTGGGATCTTTGCAGAGGAACAGGCATTGGTGCTGCAGATAGTGGCAGGAATACTGCATTTGGGAAACATCAGCTTCAAAGAAGTTGGTAACTATGCAGGAGTGGAGAGTGAGGAGTGTAAGTACCTCTGGAGTCTGTTCTAGAAGTGGTACTGAGCTGAGACCCAGATGGCATTAAGCGAACCCCAGTCTTGAGTGGCTCATCCCAACATGGGGCATCATTTCTGACAGTGCAAGGCTGCTAATATAGGTTCTCTTCCAAAACCAATGGTACCAAGGCCCCTCTTTTGTCTTGTACAATGCCAGTGCCTTAACAGGAGTGCAGTTTTGCATGACGAAATCCTTTTCCAGCCCTTGAGTATGTAATCATAGAAATGGTGAGAAATGCTTTCAAGCAAACTGAAACTCTGCTCCTTCCAATGCATCAGCACGCAGTCATAGAAACTCTTGTTTCTCATGGGGTTTGTCTGACCTTGCTGCCATGTGAAAGCACCGACCAACATTTTTTTCACAATTTATACCTCGCATATAATGTTGATTTTATACTACCTTGGCAGTTTAAGGACAGACTAGATAGGCACAAAATATGTAGTAGCTAATACATATCTATGTGTTCTCTTTGCTGTTATTTCAGAATGGTCCTTGTGTTTAGGAAAATTGCATTTGGTTAGTTTTAGGTAAGTTAAATATGAATAGAGTATCTTGTGCACTAAACTTCCCAGACAGCTCTATTAGTATTCTCCTGCTATTTGTTTCAAGAAATTGGGAAATAAAAATTAGTAATTTTTAACCTTAATTTCTTAATTTGAGAGAATAGTAAGTTAAACCAGAGAAAAACATTTTGTGGCATTTTATACATCCAAAGAAAAGTACAGGATTTTTTATATGCCTTACAATTTTAAATGAGCTACTGTGCTTCCACTGAAATCACAGTATTCAATCTTTCCATGAAATCAAGACATGCAATAGCCAGATGAGATAGATACAGAGTGTGCTGCATCAAAAAGCAGCAAACTGAAAAGAAAGACACGAGTTGAAAATCAGCCATCTAAATAGTAAAGGGTTTACTGCCTGGATAACCATGAAAGATAAAGCACAGTGAAAGACTACTGATCAGTCATGCTTTGAGTAAGTCTGAACTAATACAATTAAGAATTTGGTCAATAGTGTTCTTGTTATTACATAGCCAATTGCAGAAAACCATGCAAAGGCCATTCTTCAAGACACCAAAAACTCTAGTCTCTGAGTCAGAATCAAATCTACACAGACCATTCTTGACAGACTTTTGGACAACCACTTCTTTAAAACTGCCAGTGATTACTGTCTGTTACAGTGCTCGGTTAAAGAAAAATTCTCATTATTTTTTCTAAATCTTCCATGTTGCAAATCATGTCAAATACTACTTGTTCTCTCCTGGATGTAGAGAACAATTTAAACCACCCCTCTTTACATTTGCATTGTATTGAAAGGTCTGGTTTACTCTTGATGAAGTGAATGTAATTTTTTTCAGCTTTTCTTTACTGGTTGTGTTTCAGACTATTCCACAAAATGCTATCGATTACTCTTTGAAGATAATTTTTTCAATTACATGCATATCCTGTTTTATAGTAATTTCTAGATGGTAACTCTATGGTCCCTAACGAGGGAAAATAATCAGGTATCTTAAGAATGTGAAGTTATATCAAGTCATAGCCAGCTGTTCTTCCTTTGCAGTAAATCATTAGCACTGTGAGGGAAGGGTTTCCTGGGCATGCATAGTGGTTCTTACCATTATACTGTCTTCATAAATTCTTACAGTAATATTGACTAAACACTCTGGCATCTTTACAGTATATGCGAGCATATTTGGTCTAAAATTACTTGCATCCTTTTCCATTTTAAAGCATCTGATGTTTGACCTTTCCATGTGCTCTTCAACCTGAGTTCCCAGTGAGTTGCCAGTGACTCAACTTTGGTTAGTTGTGTGGTTCCTAGTACCCTAGGCTCAATTTAATCAGCTTGATGACAGTAATAAATCAGACTTCAGAAAGCTGGTAGTTATTTGCAGTTTTAAAAATAATTTTGGATTAATGTACTGAAAGGTTTAGCAAAATCATGCTGTGATGTTACAGATTTGTAAAGTACAAGTGTCTGCTGCCCTAATGATGATTTTACACCCCCCTCACACCAGTAAAGTAGATCTGAAAGCAGTGGAACATGGAGGAAATGCTGTTAAAGGGTTATGTGGTTTAGTGGAGGTGCAATACCAACTCCAGGAGCTGCCCTTGGGAGATTTTCCATATGCTTTCAAGCTGTTTCTTTTTTTCAGTCCCTTAAGGTGTGTGACACCTGTAGCTAACATCTGCACCATGTGCTAGGAGTGCAAAGAATACTAGACTTGTGGCTGCTTATTGCACAGATGTACTTCCCTGCTTCACTTTTAGACAAGGAAAACCAGAATTTGCAAAGTACTTCCAGAGTAAGGGATTAAAACCCACAAATAAATAGCAAGGCAATTGAAAACTTTTTGCAATATCCTAACTTACAAGAAGAAAGGGAAAGAATATTAGGAAGCAGGTAGCATACCCTGTGTTGCATTTTAAACATTTTGGGTTTTTACAAAGAATTTTCAATCGTGTCAATTTTATTTAATATGTGAGCTCTGTGTTTCATTTCCATCTCTTCTAAGAATGATTTGTTTGAACCACAAAATTAAAAACTATGACCTAAACCAGCTTAAATCTTTGAAGGACTGAAGGTACAGAAATAGCTATTTTACTTCAAGGTGATTTATCTTAATTGAAGTCCCTGTAAGTAAAGCTTTGAAAATGTCCTTGGGGAGCTTAGGGAAATTTTAACAACCTAAATCCTTCCTCTTTTTCTTTTTAAGCTGCACACCCCATGAGGTTTATTACTGCTGCTTGTTATTAGAAATAAAGCTATTTTTTTCCCCCTCATTCTGTATTGGTTTAGTCTGTAAGTGATAATCCTGCCAACTCCAATCTCTCTTGCAGTTTTGGCTTTCCCTGCTTTTCTCCTGGGCATTAACCAGGACCGCCTGAAGGAAAAACTGACCAGCAGACAGATGGACAGCAAGTGGGGAGGCAAATCCGAGTCCATTCACGTAACGCTGAATGTGGAGCAAGCCTGCTACACCAGGGATGCACTGGCCAAGGCCCTTCACGCCCGTGTGTTTGATTACCTGGTGGATGTAAGTTGGGTTTTCTTGAGTCGACTGAAGTACCAAACCCAGTACAGGCACACCGGGCACGTTCCTTGCAGTGCTTTTCCTGTGCTTCATCTCTTTCACCCAGGATGTTTCTTTGCCTAAGCCTTGGCAGCAGCACTGAGCAGTGCAGTGGGGGCATGGCCACAGAGAGCAAATAGGAGGCACTGATTATATGACAAATGCTACACTTTCTTTGAAGAAAATGAGCTGTGCTTCCAGCATTGTATTTGCACAGTCTCCTGCCACTGTCCCGTATGATATCCTGGCATCTCCTCCCTGTCAGCACCCACACGTTCTCCTACGTAGCTGAGCATTTTCAGATGAGCAGAATTGGTGGGTTATGGCCTCGTGCTCTCTTACCCACCCTCCTGCAAAGAACCCCTTCAGCACCCGGTGTTGTGGCATTTGAGCAAATGGTCAAATTCCATTCTCTGGGCTGAAGTACTCTCTTGTTCAGAATGAGACCCTGGGCTGGATTGGTGGGGTAGAAGCCTTACCTTTGGCCACAGGTGCTGGCTAGGTGAAGTCTCCTCCGTGGTAGCACTGCTAGTGTCTCACAAGTCTCCCTCATCATGAGAGCTCTGTGCCTGTACCAGCGCTGACGCTGCAAAACAGGGATACAGAAATAGGTGGGAAGATTCATGTTCCTATCTGCAAAATGCATCAAATATCAAACTTACATCTGTTCTTGTTTTCTTGGCTTCTTCTCTTAAACTGAGCCAGTTACACCAAAGGGGAAGGATTTTTTACAAACAGTAGATCCAAAGGCTCACTAGCCTGGAAAACAGGACAGTGCACTGTTCATTTCCTAGCTCTTAATAACACTTCATTAAAAAGTGAAAGTAAAATACCTGATTAAGGATACTTGTGTTCCATTCAAATATGTTCTTTGTGAAGAAACCAAATATTTTTATAGAAACATTTAAGGCTATCAATATGTATTTTAAATATATAAACTACACTTTGTCTTAAATTTTGTTTCTCTTTTATTAGTCTATTAATAAGGCTATGGAGAAGGACCATGAAGAATATAATATTGGTGTCCTTGATATCTATGGCTTTGAAATATTCCAGGTAAGGCAATGCAATACTCAGGGTTTGAGCTGATCTGACCTGGGGAAATTTTTTGTTATTTGGAAGGGAAAAAATCCAAAACAGAAAAAGAAGAAACCCTGTGGCTAGAATTAAAAAAAAAAAAAAAATCAAACTCAGCTTCCCGGACATTGAGTTCACACTGATAATGTCTCACTTCATAAACACAAAATACTGAAGAAACTTCAAAGAAACTAGGTCCTTGATCATAAAAGAAAGATCTGAGATTACACAAAATGTCTATAAAGTCAGAACCTACCCAGCATTGACAGTGTTTCTTTAAAGCTCTATGCCAGCATAAGGGCTAAGAATTACTGTATATAAAGCACAGGACTGATTTTTCAATTGTTTCCTTTTCTATAGAAAAATGGGTTTGAGCAGTTCTGCATCAACTTCGTTAATGAAAAACTCCAGCAGATTTTTATTGAACTCACACTGAAGGCAGAACAGGTAACCAGACATTTCCTAGCTTTGCCATTCAAAAATGAGCTATTGCTTTTTCAATTGGTTTTATCATCTAATAACAATAAAATGTGCCTTGTTAAGCGAGACAAAGAAAAAAAACACCTTTCTTGTTGGCTAACCCACATCAGCTACAGGCATTTTCTCTCCCAAGCAGTGGCACAGAATTGAGCCCATCCTCCTGCAGTCATGAGGCTCTGCCCAGACCTGCTGCTTGCTCTGACTCACTGGCAGAGATGGGAACTGTGGCTTGGTTCTGTGCCTCTGCTGCCCATGGACATGACACACAGTTAATGACAGGGCTTTAATATTTCCTCCACACTAACACACAGTTAAACAACAGTGTTTTAAAAGTTTCTCCACACTCTTGGGTGGTTTGCTGTTTTGTTTTTTATATATATATATATATATATATGAATTAAATATGTTACTGAGACAAATGCAAAACTACTTCTAAAGCATTTGCAGTTCTCTGCTCAGTCTTACTGCAAAATCTCACTTGCCATGAGTGTAAGCTCATAGAAAGCAGCTGAGGTAGAAGCACTGGCACCGACTTTAGGGCAGTGTTTTCAGGGCTGCACACACACAATTGCCTTTGTGTAAAAGTTGAGCGCGCACGACCTGCTAAGTGTTTACTGAATGCATATGGATGCAACTGGGCAGGTCAGTTATTTAATCAAATTTTAGTAAGATTTTTTCCCTCAGTCAGTCTCTAGCTGTCTTTATGGTTACAGTAATTATGTACAGAAATAGAAGTAGATTTTGTCTCCATTTCTAAATGTGTTATTTTGGGTCTCTGATCCTTGATATTCCTGTCACAATTTTTAAAATAGATTATGATATGGATCCCTAGGTACACTGTCAGGATACTGTAAAATTCACTTTGTTACTATTATTTGCAAAGTGCTTTGACAACAAATGCACTGATGAAATATTCCTGTTCTTAGTAATTACTCAAAGGCTGTGAATGACAAAAGAATGTGTGGGGAGAACAGAGAGGACTCAAATTGGTCTCTTAGGGAGCTGGATTTAACTATGATTAGGGTTATTTCTCCCACCTCCCCCCAGGAATACATTTGACAAGTCTTCTCAAACATGAATAGTACAGAGTTTGTGTACTTGTGATGCACTGTAAATCTAATGCTACATCCACGGTGCAAAAGAATATTTGCATCTTTCTTTTTACTTGACAGGAAGAATATGTGCAAGAAGGAATTAGATGGACACCAATAGATTACTTTAACAACAAAATAGTGTGTGACCTTATAGAGAACAAAGTGGTAAGTATTTAGAACAAACAGATGGAAAAACCAAGAGTTTTCTCTAAATGATTTGGACAACTGCTTTGCTGTCAAGAATATTCCAAGGGAAAATGCAAATACTGTTGTTCAGTTACTGAGTCATACTAAGCCTATATATAAATCTTATATAAGATGTCTTATAAGAGCTCTAAGACATATGTCATCTAAGCTATATGTTATCTAAGATAGCGACCATAAAGAGAACCATAAGATAGCATGATTGGTGTGTGACTAAGAAATACAAGGATGGAAATTACAATTTTATCCACCTAAATTTATCATGAACTTCATGACATTCTACTGTACATCAGAGAAGGCTCTCTGTGTCCCTGGGAGAGGTTATTTCAATTTGGGGAAGCTACAATCCCAGCTTCCTCTGAGGTACTGTCACAAATTAAGCAGGAACGAGCAAAGAGGAAGTATTAGAGAGTCCTGTAGATAAAATAACTTTAGTGTCTTTGCTCCACAGAATGTTCTGTAGTTTAAAGTCTGATTTGGAGTGACAAGAAATGTTGAGTTGTCCTTTAGGACAGAAGTAGGTTGGTTTTCAGCTAGTTCTTTGTCCTCATGTAAGGTAGTTATAATTTTAACAATCATGCTAATACTATAGTGACTTGTGCTTAAATGCACATCAGCTTTTGCTCATCACTTACCTGTATCAGGATAACTAGGAAGAGGACAGGATTTCTCTCATAATCTTAGCTATTTAGCTCTAAGTTTGGCAAGCCTCAGCATGAGAGTTTAAATATTTAGACATGGGTTTACTTTTTGGTGGAATGAGAAAGACTACTACTGGGCATCTGGGGGGTTTTGTTTTGAATTTAACAGCGATCATTGTTTTCCCCATCATTTCCCACTGTCACTATCATCACATGAAGTGGCATCTCTTCTTAAATTCCTTGCATGCTTGTGTACAAATTCATCTCTACCATGAGCAATACTGATGGGGGGTGAATTCTTTCTGCTGTAACTTTGCTCTAGTGTTTTTGTAGCAAAGAGAGTTTTCTGTTTGGGGGGGAAAAAACCTGGCATCATAATTTTTTTCCCCTCACTTCTTTTGCTGTTTTTGTTATTCTTCTCCAATGCATTAGAATCCCCCAGGGATTATGAGCATTTTAGATGATGTGTGTGCCACAATGCATGCCGTGGGAGAAGGAGCTGACCAAACACTGCTTCAAAAGCTCCAGATGCAGATTGGGACTCATGAACATTTCAACAGCTGGAACCAGGGATTTATCATTCATCATTATGCTGGAAAGGTAATGTGGAAAATAATGACTGAATTCTGTGTGATTTATATATAAAGAAAAAGAAGAGCAATGAAAGAAAGGGGGAAGCCCTGTAGTGGGTTGGTTTAATTGTAAATAGCCAGATTATCTCAGGAGACAGTGCCCTCCTTTCACAATGTAGGGAACTTAGAAGATATATCCCCTAACATATGTCCCTTACCTAGGAGAGATGAGTCTGGGCCTTACTGGTATCATACTAACCAGAACTTAATATTAAATGCAATGAAGAAATGTTGCTAGTCTTCCATTAATTATCTTAATTGTTTGTTATAGTATCAGTAAATGTGAAGAATTCAGATACAAAAATGATTCTTAGGTGATGATATACCAATAAAACTGGAAATATAATGTACAGTTCTATCTTCTTTGGATATATTTCTCAGACTATGCAGGATTTCCTGCAGTTAGAGTTAATAATGCAAAGATTTTTCTTCAGTAAAAATCAGTATTAAATTCACTTGTGTTATATTCTTTTCACTAGCTCCATAAGAGTTTATTTCACTGAATTTAAATATATGGATGAAATTCCTCTGTTGTGAAAGAATTAACTAATAATATATGCAAGGATTTAGTCATCATTGTAGTACCTTTAAGTTATACCAGACTAACCCAAAAGTTCAGAACAGCTACTGATGAGGACAGAATTTACATTTTCTTTAATTATTGGGTTCTCAACTTACCACAAACAATCAATTTCCACCTTGGCCCAGGTATCTTATGATATGGATGGATTCTGCGAGAGAAATCGGGATGTTCTTTTCATGGACTTGATTGAACTCATGCAGAGCAGTGATTTGTACGTAAGCAAAACTTGCTTAAAGTTAGGAATAACGTGTGGGCCTGACTTCTCTACTTGGCAGCTTGTGAACTCACGTGTAGCAAAGTGGAAATGAGACATCACTGCAGTAGAACAGTATCACTTGTGTTGTATCAACCTTCATTTTCTGCCAGTCTGAATAAGTAAAGTACTGCAGTGTCAGAATCAAATGGTGTAATCACAGCCATTTGGTTAGGCCTCAGACAAGGCCACCAGTGATTTGGCATTCTCTCAGAACAGGCACTGTGTGTGAACATATAAAGTAACAGTTTTTTGTCGTGTGTTTTAGTTAATTGATGATGATTTTAAGAAGTGTACATTTCTTCAAGTCTAGAAGTCTCGTATCATGTCTTCCAAGGCACACTAAAATAGCAAGGGATCTCTGAGGAATGAAGCTCATGGAAAACACTGTTCTTAAAAACAAATTTGATAGAATTCCAGATAAATAGCCATTTCTATTAATGTTCTGCTCAACTGACAACTTTTACAGCATGTTCCTTGACATTCCTGCATTGATTAGTCTTTCTCTGCCAACAGTATTTTATTACTTCTTTCCTAGGCCTTTTATAAAGGCTCTATTTCCTGAAAATCTTCAAGTAGACAAGAAGGGCCGTCCTACCACTGCGGGCAGCAAAATCAAAGTATGTCTAGTTTTGGTGGTTTGGTATGTGCATAGAAGTGGGGGGTTTTGTGTATGGATACCTGAGTAAAAACAAAAAGGTAGTCTTTACTGTTTTTTACCACCCAGGTATTTTAGAAGAGAGACATCAGAAGTACCTTGCTNTTTGCCCAGCATCACTGTTCATTAAATGTTTTGTTGAGCTGCATTCTGCAGCAGTGAATTTTCCAAACGAGCAATTGATGGCAGGGATAAAAGTACTTGCATGTGCATAATGAATGAGCCCCTTCACTCAGCCACTTGATGTCATACAATGAACTACAGATAACTGGTCCCTTTATAGTGCAGAAATGCAGGGAGGCCTTGTCCAACACCCACTGAAGTCAACAGAAGTCTTTCTACCGACCATAATGTGACTTGAATAAGGCAGCCTTAGAGGGCGAGCTTCATTTTGGAGCCTGGTGTAAAATATACACTTAGGTTACACCCTTGCAGACTTTGAAAATCGGTATTTTATCAGCCTGATAAAATATCAGGGCCTGATAACTCACCCTGACAGTCAAATTTACCTGATGCACTCCTTGTCACTCCATACTTTTTAATAATAGTTTAAATATATAGCTGGAGATAATGTTGCCTTGTATTTGCTGATAAATTTTTCACAAGTTGCATATTATCCCAGGACACTTTGGTTGTTCTGCAGAAAGACCAAAATCAACTGGATCATCAGCAGATGGTTGATACTTTTTAGAATTCTCTCATAGAATTCACCCTGTTCATCTCAGATCCTATTGTTTTCCCTCAATTTTACAGAAACAAGCAAATGACCTTGTTGGCACCCTGATGAAGTGTACACCCCATTACATCCGCTGCATCAAACCAAACGAGACAAAGAAGTCTCGAGACTGGGAGGAGAGCAGGTATGCACAGAGTATGTAATGAGAAACAGTGCTAATAACCAAAAGAAGCCACCAAAATTCATACATTTGTAATCACAGAACCTACAGACAGAACTAAGGCCTTCAGAAGTGAAATCTGGCATGACCTCTGCTAAAC